>JAWMRB010000082.1:935915-949202 GCA_035584715.1 Xiphorhynchus erythropygius
TTTAACACTCCCCAACAGTCACTGAGCTGAAGGTTCAAACCATCACTGAAATTCCTGGTCCTTCAGAGTCTCCAGACGTGGTTCAGGTGATGTTTCCACTGCCCCTCCTGACCCACAGGGCACTTCCACTGCCCCTCCTGACCCACAGGGCACTTCCACTGCCCCTCCTGACCCAGAGGGCATTCCCACTGCCCCTCCTGGCGCAGAGGGCACTTCCACTGCCCCTCCTGACCCAAAGCACTGCCGGGAGTTGCTTTTTATTACCGGAGTGGTGTTTAATTCAGAGGCTGCCCAGCACCTGCCAGGGCTGCTCCACCCCTGCCTGGGCTACAGCCCATCCTCAGCACGTCCCCTGGGTCACTTCACCCCTCCACGACCTGTCTGTGGCTGGACAACCCCCGTCCCCCTGCAGGGCTGTCCGAGCGCTCCAAAAACACGTGGAAATGGTGCTCCCAAGAGGCTCGGAGGAGACACGCCTGCAGGAATCCGTCTGGGAGCAATTGTGCACCTTTCGCGAAAGGCTGAGGAAGGAAATTCTTGGCTCCCGCTCGAGGAGCCTTTTCCAAAGCGTTTGTGCCGGTGCTCCCATGGACACAGGGTGGAAAATGTGTCTGGTGCATCAAACAACGCTGCATTGTTGTCCCAGGGCTGTGGTGTAACCCTTAAACAGCCTCCTCCGGCCAGGCAAGGTTTGGTTCAGCTTCTCTTCCATGTGGAGGGGTCTGTTCCAGCGGAGCCCAGAGATCTCAGGAGGGAGAATTCATATTTGAGGCAGTTGTTGGGAAAAAAAGCATAATTCTGTAACAATTCTGGAAATCCTGAAGTGCACCCAGAGGGACACACTGAGCATCCCACCTGGGGCAGTGAGGACATTTGGGGACAGCACTGACACTTCAAATCACAGAATCCCCGAGGGGTTTGGCTGGGGAGGGACCTTAAAACTCATCCCATTCCATCCCAGGGACAACTCAACCAGCCCAGGGTGCTCCAGCCTGGCCTGGCTGAGGTGTCCTTCCTGCCGGTGCTGGACACCACTGGGCCCTCAGGGAGCTGTCCATGTGGTGGAGAAGATGCTGGTTGTGCACTCCAATTCCTCTCCAAATATCCAAACCAGATTAACCAAGTCTCAGGGCATCCAGAACCCTCATCTGGTGAGGGCTGGGGAGTCCTCCCAGGGTTGGGCGAGCCCAGCCACTCCCCAAAACACACCAAGATGACCCAAAACACACCAAGATGACCCCAAACATCGATGCCCACCGAGGATGGGTAGGTGTCTTTGGTCTCAAAGTGCTGGGCTTGATTCTCAGAGGAAAAGGTGCCCCCAAAGCCACCGAGCCCTTCAGCTCCTTTGGGGACTGAACCCAAAATGCCCCTCCCCTCCCCCTGCATTTCCCCCCGACACACCTTTCCTTCCACTGCAACATAACCCCAAAGAAGACGTTGGCCTGACATGAAAGTCAAATGTATAAATATTTTTAAAAAGAGAAGAATTCCTGCCTCTCCAACAGTTTGCTCCAACTAATAGGTTTCAGATGTCTCACATACTTCATTCATTCAGCCCCATTCAGTCTCCTAGGAGCCCCCGCTGTATTTATTAAACACAGCAATCGTGGAATGTTCAGCACTTACAGAATAAAACACACCATTTTTTTTATTATTATTTTTTTTCCCCAAAAAAAAAAAGTGTAATTAGAAAGCGTTGTGAGTGACCTAAAACTGTCACGCTGTTCCAACCCCGGTGCCCACCCCAGCATCCTGCAGCTGTGCCAGTTTAACCCTCCCTGGGTCCCACCCTTCCAGGAGCAGGGGTTTTTGGGGGGGTTTTCTCCTCAGCAGGACGATTTGGCTGCCTTGCTGGAGCTCCTCCTGCTCGCTGTGTTCTCCTTCAGCGTTTCCTTTTGGCCACTTGGCTCTCCCACCCAACGTGTCTCTGGGATCCTGCAGGATGCCAGGGCTAATTTCAGCAGCAAAGACCTGGAGCACACGAGATCTTTCCTAGAGGGATTCAGATGGAAGCAGACACAGGAGAAGAGCCATTTTTCACTGCGGTGCTGGCAGGGAGTGCCGAGGAGGATGTCTGGGCTGCACACTTGGAGAGACGCAAGACAAGGAGTTTGTTCCAGCGCCGTGACCTGCCAGGGCTGGGTGATGGCTCAGAAGGGGCTGCTGGAGCCTGGCGGGGTCCCAGCCCTTCTCTGGGGAGGGACACATGAAAAGCAGCTCTCGGAGGGTACGTGAGGCCCTGGGTCTGGCCTGGGACGATCTGGCAGGAGAAATGGCCTCTGCTTGGGGCCACAAGCAGGTCATGCGGCTGATGTGTGTCTGTCGGGGTCTGGAGTGCACAGACAGGAGTTCATGGCCCCTAAGCAGCCTCCCCTTGTTCCACCAGCCCCATTCCAGCCCCCCTTAGGCCACCAGCCCCATTCCAGCCCCCCTTGGGCCACCAGCCCCATTCCAGCCTCCCTTGGGCCACCAGCCCCATTCCAGCCTCTTCTTGGGCCACCAGTCCCATTCCAGCCTCTCCTTGGCTTCCTTCAGAGCTTTGCCAGTTTCCAAGGATGCAGTTTTATGTCACACACTCACATGAAGCTCAACAAAAGCTTCAGGAAACCCCAGACCATCTTAGGGATCTGCAAGCCCACACTGAAGGATCTGGGACAGCATCTCATGGAGCAACCCAAACTTTGAGCTCCTCATTTCAGTGTTGCTCCATCCCAAATTGTTCCCTGGTATTTCAGTGTCACCCATGTGCTCATGGCATCATTACAGATTTGCTGGAGAGATGCCCAGGCCATGAGCTCAAACCATTGCCCCAGTCTGAGCATCTGACCATGTATTGGAAAAACGCCTAAGGAAGATTCCTGCCCATTCCTGAAACTCGGTGCCTCTGGGACAACAAAACTCCCCATTCCATCATGGGTTTCCAGCCTTTTTTGTGAGGTTGGCTGAGCATCTGCTGGTGATTAAGGGTTTTGTCATTTGGAAAGAGCTGACAATTACCTCCAATTATTCAAACTAGGTCAGGTTCTTCAGCACAAGTTTATGTGATGACTGTGGGCTGGAATTTAGGATTTCAAACCCCACTGGAGAGCAGGATCCACCTCTCCTCTCTCACATTCAGGAAAGAAGTCCTCCCATAAATATCAACTCCTGGTCCCACAGAACCTGACCTGTGCATGTTCCAGTCAGGGACCATGACTAAAAATCCTCCTCAGGAACGTTTTGCACAGCAGGAAACACTGGAAGGTGGAGACAGACCAGAACCTGAAAGGCCATTTGGGGCTCTGCCTGTGCCAGGTTCTGTCCTTGACACTGTGCCAGGAAAAGGAGGGATCAGCAGGTGATGGGAGGGAAACAGCAGAGCCATTTCCAGCTGCCACACGGGTGTGATGCTGGTTATCCTGACCAGTTTTCCCTCCATCCCTCCCACCTTCAGGCATGAACAAAGCTCTTCCCAGAAAGGACATGGCCAGTAAGTGCTCACAGTCTGGTGGGGGACTCTTCCCCTGAGACCTGTGGCAGCCCCAGGGGAGCTCATACGGAATTCCTTAGATCCCAAATTCCCTCCAAAGCCAAGCCAGGCACAGCTGCAGGGACAGCCCAGCACAGGTAGCCCAGCCCAGCCCCTTTCCAGGCAGGTTTCTGGCAGTGCTGCCCACGGAGAAGAGCCCTTTGAAGCCAGGAGGGTGTCCCACAAACCCCAGCCTGGAGCACAAGCCCAGCTAACGAGATAGATCAAGGTACAAACCCAACTGGAAAATATTCTGCACTGCAAGGCCAGGATATTCAAATTCCTTCTCCCTAATTACAAGTGATTGCTTTTTGGCAAGCGCTCAACCTGCCAGAGCAGTGAGGTTTTACAAACATTCACACAGGCATTAGATCATTGTTTGAATGAGTTATTGGCAGCCCAAATCTGAAGTAAAAACATAGTTTAAAGAAGACCATATTGACCAGGGTGAAGCTGTCTGCTTTCATGTCTCCTGGTTGTCTCTGGACACCCAAGATCCTCGCTGGCTTCGTGTCACTCACGTCCCAAGGGAATTTGTGGGGGTGGATGTTGGGATTTTGGGGGGTTCTGACCAGAGTTGTGGCTCACACAAACCAAAGGCCTTGGATGGTTCCTCTGCCTGATTGTAGAGTGCAAATGGCAGGTTTGAAGTTCAGGGAGGGGAAGGAGATGGAGACTCCAAGCACAGGAGTCCTTGCTGGTCTGCCCTGACACACCTGCATCAGGTCAGAGGTGTGGCCAAAAATGACTTAGATCTTACCCATAAATAATACAAATATAATAGTCCTTGTGGCCCCCAGCAGCACTGAGCTCCTGGAGGAGGAATGGGGAATATCACTGAAAGCAAATGTCCTTCTTGGGAAAACACATTTAGAGAATCACAGAATCCCAGGATGGTTTGGGTTGGAATGACCTCAAAGCCCATCCAGTGCCACCTTTGCCATGGGCAGGGACACCTTCCACTGTCCCAGGGTGCTCCAGCCTGGCCTTGGACACTCCCAGGGATCCAGGGGCAGCCACAGCTTCTCTGCCCACCCTGTGCCAGGGCCTGCCCACCCTCCCAGGGAGGAATTCCATCCCAATATCCCATCTAACCCTGCCCTGTGGCAGTGGGAAGCCATTCCCTTGTCCTGTCCCCCCATCCCTGGTGAGAAGTCCCTCTCCAATACATATTTCTCTCTATCAGACCCTTCCACTCCTCGTCACGCATTCCAAATGAGACTTTTTCCCTCTGTGTTTTAACTGAGTCTTTTCCCTTTGCTCCAGTGATTTCATCCTTGTTTCTGCTGGAACACCAAGGGATGAGCTCTGGACAGCTCTGCCATCCTCCTCCAAAAGCTTTGAGACAGCACGTGGTGGCTCAGCCCCACGGAAAGGCCCCGTGGGAATTCCCAGGGAATCCTGCTGCCATCCAGGGCTCCCTGCACATTCCAGGAGAACAGATCCCTGTCTCAGAGGTGACTCTGTCCTCCACCACACTCAGGTGGTGCTGGAGCCTCTGGCAGCTTGGCTGGGGGATAAAAACATTCCAGGCTCTGGCAGCCACCCAGCCCAGAGCGCTGCACGGAGGGGACACCCCGGGGACCCTCGAGGGCACCCCTGCCTTCCACGTGCTGCCTAAATTAGATCTCAGGAGACCAGCACTGGGTTTTAAGAGAGGGGTGAGCTTGTTAGTGACCAACATTATCCATGAAACAGGAATCAGAGCTTTTATTGCACTTGGAGGTGCTGTAAAAGGCAAAGAGGGAGGGGCCGGCCCCAGGAACCCCCTCCGTGCCCCAGCAGAGCCCCTTGGCCTGGCACAGGGTGGGGGGTCCCTCAGGAGT
Organism: Xiphorhynchus erythropygius; assembly: GCA_035584715.1. Lineage (NCBI taxonomy): Eukaryota > Metazoa > Chordata > Aves > Passeriformes > Dendrocolaptidae > Xiphorhynchus > Xiphorhynchus erythropygius. The sequence continues at coordinate 941,253 of JAWMRB010000082.1, forward strand.
CCTGGCACGGCTCTGGAATTGTCATGCCAAGGAAGAACGAGCCCCAGACTAAACAGGAGCCTTGAGAAGGTGCAAGGAGATTGAGACAAGGCTTGTAAGGGGCAGGTCCCCAGAGAGCCCCTTATCCCGTGGCCAGGAGCCCAGGTTGGAAAGGGTCTAAGTGAGGATTGCCAAGATGCAGCAGGATCTATCCAGGACTGCCTCCTCCACCCAGGAAAGTCAGGGTATGCAGCTCCTTCCTTCCCAAATCATGGCTTTAGTTACACACCCGTGTGTTGCTGGCACAGGAAACCCAGGGAAATGATGTTTTAGGAGCTAAAAAACTCCTGTTCCAGTGATCCCCTTCCACAGCCTGCTTGGAGATCATCAATCCCTCTTGGAAAAGGGTCTCATGAGACTCTGGTCTGAGGTTCCATTGACTGAGGGGTCTGTGGTGCAGTCCTGAGGGTTCCCGTGCTCCCAGAGAGCTCCCAGTCCTGCAAGGGGGATACAAAGAACAGGAAGAAGGAATTAGTAAAGAAAGAAATTAATCAAAACTGGTGTCTTTTGGTTACAGAGGAGAAAACTGCAGACACAGGATCGGAACAGAAAGGATGGAGAAACACCCGTGACATCCCAGAGCTGCCAGGGACCAATAAAACCTGCCCTGCCAAAGGCCTTTCTTAATCAGTACCCAAAATCAAAGAGGTGTGGATTAAGAAGAGGAAAGAAACACAAACTGCACACGATGCTCAGCCGACAGGAACCATCCTCTAAGAGCCCTCCTGAATCTGCCAGCGTGTTTTACAAAGAATGTGGGATTTCTGCTGGTTTGAGCTGATTTTACAATGCAAAGCTCGTCTTGCAGCAGCAGCTTTGGGAAGATCTGGACCAACAAAAAGCTGAAAGGCCTTTTTGAATATTAACTACTCCCACCCCAGCACCTTGGGAGCTTTTGTCATTATTGTCAGCCAATAAATAAGGGACTTTTGCAGGAGGGCCGATGTCCTTCCTAAGGTCATACACGGATGCAAGCAAGAGAGCCAGGAATTAAAAAAATAGGCCCTGGCTTTAAGAATTAAACCGCCTTCCTGAAATAAGGAGCATAATTTATTGTTTTTTCCTGCTCACACAGCAAAATCCACAAAACGCAAAGGAAATCAGGAGGGGAGGGGGTTTGTCCCCACACGTATCAGTCATTTCTGCCACGGCAAGACCTTGCAAAGCTGCATTCCCGAGGCACTGCCCAGGATTAACCCCGAGGTATTTGGGGTTAGAGGATCACCCAGCACAGCCCGGGTGTGGGAGCAGCCGCTCTGGAGCCCCAGCACTGCTCCCACCAGGGCCGGCTGGCAGCGTGGGGCCGGAGGGAGCCCCCGCTTTCCCAGGGCTTTTCCCTTTGCTGTGTGTTTGGGAGGTCACACAGCTGTGGGGCAGGCGCAGGAGGAGCTGGAAGCCTGCAGGGATCGCTGCCCCCCTCACACATGTCCTGTGCAAGGCAGCTCTCCCGTGGACTGCCATCCCATTAACTCCTGCTGGTGGGAGCCCCTTCCTGGGGCTGCAATTCCTTCACAGCCCCCAGCCGAGGGTCGCTGGTCCCGCGGATAACTCCGGTCTCATCCCTGACCTGGGGACTGGTATTTATTTTCTCGTTTTATAAGAACCAGGCTCTTCCCCGCGCTCGTTCCTGGCGTGGTGCGAGGCTCGGGCCGCGCTGCTCGGTCTCAGGATACTCGAGGCAGAAAACTGGGAACCTTTCCCAACACTCCGTCCTGCCTTCCTGGGAAAGAAATCTCTGCCTCCACAGGCTCCCAACTGTGCCATCAGCTGGAGCGAGATGGAACTTCATGGGATGAATGACCCTTTTCCAAAATGCCCTTTTCCAAAATGCCCTTCCAAGGGCGAAGCCTGGAGAAGGGTCTGGGTCCCTCCCAAGGCTGGCCAAGGGAATCTGGAGGGCAGCAAAGGTTGGAAAAGGCTGGGAAAGGCCTCCAAAATATCCCAGGGAAAGCCCCAGGGTTTTCGGGAGGGTGGGAGAGTCCTGCCCCAGTTTTGGAAAGGCACCCAGGGCATTCTGAAGGGAAGCAGAGCTCTCTTTGAGCCCCCCAAAGGGCAGGTGGGGCTCTCCGAAGGGGAGCAGGGCCATCCCAGTGCCCTGGAAAAGCCCCAGGGAACACTGGGTGGCACCAGGGCCTCTTGAGATGTCACCCCAAGGCAAGGGACTGAAGAGAATCCCAGAATCCAAGATGGTTTGGGATGGAAGGGACATCAATGCCCATCCAGTGCCATCCCTGCCATGGGCAGGGGCACCTTCCACCAGCCCAGGGTGCTGCAACCCGGCCTTGGACACTCCCAGGGCTGGGGCAGCCACAGTTTCTCTGTGCCAGAGGGCAGGATTAGATGGGATATTGGGATGGAATTCCTCCCTGGGAGGGTGGGCAGGCCCTGGCACAGGGTGCCAAGAGAAGCTGTGGCTGCCCCATCCCTGGAAGTGTCCCAGGCCAGGTTCGCACACCCTGGGGTAGTGGAAGGTGTCCCTGACCATGGCACAGAGTGACCTCCAAGCCCCTCCATGCCCGGCCCGCTCCGTGTCCCTCCCTCCCCTCACGGCCCCTCATGGCGGACCCCCCCCCCACCCACAGGGTCGCCCGGCCCGGCGCGCAGGGGCGGGAGAGGCGGGAAACGCCGCGGCCAGGCGGGGGCGCCACCGAGCCGCGCGTGCGCACCGGAGCCCCGGGGCCCTCTCGCGCCCTTGGGACCCCCTGCACAAGGGGATCAGAGACCCCATGGTGACCGCGGAACCACCACCCAGCCCGTTTCCAACATGGCCGCCCGCTCCTTAGCGACACCACCGCCCGCGGTGGCCCCGCCCTTCCGCGCCGCTCATTGGCTGGGCGGGCCGGTGGGTGGCGGATCCTCGCTCGCTATTGGCTGGGTGAGGTGTCTGTCAGGCAGGACGCCACGCTAGGGGGCGCTGGGCCCGAGGCTGGGCCCGGCCTGTCGGGCCTCACGGGCGGCCCAGGGACAGTCTTCAGGCAGAAAAAGGATATTTCAGGGGACAGAAAAGGGCATTTTCAGCGGCAGAGAAGGGACCTCTCCAGGGGCAGAGAAGGGATCTTTCTGGTGGCAGAAAATGGACATTTCCAGGGGCAAAGAAGGGACCTTTTCAGGGGCAGTGAAGGGGCCTTGCTCGGGACAGAAAACGGCATTTTCAGGGGCAGAAAAGGGACCCTTCTGGGGCAGAAAAGGGCTATTTCTGGGGACATAACAGGGAGCTTTCCAGGGGCAGAAAAGGGACAGTCCTAGAGCAGAGAAGGGACCTTTCCAGGGGCAGGAAAGGGACCATCCCTGAGGGTATGGACGGGACCAACCCCAGGAACACCAGAGGGCCCATCCCCAGGGGCAGCTGGGCCATCACAAACATTCCAAAGTCAGAACAGGGCTGGATCCTGCAGGGACGGATCCTGCAGCCAGTTTATTGCCCGCTCTGTGTCCCTCGGGGTGCCAGGCAGGGGGACACGGCCCTGCCCTGCCCATCACGGCCCTGGCCAGGCCGTGCCCGAGGCTGGCACGCTCCAGGCGCTCGGCTCCCCGGAATCCGCCGCGTCCCTGGCCAGCACCTGGACGTGGTGGAGCGTCCCCGGTTCCACGTCGGCCAGGATGTGGGATGTCCCCTCCAAGGGCCCGACCTAGGGGACGGCAGGGTTGGGGACAGCCGGGGACACCCCCGTGTGGGGTACCCTAGGGCAGGGGGGCAGTACCGTGGTGGGCACAGGATCCGTGTCCCGGGTATAGCGGAGCTGGTACTTCAGGGGGAAATACTCTGGGAAGGGCCAGGATGCCGGAGGGCTCCACTGCAGCAGCAGCTTCGTGGTCTCCCCGGGGATGGGGGAGACCTGCAGGTCCTCGGGGGGGTCTGGCTTTACTGAGGAAGGAACAGGGAGAAGAGGAATCAGAGAATCCCAGAAGAGTTGGGCTTGGGAGGGAAATTAAAGCTCATCCCGTTCCACCCCACAAAGACACCTTCAACTAGCCCAGGATGCTCCAAGTTCCATCCAGCCTGGCCTTGGACACTTCCAGGGATGAGGCAGCCTGTGCCAGGGCCTGCCCACCCTCCCAGTCAGGAATTCCTTCCCGACATCCCACCCAAATCTCTCCTGGTTTGGGTTAAACCATTCCCTGTGCCCTAGCACTGTGTAAAAAGTCACTTTTCTCCTATTTTAAATGAAAGGGGAATCGGAGCTGAGCAGTGGAGGCTGCAGAGACAGCCTGAGGCCCCCAGATCACTGCACTGACGATTCCACATCCCGAGGAGGGGAGAAATCAGAGAGGAAAGACCCAAAGGACACCCCGGTGGGTGCGGGGGGCACCCTGGTGTGCCCCCATGCCAGCTGCACTCACTGATGTTCTCCAGGAGGAAGGGCAGGACCCCGGAGGCAGCGCCCAGGGGGTTCACAGCGGTCACATTCACCACGTAGGGGGTGAGGGAGAACACCTGCAGGTCCCCAAAGGAGCAGCTCCGTGGCCCTGTACGCTGGCACTCGCCCGTCTCTGTGCCATGCCTGGGGGGCACAGGGGCAGCTGGGCGAGGGGGCCATGGCACAGACACAGCGGGGGCTCAGCCAGGGTTTGGGGACGCCCCTCTGACCTGTACGTGGCCACGAAGTCGGTGTCCAGCAGCGGGTCGGGGCTCAGAGCCCAGGAGCAGTTCACAGCCTGCGGGTAGCTGATGGCCCAGCACTCGATGGTGGGTGGAGGGGGGGGGTCTGGGGCAGGGGACAGGGGTCACCCCACTGCCAGCGTGCCCTGGGGACCCCCCCACCAGCACCGGGGGCCATCGTGGGGCCGGGGGGGTCACTCACAGCCCAGCCGCAGGCAGATGGTGGCCCAGGTCTCGCCGGTGCCGGGGTGGTGGCAGCTGTAGTGGCCCTCGTGGGCCAGGCTGGCATTGGGCAGGGCCAGCCCAGGGGCAGGGGACGTGCCCAGGATGGTGCCCTCCCGGCGCCACTCAGCCGGACCCCCTGGGCACGGCAGCAGCACCTCGGTGCCCAGGGGGCTGTGCTGGGGGGCACAGCGGGCTGGGGGGCACCGAGGGGCCCAGAGAGGGGTCAGGAAGGGTTTGTGCCTCCCTGGGCTCCCCAGTGCCATTCCCAGCACCCCAGTGTCCCCAGCCCCCCACCCCTGCCCTTGGTCCCCTCATGTCCCCAGCCCCCCATTGTCCCTATTCCTCCATCCACACCCCTGTCTTCTGTCCCCCCATGTCCCCAATCCTGCCAGTGTCCCTACACCTCTATCCTTACATACCCTGTAACTCTGCCCTTGGTGCTCTCAGTGCCCCAATCCCCCTGGTGCCCCTGTGCCTCCAGCCCTGTTCCCTCCACCTCCATCCCCAGTGCTCCCAGTCTTCCCAGTCCTGCTGGATTCAACTTCCCCACATCCCCCCCAAACCTCCATCCCCGTCCCCCATACCTCTGTCCCCGTTGTCCCTGTTGTCCCCAGTGCTTCCCACTGTGCCATTATAGGGGACAGTGCAGGCAGGTGCCACAAAAGCCACCACCCAAAGCCACTTCATGGCAGCTGACTCAGAGGAGCTGCCCAGTGAACTGTGGGGACAGGCAGGACAGTCAAACCCCAGGACAGGGGACAGCAGGGACACCACAGGGGGTGCAGGGGGGTCCAAACCCCTCTCTGGGCCACCCCACAGTTTCCCCTCTGGCCTTGCCACCCACCCTGGGGACAGGGATGGATTGTCACCACAGTGGTCAGGTCCTACTGGCAGGAAGGACGGGATGAAAACTTGCCCTGTTCCTACAGGGACCTGCAGCCACCCTTGCTGTCCCATGCCTGGAATTGGGGTTTGGGATCACTCCAGGCCTGGACCTGCACCCTTGGGTGGCCCCCACCTCCGTGGGCATCCCTGCTGTCCCCAAGCCCAGCCCCACGGGGACAGATCCTGCCCCTGTCACCTCCCATGGGCTGGCTCAGCCCCAAGAGGGACGTGCTCCAAACCAGGTGCTGGGGAGGTCACCCCAGACCCCCCCCACCCCCCTCTGCCTCCAGTCCCCCAAAACTCTCACCGCAGCAGGGCCAGGCATCTGGGACTGGAGTGTCCCCACGGAGTGTCCCCACAGAGCGGGAAGCCACGGCCCCAGCCGGCCTCATCCCACTTCCTCGGGCAGGAAGCGCCGTGGGGACCAACCCGCTTCCCGCTGTTGTTCCACTGGGATCCCCGGGCTCGTGGGAAAGGGATTTCAGCTCTGCCCAAGAGGGTTCCCACCTTCCCATACTGCCACCTCCCCCTTCTGTCACGGTCACCCTCTGGGCTGGAGATGGTGGCCTCGCTCCCCTGCTGTCCCCACCAGGTCCCCACAGCCCCCCGTGCCCACCCTGGTGCCCCCAGAGAGGAGCCAGCCCCTTGGTGTGACTATAAATACTTTATTGCTGCTGTGCTGGGGTGGAGGCCCAAGGGATGTGGGGGTGGGTGCCAGTGACAGGGCACTGCCTGGACAAGCAAAGGGGCACAGAGGGTGCTGTGACAGACCTGTCCCCACACCGTGTCACTGGCAGTGCCACCAAGCCCCGTGGCACTGCCATGCTGGCAGGGGCTCATCTGCTCTGCTCCTGCAGCCGCTGCATCCTCAGGATCTGGCACAGGAGCCTCTGCACGTCCTCGTCCATGTGGCCCTGGCGTGGAGGGGACATTGATGGGGGCATCATAAGGGGACATCAAGGAGTCTCTGTGCATGTCCCAAGCGCCCCTGGGCTGGCACCAGCCCCCCAGTCCCTGCCCCAGCTCACCTGCACTGCATAGAGCAGGTGGCTCCGGTACAGCGTCACCACCTTGCTGTGCCGCACCTCTGTCTCCTGCAGAGGACAGGGAGTGGGTATGGCCATGGGGCTGGGGGCTTTGGGGAGCCCAAAACCCACCAGGGCACGGCCACCAAACCCCCCAGTGCCCACCTCCAGCTGCTTCTCCAGTGCACGGATCTTGGCCTGGAGAGCTGTGGTGTCCGGGGGGGACTTTGGTGGCCCCCCCGACTCAGGGAGGGCATTCAGGGCTTCCTTTAGCCTGAAGACCTCCTTGGAGAGCTCAGTGATCTGCAGAGTGCACAGAGATCAGGGGGTGGGCCCCGTGCCTGGGAAGGGGAAGGGAAAGACAGGGAAGGGGCAGGAGGGCAGCAGGGCCACACACAGGGATGTGTCTGTGTGTGCATTTGTGTGTGCACAGAGGGCCAGGGGTGTGCAGGGCACTCGTGAATCCACAACTCCAGAATCTCAGGTTCTAAAATTCAGGTGTATGGGGCTTGGACCACTCTGGTCTTGTGAAAGGTGTCCCCATGGCAGGGGGTGACACTGGATGAGCTTTAAGATTCCCCCAACCCAACCCATTCTGCAACTCCACGTGTGCAGCTCCCAGAGTGCCACTTCCCCTCCAGGCTCCCAAACACTTCACCTTCCCCTCCCTCTCCCTGACCAGCCGAGGCACATCCTCACCTTCCCATCCCTCTCCCTGCCCAGCCGAGCCACATCCTCACCTTCCTGTCCTTCTCCCTGACTAGTCAAGCCACCTCTCACCTTCCCATCCCTCTCCCTGACCAGCCAAGGCACATCCTCACCTTCCCATCCCTCTCCCTGACCACCTGAGCCACCTCTCACCTTCCTGTCCCTCTCCCTGACCAGCCGAGCCGCCTCCTCGGCGTGGCCGTGGCTCTCCCGCAGCCGCCGCGCCTCGTCCCGCGCCTCCTGCAGCTGCTTCTGCGCCGCCGCCAGCCCGTCCTCGGCCGCCTGCCGCTCGCTCTTCATGAACAGCGCCTGCCGCTGCACCCTGAACACCTCCTCGCACGTCCTGTCGTGCCTCTTGCCCAGCTCCCGCAGCCGCCGCGCCAGCTCCGCCGCCTCGCCCCGCAGCGCCGCCGCCGCCGCCTCGTGCTCGGCACGCGGCACGGCCTGCGCCAGCTCGGCCTGCAGCCG
>JAWMRB010000082.1:958077-968785 GCA_035584715.1 Xiphorhynchus erythropygius
CCAGGGGCAGCCACAGCTTCTCTGGGCACCCTGTGCCAGGGCCTGCCCACCCTCCCAGGGAGGAATTCCTTCCCAATCTAAGCCACCCCTACATGTATCCCATGGAGATCCACCTCATCTCTCCATCCCGGGGTTGTCTCTTTGCCCAGATTTTCGACCCTCCGGAGGAGCTGGAGAGGAAGGTTCGGGAGCTGGCAGAGTTGATCAGGAGCTCCTCCAATGTGGTGTTCCACACAGGGGCAGGAATCAGCACGGCCTCAGGGATCCCTGACTTCAGGTAAGGGCATGGCACCTCCTCCAAGTCCATCTTCCAGCTTGGAAAGCTCTTGGCAAGCTTTCGTTTACCCCAGCCAGACCTACTCCATCCCTGCTGTCGGTCCCAGATCCAGCTGTGAACAGCCTTTTCCCTCTCACACACCTGTCTGATGTTCAGCTGTTCCCACAGAATCCCCCTGTGTGCTCTGCTTGCGTCAACCACCAGAATCCTGGTGATCCACGACCTCCATTTCACGGTGCCTGGCTCATCCCACATGGATGGGGCTGGCGTTGCACGTGCAGCCTGAGCTCTGCCTTCTCCCTCTTTCCCGTGGCTGCAGGGGCCCCAATGGTGTCTGGACTATGGAAGAGAAAGGGCTCTCCCCAAAATTCGACACCACCTTTGAGAATGCCAGGCCCTCCAAGACTCACATGGCGCTGCTGGGGCTGCAGAGAGTCGGAATCCTGAAATTCCTGGTCAGCCAGAACGTGGATGGCCTTCACGTGCGTTCAGGATTCCCACGGTACTGCCCTGCCAGGCCCCTCCTGCCTTTCCCAGCCCTGTGTGAGGGATTTGATTCCCAGGGAATCTGATATGGGGAGTGGAAACTGGAAGGGGATAAACCAGCTGGAATTTAGAGGAGAGAGGTTGTGGTTCTAATCCAGAGGGCGATGCCATGGAATCATCCTTGGTTGGTCCTCCCTGGAAGTGCTCCCAAGTGCCATTTGTGCACAAGAAAAACAGGTCATGGAGCTGCCTGGAAAGGGGAGGGGAGAGCAGCACAAAGTGAAATGAAGGGAGTCAGTGAGGCTTGAAAGATGCTGAGTGTCTGGAACTGACCTTCCTACCTCTGAGGGTGCTGAGGTGCTGGAACAGGTTTCCCAGAAAAGCTGTGGATGTTCCATCCCTGGAAACAGGGATGGAGAAAGGGAAACGGGGCTTGGACAACAGTCAGGGACATGGTGGGATTGTCCTGGTCCTGTGCAGGGCCAGGATCTTTACAGTGATCTTTAAAGTCCCTTCCAACCCAAACCATTCTGGGATTCCATGAGTGGGGATGAGAACGAGGAGCATGAAGGAACCTCAGAGAGGGAGCATTTCCCAAATACCTTCAGCCATCTCTGGCTGAGCAGAGCTGCCTCCAGGGGATGTTTCCTGGTATTGAAAGCCCCAAGTCCTTCTCCCAGCTAAACTAAACAGCCATGGCAAAAGGAACAGGGAATAAGGACAGAACTCTATGTTAAGCCCAGCTCTGCCACCTAAACAAAACCTGTGCTTGAGTAAGCACTGCTGAACTGGGGCCAAACTGGGGGAAATCAGGTCAGTCCTGTCTCATCCACCCTGGAGGAGGTTCCCAGGTGCTGTGGGGTTTGGAGGAGCACAGGGAGAGGGTGGCTGTGTTTTCCTCTGGCTTCTGTTCTGAGCTCGAGGGGAGTTTTAGGGTAAATGAGTGCCAGAGGGCTGGGCTGGCACAGGGGTGGAGAGGTACTGGGAAAAGCAAAGATCCAGGTGATACCAGGAGCAGAAATCTGAGCTGGAACAGGAGCTGGAATCGATGCTGCAGGTGGAAGCATTGAAATTAAAAAGCCACGACGTGCTGTCCCTCCTCAGTCCCTGCCGTGGTGGCCACAGGGAGATGAACCCATCGCCTGGCAGAGCTGGAATTCAGGGAAGCCCTTGAGCTTCAGGGCCTTGGTGAGGAAGGGGGGGCTGTCCCAGGGCTCTCCACCCTCTCCCATCTCTCCTGTGCTGTTCTCCCGCAGGGACAAGTTGGCTGAGCTGCACGGGAACATGTTTGTGGAGGAGTGCGTGAAATGCGGCAAGTACGTGTGCCCCGAGCCCGGGCTGGGGGCTTGGCTGGGTTTTCCATGCCAGGTGGGGTCAGAGGGGGCACTGCAGCCCCTCCCTGAGTGCCAGGCCCTGAGGGCTCCGTGTCTCCACAGGCAGTACGTGCGGGACGCCGTGGTGGGCAGCATGGGGCTCAAACCCACGGGCCGGCTCTGCAGCGTCACCAAGGCCCGGGGGCTGCGGGCATGCAGGTGGGCAGGGAGCCCCTGGGTGGGGACAGAGCCCTGGAGGGAGCCCTGTGGGTGGGGAGGGAGCCCCTGGGCGGGGAGGGAGCCCTGTGGGTAGGGATGGATCCCTGGAGGGATCCCTGGAGGTGGGGAGGGATCCCTGGAGGTGAGGATGGATCCCTGCTGGGACACTGGATGTGGGATGGCAGGGACCCTCCGAATGGCCAACAGCCCCTCGGGTTCAGGAGAGGCAGCCAAGGGTGCAGAGAAGGTCTCACAGTTCCCTCACAGGGAGGCTGGGACAGGGTCTGGGTCACTGTCACCTCTGCCAGGGCAGCTCTGCTGCCTGTTCCTGCCTGGCAGGGGAGAACAAGGTCCCTGCGTGTGTTTTCCAGAGGGAAGTTAAGAGACACTATCCTGGACTGGGAAGATTCCCTGCCCGACCGTGACCTCACGCTGGCAGATGAAGCCTGCAGGTACTGAGCACCCTGGGCAGTGCCAGGTGTCCCTGCCCATGGCAGGGGGTGGCACTGCATGAGCTCTAAGCTCCCTTCCAACCCAAATTATCCCATGATTGTAGATTTCTGTCTCCTCCCCTCAGAAAAGCCGATCTCTCGGTCACCCTGGGGACCTCCCTGCAGATCAAGCCCAGTGGGAACCTCCCTCTGATCACCAAGAAGAGAGGAGGGAAGCTGGTCATAGTGAACCTTCAAGCAACCAAACACGTGAGTGAGCATCCTCACCACTGTGCTGCTCCTCTCCCCTCGTGTCACCTCTTCCAGGCCCAGCCCAGGTTTGTCCCTGCACGTCGTCCCCTCCCAGGTGGCCTCTCTTAGCAGGCAAACAGGTTGAGAGTTAAACCTGCAACTCCTGAGAAACAGAAATGGCAGGTAAATCCTGGAATCCCAGAGCGGTTTGGGTGGGAAGGGACCTTAAAGCTCATTTTGTTCCACCCCCTGCCATAGGCAGGGACACTTTCCACTGGTTCAGGTTGCTCCAAGCCCTGTCCAACTTTACCCAAGCAAATCCTAAGAGCAGAATAAAAGCTCAGCCCAAAGCCTGATATATCCTCTGGTGAATCAAAGCCCAGTGGAATCCTGGAATATGCTGAGTTGGAAGAGACCCATCAGGATCATCCAGTCCAACCCCTGGCCCTGCCCAGACACCCCAACAATCCCACTCTGTCCCTGTCCCCCAAACCCTCCTGGAGCTCTGGCAGCCTCGGGGCTGTGCCCACTGCCCTGGGCAGCCTGGGCAGTGCCCACCACCCTCTGGGGGGAGGACCTTTCCCTGAGATCCACCCTGACCCTGACTCAGCACTTGGCAGTTCACGCTCAGCCCTGATTTTGGTGCCCCAGTTTCCTGAAGCCTTTAACGCCCCGATTCCTGGGACGTCACTGTCCCCTTGTCCCTGTCCCTGCTCTCTGTCCCCGTGTCCCAGGGCGTGGCTGCCGGGCCGTGTCCTCCGGGAATGACACCCTGGGGACATCGCCCTGTGCCCGGGAGGGGCCCTTTGTGCCCAGCTCCGTGTCCCCACCCCAGGACAGACAGGCCGACCTGCGCATCCACGCCTACGTCGATGATGTCATGACGAAGCTGATGAAGCACCTGGGGCTGGAGGTGCCCGAGTGGACGGGGCCGGTGGTGGTGGAGAGTGCTGAGCAGCCCCCCGGGAAGTGGCTGAAGGAGGAGCCCCTGTCCCAGCACAACGGCACGGGCACGCTGTGTCCTGGGAACACACCACAGGAACACCACGATGGGCTCAAACAGGAATGTCCCAGCCCGGACACGGGGCCACCACCCGTGAAGAAGGTGAAGGTGGAGCCTCTCCTCACCTGAGCCAGACTGTTCCTCTCTCCAGAAACTCGTCTGTGCCGCTTTTCCTACCGACTTTTTTTTATACCCTTAAATATTGTCCCTTTTTTTATGTAAGTATTAAATGCACTTGAAGCACATGTGGTGGGGCAGCTGCACCCACGGGCTTGGGAAGGGCGTTGCTCCTTGAAACGTCCCAAGTTCCTGTGCTGAGAGGAGGCAGCTGTGGGGCACAGCTGGAGCTGGGTTTGGCACTGGAGTGGTGACTGGGATCACTGGAACAGCTGGCACCAGGGGGTTGGGATGAGCCACCACCAAGTCCTGGCTGAGCCCATCCCTGAAAGTGTCCAAGGCCAGGCTGGACGGGGCTTGGAGCAACCTGGGATAGTGGAAGGTGTCCCTGCCCGTGAAAGTGGATGGTCCTTAAGGTCCCTTCCAACCCAAACTGTTCCATGATTCTATGATTCCATGTCACTTGGTCATGGAAGGGGACTGGTGCTGGCTGGATCCCAGCTGAGAGCTGTGAGATGTGGCCACATGTCCCACCTCTCCTGGGCCCTGTTGCTTCATGGCAGTTGGGCCTGAGTTTGCCCTGGCCAAAGGCTCCTTGAAACCTTGTGCATCATCCCCTCTTAAATTAAATCAGGTGGACTTCTCCAAAATAACTTGTATTTAGAGATTAAAATTAAAAAAAAAGAAACAAAAACCAAACAAAAATCAAACCAAGCAAACAAAAAAAACAAAACCAAGAACAAAACCAACCAGTTGCACCATCAGTAGCCAACCAGCCCGGGCCCCCTCCCGCTCCCTCAGCCCCATCCTGAGCGACCCTGAGTCCCTTCCACAACCTCCACTGCCCCCAGAGGGTCAGAGCAGCCCCTTCCCTCCCAGTAAGGCCAATGGGAACCGGTCTCCTCTTCCCAGTTCACAGATACATCAAAGCCAAGTGGGTCCAGCAGCTGGAGGCAGATCCTGGAGGGGTCACCCCGAGGGCTTGTCCCTTAGGGGATGAGGTGCCGTGTCACCCCCTGGCATCCCCCGTGGTCCCTGGGTGCTGCCCTAAAGCTCCTCAGCTGGCTCCAGCACCGCGGGATGGCCGTGCCCAGGCTCAGACCAGGCCAGCGATGCCAGGCCCTGGTGTGGCGTGGGGCTGTCCCCTGGCACGGGCTCAGCACGACCCCCTGGGCTCAGCCCCTCGGGGGGCAGTGCCTGTGTGTCGTTCCTGAGGGACACTTTGTCCAGGTGTGTGTGGCCCCTGAAAGCTTCGTGCAGGGCCTCGGGGGTTTGGTCCAGGTGCTCCGCCCACAGCGGCTCCCGGGGCTTCTCATCCCCGGGCTGGGGCTGCGTGGAAACCACGCGGGAGGCGGCCGCGTTGTGCAGGGACCTGGAGAAAACTGAGGACCACGAGGGCCTGTCATGGCGTGGCACTGCTCCAGCTGAGCTTGGCACAGCCCAGGACTGCCCCAGCTCAGCCCCAGCACAGCCCCAGCACAGCCCAGCTCAGCCCTCACCTCGCACTGGCCTGAAGTCGCCGTTTGCCTCAGCGTTGCTGGAGGCGAAGGGGCTGATGGAGGGGAAGATGATGAGGGTGAAGGAGAGCAGCAGCACCTGGGGAGAGAGGGGATGTCACCACAGGCAGTGGGGGGGTACCAGGAGCTGGGACAGCTCCCAGGGAGGGGGCTGTTGGCAGAACCAGGACTGTGTCCATCCCTCCTGGTGCATGTGCTCCTGCCAGTGCACCTCCATCCCTCCCTCCATCCCTGCCTCCATCCCTCCCTCCATCCCTTCCAGCACATCTCCACAGATCCCCCTTCCCAAACCAGGGAGCCTGGGGGGTTTGGGGCCCCACGCACCGCGAGGCAGGTCCCCGTCTGTGCTGCCTTGTTGCTTGACTGTACCACGAGGGCCTGGAGCTTCTTCAGCTGCTCCAGGAGGGATCTGGGAACAGGGAGAGCCCATGAGCCCCCCAGGCCCCTCCTGTCCCCCCAGCAGGTCTGACCAGGGGCAAGAGGGGTGTCCCAACCCCATCCAACGCCTCACTGTCCCCATCCTGCTCTGGGAACACCTACGAGTTCTGCTTCTCCAGGTGCAGGACTTTCCTCTGCAGCTCCTGGTTCTGGGCCGTGCACGCCGACATCCTGGGGGACAGGGAGAAGGGGCTGGGACCAGGGGCACAGCTGGGGGGCTGGCAGGGAGCAGTGTGCCCCCCGGGGTGCCCCCATGGCCCAGTGTGAGGGCTGGGGTCTGTACCGGCTCTCCAGCCCATCGATATATTCCTTCTTCTTCTTGCGGCTCTCCTGAGCCGACTGCTTGTTCCGGATCTTCCGCCGGATCTTCTTCAGCACCCGCTCCTCGTACTGGGAGAGACAGAGGGGGGTCAGGACCACTGGGGTGGGCACCCCTCGCTCCACACCCTTCCCGGGTGATACCCACCTTGGTGAGGGGCAGCTGCGTGGGCAGGGTCACCCCCTCCTTTGCCAGCAGCTTCTTCTCGTCCTCCGTCAGCACCAGCTCCTGGAAGTGGCCCTGGTTTGGGCGGAGCAGGGAGCTGGGAGCCTGCAGCTGCTGTGGGAACAGGGAATGGTGACCCCAGGGACTGTGGTGGGGACCACACGATGGGGACAGGGATGGCATCGTGGGCCAGGAAGGGACAACCTCTCTCTGTGGTGTGGGAACAGGGACAAGTGTGGTGATGGGGAGGGATGGGGGCAGGAATGGGGAATCGTGGTCCAGGAAAGGACAAGGGATGGGACCATGGCGTGGGAAAGGGGAGGGATAGGGATGGGAATGGGGCTGATCAGTTCCAGGAGGTGACGAGGCTGTGGACAGGGAGCGCTGGGGACACAGGGACAGGGACTCACATTGTCAGAGCTGCCTGAGAGCAGCAGGTCCTTGACGGTGAGGGTGCAGGATGCAGGTGGGGAGACCACGGGCAGCTCCTGGTTCTCCTCCAGGAAGAACCCGGGGTGCCACATGTCTGGGTGAGGGCAGAGCAGGGCTGTCAGCAGTCCTGTGTCCCCCTCTGGCCCTGGTGTCCCTCACCCAGGGCTGACCCCCTCCCCTGCCATGGCCCCAGAGCTGGGCTGACTTGCTGCCCTGTTCATGACCCCGACTCTGCCTCCCCAAACTGTCCCTCTGGTCCTGCCCCAGCCCCCCCAGCCCTCCCCAACCCCCTTCCTCTTCCAGCCTCCCCACCAACACCAACCTGCCCAGTTCACCCCAGTTCCCCAGCTCTCCCCACTCGTCCTGCCTCCCCCCTAGTCCTCCAGACCTCCCAGTTCTCCCCAATTCCCTCCAGTCCCCCCAGCTCCCCTAAGCTCCTCACAAGCCCCAATAAACCCCAGCTCCCCCACCCCTCTCAGCTCCCCAGTGTCCCCAGCCCAGTCCATTGCCCGGTGTGGCTCACCCAGGTCGATGGAGACCTCGGGGTGCCGGACCCCAGACCCTCCTGGGATGGGCTGAGCCCGGCAGGGGTTGGTGTAGGGGCACAGGACCTCTCGGGGACCCCCATCACTGCACCTGGGGGGGCTGTCGTGCTGGTCAGAGGGGGGGTCCTCGGAGACCCCGCTGTCACTGGTGGCCGGGGACCAGCTGGGCGAGTCTGACGCCGAGTCCCCAGAGCCCAGGATGGAGCTGAGGAAGTCCTCGCTGTCCTGGACACGCTGTGGGGACAGGACACCCATCACCACAGGGCACTGTCACCCCGGGGTGCCCATGGGAGCTGACCCAGGGTGGGTGGTGGGGCCGGGCCCCCCAGCCCGGGGGTCTCACCCTGTCCTCGTGCCAGGCTCCCGGCGGCGTTCCCAGCTCCACCCCCCGCAGGATCCCATCCTGCCGGTCGAAGAGGAGGTCCAGCAGGTCCAGGCTGTCGAGGCTGCCCGTGCTGGAGGCCATGGCTGCGAGGTGACACTGTCAGTCCCCAGCCCAGGA
Source organism: Xiphorhynchus erythropygius (assembly GCA_035584715.1). Taxonomy (NCBI): domain Eukaryota; kingdom Metazoa; phylum Chordata; class Aves; order Passeriformes; family Dendrocolaptidae; genus Xiphorhynchus; species Xiphorhynchus erythropygius. Next base: position 966,094 of record JAWMRB010000082.1, read on the forward strand.
CCCGTGGTTGTCCCCCATGTCCCCCTTCCTGCACGAGCTGCACAGCCCCGGGGACACCCTGAATTGTGAGGCAGGGGGAAGGGAGCAGGGGGTGTGTTTGGGCCTGTCTGTGCACAGATGTGGGCACATCTGGCAAAGCCCTACATGTGGGAGGGAGAGCGCAGGATGTGGGGGCTCCAGGCATGGCAGTGCACCCCCTGCATCCTTCCAGCTGCTGGAACTCCCAAATCCTCTGTTTTTCGCCCAGAATGGCCCAGCCAGGGCACTGGACAGCACAGCCCACAAGTGCAGGAGGGGCTGGGTCAGGTCCCCCCTCCAGCCCTGGCCTTGGGGGTGAGCACCCCAGAAGGGCAGGTTAATCATTTTGGGTGGGAAGTGGAGGGGAGGAGACTGGGGAGGGGACTCAGCCCCAAGGAGGGCATTTGGCCCCAGAGAGGGTACTCGCTCCCTCACTGGCACCCCAGACACTGGTGAAGACCCCAGACTCAGAGAGCCCCCAGGCCAGCTGACCACTTGCCCAACTGGCCAATCAGCCAACTGACAACCCAACTACCCCACAGCTGACCCACCAGTTGACCTATTGACTAACCAGTTGACCAGTCAATCAGTGAGCCGATCAAGAAACGGTCCAAATGGTCAACCTGTTGGCCAAGTGACCAATAGATGGACTGACCAAATAGCCAACCCACTGACCAGTCAACTCTCTGACTGATTGATCAACCAACTCACCACCCAACCACCAACCCAACACTCAACCTATTACCCAACTGCTCTTCCCAACCAATTAACCACAGACTCAAATGTCCTCCAAGCCAAGTTTGGGGACAGTGTCATTACTGTGACATTTTCTGGCCAACCCAGACACGGGGCTTTATTGAGCCCTGTCCTTCACCCTCAACCCTCCCAGTGAACCCTGCTGGTCCCATGGGACCCTGTGGAGTGCTGGCAGCCGGGACATACCTGTGTGAGATGCCATGGATTGTCTTCTCTACCCTCTCTGAGTGCAGGGCAGTGGGGTGGACACCAAGACCAGCCTCCTCCTCCTCCTGCTCCTCCTCCTCCTGCTGTGTGATGCCCTGACCCAAGTGGCAAAGTTTAAACTCCAACTGCACAGAAATAACGCCCTGGATTGCAAAATGTCCCTGATTGGGGCGAGCGGGGTGTGATGGCAGGGCCGCCCCGGGGATGGACCCGTAACTCATTAGCCAAATGTTTTTGTGCTCCCTTGCCAAGCAGGGCACGAGGGGCCGGGGCTGGTGAGCGAAGTCCAGGTGCTATAATTGTCCATGAACCTTCACCCACTTTTGGGGACGATTTCCCTTTTTTCAGACGAGTGTCTGGGTGTTAATCACACTTTGGGGGTGTTGAGGAAAACATCCGGGGGACACTGGCTTGGCCTCTCCCACCCGTGGCTGCCTCCAAACAAACCCTGGTGCCCTCAGCTCCCTGTGGCCAGGGCTGGCCTGGGGTTCTGCTCCAGCCTCAGCTTCCTTCCAGTGCCTGAAGGGGCTGACAGGAAACTTGGGAGACATTATTTATATGGGCTTGGGGTGCCAGGACACAGGGAATGGCTTCCCACTGTCAGAGGGCAGGGATAGATGGGATATTGGGAAAGAATTCCTCCCTGGGAGGGTGGGCAGGCCCTGGCACAGGGTGCCCAGAGAAGCTGTGGCTGCCCCTGGATCCCTGGGAGTGTCCAAGGCAAGGCTGGAGTAACCTGGGACAGTGGAAGGTGTCCCTCTCATGGCAGGGGTGGCACTGGATGGGCTTTAAGGCCCTCCCAACCCAAATCACTCCATGATTCCCTCATGGCAGTTCAGGGCTGAACACAGGCTGGTTTACTGTGCTCAACCCCCCTCCCCCAGAGGTGGGGGACATCAGCCCAGCACTGTCACCCGTGTCCCCTCCACAAGCTGTCCCCACCACACCCTCGGGCTCTCCAAAGCCCCCTGACCCTGAGACCCCCAAACCTCCTGACCCCAAGATCCCCAAACCCCTGAGATGCCCAAACCCCTCAGGATCCCAAACCCCTCCACAACCCTCAAACCCCCCATGATCCCCTAGGCCCTCGAAACCCCCCAGGATCCCCCAAACCCCCAGGATCCCAGGCACAGGGAGGGGACGGAGCTGACTAAGGCTCCGTGCGCCCCAGGCGTGGCACAGGCACAAGGCCGCGGCCCCTTATCGGCCTCCCCACGGCCTCTGACCGGCGGGGCGCAGCTGTCCCTGCTTTATGGCGCGGGCAAAGGCCGCAGGGCTCCGACGGGGCCTGGGGCTCGGGCAGGGAGCGCTAATTACGGATCAATCACTAATGAATCAGCAGTGCCCCCCGCGGTGTCCCCTCAAGGTGTCTCCTCGGGGTGTCCCCTCAGGGTGTCCCCTCAGTGTCCTTTCTCAGGGTGTCCCCTCTCGGGGTGTCCCCTCAGATTGTCCTCTCAGAGTGACCCCTCTCAGAGTGTCCCCTCAGACCGCCATGGCCGCCCCTCCTTCTCCCCCCGCGCCTCAGCGAGATCTCGCGAGACTCCGCCCCTCCCGGCCCCGCCCCGTCACCGCCTTAAGCCCCGCCCCTTGCTCCGTTCACGCCCCTTTTGCCGCCTGGCCCCGCCCCCCGCCGCGCGGCCCCGCCCCCGATTGGCCCGTCCCCGCGGCCCCGCCGCTGATAGGCCGAGGCTCGGCCACGCCCCCCCGGGCC
>JAWMRB010000082.1:983898-1000884 GCA_035584715.1 Xiphorhynchus erythropygius
CCGCCCTCCCGGCGCCCCCCGCCCCCGCCTCCCCCCGGCCTCCATTGCGGCGCCCGCCCGGGGGAAGGGGTGGGGTCGTGGCGCCCGGCCAAGGCTCCCTGTGGGCCCCGCGGGGGGGGCGGCCCGGCCCGGCCCGGCCGGGAGGGGGGAAGGCCGGCCATGGGTGGGGTCCCCCGGGGCCGCCCCGCGCGGGGGAGCCGGGCCGGGCCCTGCCCGCGCACCCCAAGGTCGTTCCGGCCCGGCCCCGCCGCGCTGCCTTCGCTGCGCGCCCCCGGCCTTGTTTTGACCCCCCTGGGCCGTGCCTTATCTCCCCCCGGCCGGCTGCGGGCAGGGGGGGCCGCGCCGATAATCCCCCCGCGGGGCCGGGGCGCTGCTGCCCGCAGGAGCGGAGCGGGATAAGCCCTCCCCCCGCGGCGCTGCGCAGCGCCCAGCCCCGGCCCCGGGGGCTGCTGCGGCCCCGGCCCCGGCCCTGACAGCCCCTGGGACCTGCCGTGTCCGCAGCCCCCGAGCCCGGGGCGCGGGAGTTGGAGGTGCTGGCGCGGTTCAGGTACCCAAAAGCGCAGCGCTGAGCCCCCTGTGGCAGAGCCAAAGGTCCATGCCCTCTTCCCCCGGGATTGCTGGCGCTGGGAGGCCGGAGGCAGGGACAAAGTCACGGGCAGATCGCTGGGGACGTGGGCTGGGAGCTGGGCACTGCCAGGGAAAGGGCTTGCTTGGCCCTGTTGTTCCAGGAGTGTGGGAAAAAGTTGGTTTATGAGGCCGTGTCAGGGGAGGCTCAGGTTGGATCTCAGGGAAAGGCTCTTCCCTCAGAGGGTGGTGGGCACTGCCCAGGCTGCCCAGGGCTGTGGGCACGGCCCCGAGGCTGCCAGAGCTCCAGGAGGGTTTGGGGAACAGGGTGGGATTGTTGGGGTGTCTGTGCAGGGCCAGGGGTTGGACTGATGATCCTTGTGGATCCATCTCGGCTCAGGATATTCCATGGTTCTGTGGGAAGCCCTGGGAGCTGCGTGTACAACCAGAACGTGTAAATCCCGGCGTTGCCGTGTTGAAAGCAACAGTTCCTGTTGTACAACCACAGCCGACGTGACTGCCTGGCCCCCGCCTGGCTCTCCGTGTTCCCAGCTCCTGGAGACCCTTAGTTGCAGGGCAGCAGGAGGTTGGGCAGCCAGAGTTTCTCTGGGCTCAAGGACTCCCGGTAAGAGTTTGCTGCCAGTCCAAGTTCAAGATCAACCCTGTTCCCCGGGCTCTTAATTGTCCTGGCTATCGAAACCATAACTTATTATATAAGTATTTTATGGACATGGGTAGAGAAAGGCTGTGCCTGGAAGAATTTACAACCTAATGAGGGTTGAAGTTGTGCTCAGAGTAGCAACGGAGCTAAAAGGTCATCCTGGTGCTTTCTGAAAGTCTCTGGGTTGGTTCTTGTTGGTATTTTTCAAGGAATTGTTTCATTTCTCAAGGTTTCTACCAGGCCTGGGTGGAAGTTGCAGTATATGGGCAGTTGTGGAGGCTGAGCAGGAAGAGACGGGCTGGCTTTAATTGGGATGGTTTGCTGGAGTTGTTGGATTTAAACTGCTTTATAAAAAAAGAAAAGAGACAAGAGAGAAACTGAGCAGTTTATTAGAGAGGAGCCATTCTTGTTTAATATTCATTCTGGCCCCTGTTTAGGCTTGTTCTGGTGAAAGAGGGAGTGAAGAGGCGCAACCCAAACATGGGTGAGATGGTGGGATTTTTCCACCAAGCCTTAATTGCATTAGTAACTCCAGGGAGGGTTTTGCAAGGCAGGAGCTCTTAATAAATTTGGAGGTGAATGAAAGTGGTTCTTCCCTTTCTGTTGTTCTGCGACTCCTCTTAGGCCTTTTTTTTTAATTATTAATTGTTTTTCGCTCGTATTTCATCTCGTGGGTCTGGGGATGATGGGCAGGCGTGCCGTGGGTTTCGGGAGGAGCTCTGCTCCGTGGGGGTGCTGGGTGGAATTAATTTGGCACGCTGAGGGCGGTGGGTTCCCTTCGTGTTTGGTGACTTTCTGAAGCAGAATTAAAAATTCCAGTTGTTCTCCCAGCGTGGGAATCTGGATGTGGGCACGGGACGCAAATCAGGGGGAAATTTATGCTCCCATCGAGGTGCTCTGATGGTTCGGGTGCTCTTGGCTTCTTTGAGACCTTGGTTGGGGATCGAGTCCTGCCCAAGTGCTGGGTTTAAGCTGCAGCATTAAGTCACACGCAGGTGTCCCACCTAAAATCCTGTGAAATTGCTGCTCTGCGTTTGAGACGGAGCCTTAAACGCTTGAGAACTGCGGTTTCATCTTGATTAAAACTGACACTTGAGGGTTTTTTCCCGTCTCAGGATGCTGAGTTTATTGGAAGAGGAGACTTGTGTGGTGAACAATTAGAACCCGACTCGTTATCTCGCCTAGTCCAGGCAATAAACAGTTGCTTTACCTACGCTCCCAACCAGCCTTAACCTCAAATTTGAGGAGACTGGTCCCAGTCTGTAATTAAAAGCCTGAGCAGAACTCGGGGAAAGAGGGAGCAAGACAGGCAGTCTCTGGGATGAAGGGGAACATTTGTCCCCGATCCCGTGGCCCTTTGATCCAACCTGGCGCGTGTTTTCGGTGCTGCCTCCTCCGGTGTGTCCGTCCCAATCAATCCCTGATCCTGGAGCATCCCGCGGCTCCCGGAGGAGCTGCGGGAGGGACTGAGCGGGAGTAAACGAGGTCACACAGCGCTGGGATCCTCCGCGTGTCGCCAGGGCCGATTGTTTCCCTCCAGCTCCGTGCCCGGATCGCCTTCCCTCCGCATAGTTTCAGTTTCCGTGGCATCGCCGGCTCCGGTGGCAGAGCCGGGGCGGGGGCTCCACTTCCAGGCAGCCAAAGCACCTGGAATCGCCTCCTTGCCCCGCACTCCGGGCCGGCTGAGCGATTTGGGAAGCTCCCTGCGGCAGCGCCGGGCTGCAGGTGGAAGGGAACTATAGGGCTCAGCGTCCTTAATGTGACAAGGTGTGAGAAACTGGAACCGGGCTGGAGCTGCCCCGCGGGCGCAGGTGGGAGCCAAGGCCACGTTGGTGAGATGAGCCGCAGATCCCTTGGCAATCGGTGCTTTTCCGCCGCCCATCCCTGAGCGAACGCGTGTGGCTGGAGCGACCTCCCCGCTCCGTGTCCCCGCGGGCAGCAACTCCTGGCACCTTCGGGCTCGGTTTCCTCCTGGTTTCCACCACGTGAGACCCTCTGCCTGCGGTGGGAAGGGCCGCTGCTGGCATTTTCCACGGCAGAGGATGCTCCCAAGCGTCCCAGCGCCGCGTTTTAACTCCCTCCTCCCCGCTCGGATCCCCACTCGTGCACCAGTTTCCTTCCTGCTTCGTGCACCTCCGTGTTTCCCACCGGCAAACTGGAAACCAGTAAGTAGATGTCCTGGGTTTTTTTTTGGTGTTTGCCTGGCACGGAGCTGGGAAGGAGCTGGAGGTGGGCTTGTAGCTACAGGTTGCTGCTCTCTGGTTCCTGGGAGCCTCCTGTCCGGGCAGGCAGAGCACACGCGGTACCGGAGCAGCCCTTTCTCCCTCCCTCCATCCCTCCTTCCCTTCCTCCTTCCCTCCCTCCCTCCATCCCCGGGCTCCGAGCAGGGAAAAGGAAGGAGCTCCATGGCAGGAGAGCATTGCAGGGGCTGAAACCCCTCTTGCTCCGGGGATTCGCTGTCACGTGGAGTCGGGAATGTCGGGAAGAGCTGCCTGTTAAGCCACAAACTGGGAATTACATAAGGCACTGCCCTGCCCGGGACGCTCCGCTCTGCCGCTGAACTCCCGGGTTATTCCTTAGGGATTTTCCTTCTTTCCCCTCCTTCCCGGTGTGGAAAAGAACAACCGGTGTGCGAGGTGTCATTTGAGGCGATTAGATTAATGCCAGAGCTCCGGAGCTGAGGGCAGGGGACGTCAGGAGTGCTGGGAGGGAGGAGGGGACACGGGGCTGGAAGGGGAAGCTGGGACATGGCTGTGGGTGGGAGAGGCTGGGAGGGTTTGGGGCTCCCAAAGGGGGAGTGTGGGAATGGGGGATTTGGGACTCCTCAGGCAGCTCTTATGGGTCAGTTTAGATTGTGAGAAGCTGTGACAGGGAGGGGGAATGTGGGGAGAAGGGGTAGATGTTGTCCAGGGGCTGTGAGAACAGGGGGATTTGGGGTTGGAGCAATTTTTATGGTTCCCTTGGGTTAGGAGGCCACGAGAAGCTGTGACAGGGAAGGGGAACATGGGGTGAAGGGGTAAATCCTGGCCTTGGAAAATGAGAGGATTTGAGCAGTTTTTATGGTTCTCTCTATATAGGAGACCACAAGAAGCTGTGACAGGGGAGGGAACACAGAGAAGAGGGACAGATGTGCTTGGCCTTTCTCAGGGAAACCTGTGTGTGTGCTGCTCCTCCAGCCAGGACTCACACACAGCTTCGTGTTTTATGGTTTTTTTCCCTTTTTTCCATGTAACTTCTGAGGTTCTAAAGGCTGACTTAGCCATGACTGGGTGTTCTTCAGGATTTCCTGGTAACCCAGCCTTCCTGGGACTGTGCTCGGATGGGCTCAGCCTTGGGTTGAGGATTGAGGGAAGCCTGGGAGCAACTCACACACGGCAGGGTTGGGTTTGGGACAGAGAATGAGGGTTCCTGAGCAGCTCTGAACCTCCTTGCTGGATTGTGGCTTGGTTTATCTCGGAGCAGAGAAGTTCCTGTGACCTGTTGGTGACAGTCCCAGCACAGACACCTCGTGCTATGGACCATGTTGAGAACCTCCAGCCACAGTGCCACGGCTGGGGGAGCTTCTCACACAGAAATCACCCCCTGCATGTGCAAGGACAGACCTCAGCTCTGTGACTCCCTGGGCTCGAAATAAGGCACATTCCTGCTGGATTAAATACAGTCTCTGATGACAAAGGAGCAAATTGGCGAGGAGGTCTGGGTGGAGTAACCAGTTCAGGGGGACCTTGCAACACGAGAGCAGACTGTGTGTGCCCTGCCTGCTGCTCTCCGTGGGGCTGAGGGCTCCCTGCTGCTCCTCGGGGTGCTGGGGCAGGGGGTGCCAGGCCAGGGAAGAGCTGCCTGTTTGGGATCTGCCAGAACAGGGGCCGGGCCGTGGTGTTTGCCCACGTGACCGGGGCCTGTCGGGCTCCACGTCCTGCTTGTGCAGGAAACAGAAGTTCCTCACCGTGAGCCGTGCCCTGGAAGGAAATCCCAGGCACAGACAGCCAGCCCAGGGAGCTGCAGTGTCACACAACGTGGGGTTTGGTCATCCCTGGCCTGGTGGGATTGTGGAAGTGAGCTCCAGCATCCTGGGGGGGGAATGCTGTTAGGGTACCTTGTCCTGGGAGGGTCTTTCCCCCCTTCCCAGGCCTTTGGGATGGGTTGGAGCCAGCCCTGTGTGCTGCAACAGTGGGCTTTCCTTGGCTGGTTTTGGTTTGGTGCTCTGGGAGAGCTGCAGGAATGGTCTCAGGATGGTCCATCAGGGGTGGGTTGGGGGTTGAAGGTGGTGGCTGCTCCATTGTGGTCACACCCTCCTTGCTGCTGCTGCTGGTGATGGGATTTGGGAGCCCCATTCCAGCTGCTCTTGCTCTGGTTTGGCACAAGTGGTCACTGTCACCACCAAGGTGTCTTGGTGCAGTTCTCCTTCTCTCCTTCCCCCCAAAGGGCTGGAAGAGCTTCAGCTTTAAACGCTGAGACAATCAAAACCGTGGTGAGGAGTAACATTCAGAGTAACATCTCTTGGGAGGACCTTCAGTCTCCTCCCGTGCTTTGCCTCGGGTTGCAGGGAGAGTTCTGGCAGAATTCCCCCCAAAACCTGTCTGTCCAGGAGCTGCTGCGTGGTGGGTCACCTTGGGAGAGGCTTGGTGTTCCCTCACAGTCCCAATTCCATGAAAGAGCTGACACCCTGGTGCACTTGGGGCTTCTTCCCCCGAATCCTTCCCCTTCCCCGCAGCTCTCCCAGCCCGATTTAGATCCTCTGCCAAATATATCGGCCCTGTGCAGGCTCCTGTGAATGAGCACAGGATGCAGCCGTTCCCAGGCGAGGAAATGGCTGGGAAGGGCTGGGAAAGGTTGGGAAGGGCTGGGAAAGGTTGGGAAGGGCTGGGAAAGGTTGGGAAAGGCTGGGAAAGGTTGGGGAGGGCTGTCCTTGCTCTGCAGATCGACCCCTTTGGCCAGCCCAGGGAAAAGAGAGCAGAACAGCACAGCAAAGCCAGCTCCTGGTGCTGCTCCTCCCTCTAAGCTGCTCTGCCATGGGAGGGGATTGTTGTTATTGTTTTATTCATATGAAGGAAAATAAAAATGGGGATTAAAGTTCCTGGGATGCTCCTTGAGGGTCCGAGGGGTGCTCAGTTCCAGCGCTCCATCCACACTTCAGTGGGAGCAATCACTCCTCCTCCCAGAGTGCCTTGGCAGCAGGTGCAGGATGTGGGATTCTCCTTTCCTGCCTCAGCAAGTGGCCCTGAGTGTGTCAGGTGGTTCTTCCTGTCAGTAAATGGCTTGGGAAAGGTTTGGCTCTTCCCTCTACAAGGCCTTGGAGTGACAGGACAAGGGGGAATGGCTTCAGAGTGACAGAGGGCAGGGTTAGATGGGATATTGGGAAGGAATTCCTGGCTGGGAGGGTGGGCAGACCCTGGCACAGGGTGGGCAGAGAAGTTATGACTGCCCCATTCCCTGGAAGTGTCCAAGGCCAGCCTGGACAGGGCTTGGAGCACCCTGGGCTAGTGGAAGGTGTCCCTGCCCATGGCAGGGAGTGGCACTGGATGGGCTTTAAGGTCCCTTCCATCCCAAACCAGCACTGGGGATATGTTGGTCTGGGCTGCAGGATCAGTGGTTGGTGGATCTGTGGGGTTTCGGGTAGATTTCCTTTGTCTTGCAGCAGCTGCTGGGTGTGAAACAGTGGAAGAACGAGGGCTGACTGTGCTGGAGCTCCCTGTGCTTCCCAGGCACAGCTTTGCAGACAGCAGGGAGAGGCAAACCTCCCTGGCAGGTTGGACCTGGCAGGGGCAGGAAAGCCCTGGCTGTTTTGGTTACCTGATGGTGCTGCGAGTTGGTCGGGTTGGACTGAAATGTGGGGCGGCTGCTGGAGCGGGGGAGATGCTGTCACAGCAACTCGGGGTGTCTCCCACTTCACTGGGACCTGAGACATTGAATCTTCACACAGTGGTTGGTTTGAAGGGACCCTAAAGATCCTCCAGTGCCACCCCTGCCATGGGCAGGGACACCTTCCACCAGCCCAGGGTGCTCCAACCTGGCCTTGGACACTCCAAGGGATCCAGAGGCAGCCACAGCTTCTCTGGGCACCCTGTGCCAGGGAGGAATTCCTTCCCAATATCCCATCCATCCCTACCCTGTGGCAGTGGGAAGCCATTCCCTGTGTCCTGTCCCTCCATGCCTTGTCCCAAGTCCCTCTCCAGCTCTCCTGGAGCCCCTTTAGGCTCTGGAAGGGGCTCTGAAGTCTCCTTGGAGCCCTTATAGCAGCACCTCAGTATCCAGAGGGATCTGCAAGGAGCAGGATGCTCTTGATCTTTGGAAGGACCAGGACAAACCAACCCCTCTCTTTGAGGACCCACTGGAGCAGTGGTTGGACTGGGGGTGTGACCCTGGACCCCCCTCCCGTGGTCAGTCTCATTCCTCAGCTGAGCCTTCCTGTCCCAAATGCAGCAGATAAAGCTGTGTTCACTTCTCCCAGTCTGGGAGCAGGGGAGGAGGTGCAGGGGCTGGAGGGGTTGGCCATGCTTGGAAAACAGAGCCAGATTGTCCAGAACAGCCCACAGATATTTGCAGGATGCTGCTCCTGCTCTGATCTCTTCGCTTCAAGAGCTGCATGATCTTGGTCATGTTACCCCAGATGTTTTGTCCAGTCAGGATAGAAGAAAGCTGGAATTCACTCTGCTGATGGTGGCTCAGTTACCTGCTCAACACCAAAGGCTTCTTCCCGTTACATTATAGACAATTTAGATTTATTTAAAACAATAAACTCAGCGTGCTTTTGTTTTCTCTCAATTTATCTTGATTTTTTTTCCTGCAGTGCAGTTTCCTTCTGTCAAAGTGCAGGGTCCTCCTCTGAGGAACATCCATCTGTTCTCCAGGTCCACATAATTGGGATAGCTTGGCCCTAAAGCGCCAGCAGCACATTCCAAGTGGAGAGCAGTCGAATTTTCATGGCACCAGAGAGCTGGAACAGTGACTTGTCCCAAGCAGGCAAAACAGCCTCCTTCATTTCCTGCTGCCTCCCATCTTCCCCCCTCCCTCGGCCCGAGGTGTGTTTCCCTCTGCAGGGTTTTGGGTGGGTCCTGGGCAGAGGGAGCCCTGCCTGGGCTTGTCCTGGGATGCTGCAGAGCCTGGTGTCAGCAGGGATGGTGCTCCCCGTGGCCACAGAGGTGATTTACCCCAAGGCAGCCGGGCTTGGAGATGTGTCCATGCAGCTGGGAGAAGGAAGGGGAGACTGGGATGGTCGCTCCTTAAATATAAAACAAAGAGGCAGGAACTTGTGTTGTGTGACCTGGAGTTGGGGCGAGTTTTCCACAGGGAAAAAGTGCCCGTTCCTCCGGTCGGTGGGGAGGGAGGGCTGGGCTGGTGTTTGGGCCTGGGGCAGCAAACCACTGGCTTGATTTTTTTATAAAGCACCGTGATTTTAATAATTCTTTCCCGGGGCTGCCCTGCCTGGGTCACGGGTGTTTCCTCTGAGGGATCACTGAACAACTTGTGATCTGCTTCCCTGGGCACCTCGAGCTGCCAAAGGCCGAATATCACAGACTGGGTTGGGTTGGAAGGGACCTTAAAGATGGTTTAATTCCACGCCCTGCCATGGGCAGGGACACCTCCCAGCAGCCCAGGGTGCTCCAGCCTGGCCTTGGACACTCCATGGGGCAGCCACAGCTTCTCTGGGCACCCTGTGCCAGGGCCTGCCCACCCTCCCGGGGAGGGATTCCTTCCCACTATCCCATCTATCCATTCCCCTTGTCCAGAGTCCCTCTCCATCATTCCTATAGCTCGATATCCATGTGCTATCCACACAGCTATTCCCAGGAAACCCTGCACTGTGGCTTGTAGGGTGCCCTAAATCCATCTTGCCTCGTGCTCCGTAGCAAAGGTGCTGCTGCTCTTCCCTCCCTGCCCCGAGCAGGTGCGAGCTGGTGCTCAAGTTCTCACCTGTCCCCCGGAGTGGGTGGCACCTCCTCTGCCTCTGGAAAGAGTTTGGGGATCTTTTCCGGAGAAGAACACGTAGCAAACATTGGCTCTTCCCAATCTCGAGGTGTGGCTGAGCATTCCCACCCAATCCCAGAGTGTCTCCCAGCCCTCCTGAGCTGCTCAGGCTTCCTCTGAGATTTTCAAGCAGCTCAAAGAAGTGAAGGGAGGAAAAACCAAACCTGCTGAGGTTAAGGTGGAAAAGGAGTCATTAAAAGGTGTTTTGTCAGCGCTTTTGGTCGTGATCCCATCTCAGTGTGGTCGTCTCATTTGAATGTAAATGTCAAGTTCCAGAGCTCCTGGAGGAGAGGGTTTGGAAGGTGAGGAAAGCACCAGCTCAGGGGTTTGGGGAGCGCTCAGTTCTGCTCCTCTGCAGCTGGGCTGGTGGGTCTGGAGGGAACAAGTGACCTGTGGAGCTGGGATGGCCCAAGCTCTGCTGTGTTGGTGTTTTGGGAGAGCAGAGCAGGGTCAGGGCTGTAAATCGGGTCCATAAATCCCTGGGAGGGCTCTGGGCTTGTGACAAACCCCCTTTTCACAGGAGCTGTATTTTAAGCTGATGGTTCCCCCTCAGCTGCCATGGCTTGTGTGGGAGGGCCATCCCAAACCTCTCCCACGCAGCCTCTTTGGGGTGAAATGTGGCACCTCTGAGCCCTGCAGAGCCACCCAGTCTGGGACAGCGCCGTGGGACTGCTCGGGAGCGGGCAGGCAGAGAATGGAGCTGCCTGGGAAATTTAGGTCAGTAGTTGAAGCTCCCCCTTGGTGGCCCATTCAGACCTTTCCCTTGCCAAGGAGGGGCCGAGCTGGTGGCTGTGCCAGCGCCTCTTGTCACTTGTCACCTGGCCCTCAGGACTTCTCCAAGTGGATTTCACCCATCCCATTGTGGCTCCTGCTGTGAGCAAAGAGTGGGTTTGGAGCTTTTTTGAGTCTTCCCATAAGGCAGAAGACCCCCAAAAATTCCAAAGCCATAAGGTGGAAGACTCCTGTCTCCTGTCACTAATTCCCAGGCTTTGATGCTCTGCCTGTTCAGCCCCTTGGGAAGGGAACGGGGTGGGATTTTAAGGGCTGGGTGTCTGGATGTAGCTGGAGCATCCAGGCTCTGGATCCCCTCGTGGGGGGCTCGGCATGGCCCGTGTGCCCCCGACGTCCTCGGCCACCACAGCCCAGGGACACAAAGGGCGTGTTGTGCAGGGACGAGCGGAGAAATTGGACAAGTCCCCGAGCCAGCCCTCGGCAGTCTCATGACCTTGCAACCATTCCCACACTGTCCAGCCCATTATCCCGGCCCCCAGGCTGGGGGGGGGACTTCTCCTGGCTGCTCCCAAAGGCCCCTCGGTCCCCACAGTGGGATCTGCACCCACAAAGCCAGGGCAAGAGGCTCAGGGATCGTTGCCTGGAGCTTCCAAATTCTTCACGCAGCTCCACTTTGCTGTTTTGGGGGAAAAAGATCCTTTCTGAAGCATCTCATGTCGAGTGGAAGGGGAGGGGAAAGGCTCTGCTGCCGTTTTGGGGGCCAGGAGGTGCTGGATGTGCTTTTCCTGGGAGTGTCGTGTGGTGGCTCCGACGGGGGGGTTTGGGGAGCTCTGGGACCTCCCTGGTGGGAGTGGGACAAGTGGTGCTGAGGCAGCAGAAGCTTCCCCTGGAAGGCCAGCTCAGGAAGCAGGAGGGGTCCCTTGGATCCCCTGTGGATGCTGGGATGAGGTGACCTTGCCCAAGGTCACACCTGGAGCCAGAGTCCTGAGCAGTCCTGGAAGCAGCCTTTTCCTCCCTGCCAGGACCATGGTTTAAAAATCCCTGAAATCAGAGCTTGGAGGTCAAACCCTGGAGCCCAGGAGGCAGCTCTGGAGTCAATCCCTGACTCCAGGTATCTCAGGAAGCCACCTTTGGTGCTTGGTCGTGGTGGCAGGACTTATGCCTGCCCTGCATGTCCAGCCCAGCTGCCCCTGGATCCTCCCTCTTCCCATTCCTGTTGGGAACACCAAGGGCTTTCCTCCTGAGCCTCAGACCTGCCTCTTCCCGCATTTTCTTTGCAGAAAACAAGAAGGTGCAGAAAATAAATTTATTTTCTGGGTTTAATGGGAGTGTTTAAAAAGAAGTAAATATGGAAAACTACCGAGGAGGATGAGGGTGGGTGGGGGAAGCCGGAGTTGTGCAACCTGGTCGCCTGCTCCGTGCTAGAACCCGGGGCTGGGAGTTGCTTCCTGGATAATTAACTCCTGTCCTGGATGTGTCCTGACTCATCCATCCCCCCTGTCTGTCCTGGGGGACAGGCCACGTCCTGCTGTCCCTCAGTGTCCCCACCTGGAACGTGGGCACTTGGGTACTTCAGGCTTTTGTGCCAAGGTGGTTTGTGACCCGATTCCTGGGTGGATTTCTTGGCTCCTGATCCCGGTGCTCGGCGTGGGGGGGGAATATATTGATTTATGGGCTGCTGCAAGGAGCACGTGGGTTTGCTGCTTCACAGGGAGAGGAGGGAAGTGGTCCTGCTGATTTGGGAGGGCAGAGGATTGGGATCATGGGAGAATTAGGGGTTAGTGCAGGCTGGCAGTGCCGTGAACCCACGTGTGGCCCCAGTGCCCCCCTCTCCTGGCAGAGGGAATCCCTTCCCAGCAGAGCTGCCCGCTTCCCTCTGGGTTCTCCAGCCTTTGGAGTCAAGTGGATCTGTCAGGAGTGACTTTATTTACCTTGTCCTTTGGGAAGAACAGCTGCTTCTGGTGAAGCCTTTCCAAGGTCCAGGTCTGGTGCTGGCCCTTGGTGATCCATTCCCGTGTCCTCCTGCAAAGGAGCAGCAGATTGCTCAGGTTCAGGGGGTTGTCTCTGACACCCAGAGCAGCAGGTTGGGGGGGTTGGTGTTCCCCTCTCCCTGTCCCCTGGTGCTGCTGGGCCCTTCCCAAAGGATGTTCCCTACCTGCTCTTCTCCAGGTGTATCTGCAGTGTCTCCCCAGGATGAGCCGTGGGAACAGCATTCCCAGTGGTGACATCCTTGTCTCGGGAGCTCTGCTGGGCTGGAAGAGCAGGGGACCTTTCCAGTGGGAGAGGGATTGGGAAATGCTCCCAGAGGTGGACTGGGATCCACGGGCAAGGCTCAGGCCCTGTATCCCCGTGCCAGGCACACCTCCTGGCACGCTCCAGGTGCTGCTGCCTGGCCCTGTGATCCCTGCCCCTTGCCCAGGCTGGCTGGCCCTGGCCTGGACCTGTGTTAATTCAGCTCTTCCCCTACTTGAGAGCACCTGGGCTCTGCTTCTCCTCCTCCTCCTTCCAGGAGTGAAGGTAAGCTCAGGTCCATCCTCCCCTGTGGATGATGCCGGGCAGGATCACAGGCTTGAGACCATGGAGAGGTCCAGGGGGCCTGGAGAGGGACACAGATGGCTAGTGCTGCCAGGCACGTCCCTCTGGAGTTCTGCCATGGATGTGATGCCCCCGAGCTGTGACTTCACTGCCTTTCCCCCCTTCTCCCGCAGCCTTTCGCGTCGAAGATGGCGGGTGGCGTGGACGGCCCCATAGGGATCCCGTTCCCGGATCACAGCAGCGACATCCTCAGCAGCCTCAATGAGCAGAGAAACAACGGGCTGCTGTGCGACGTGGTCATCCTGGTGGAAGGCCAGGAGTTCCCCACCCACCGCTCCGTCCTGGCAGCGTGCAGCCAGTACTTCAAGAAGCTCTTCACCTCAGGGTTAGTGGTGGACCAGCAAAACGTGTATGAGATAGACTTTGTGAGTGCGGACGCCCTGTCGGCGCTGCTGGAGTTCGCCTACACCGCGACCCTCACTGTCAGCACTTCCAACGTCAACGACATCCTCAACGCGGCCACCCTGCTGGAGATCCCGGCCGTGAGGGATGTCTGCACCGATCTCCTGGACAGGAAGATTCTGGCCAAAAATGACCAGATGGATACAGTAGATCAAATTGATCAGAGGAACCATCTCAGAGCAAAAGAGTACCTGGAGTTCTTCCAGAGCAACCCCGTCAACGGCCACCAAGGCAGCTTTCAGTGGACCAACCCAGAGTTGAGAGACCTTCAGAGACTGAACTTCCGAGGCCAAGAGGAGGAGGAGGAGTCGAACTGCAACGGCCTCGACTTCTACCCGCAAGCCACCCCAACCGAAAGACCAAAGGCAAGTGACTGTGACCCTGACAGCAACCCGGCCATGTGGCTGGAGCGGGAGGAGGAGGAGCCGGTCAGCGGCGCCATGTTCTCACCTTCCCAGAACGGACATTACAGCAGCCGTGGCTTGGCCACGCCGGCAGAGGAGGAGGGGGGCACCCCCCGGGGGCCTCTGGACCCGCAGGAAGCCGGCGATTCCCCCGGGGGCTTCATCCCCACCGGGGCGGACACGGAGGACGACGCGCGCGAGGTGGACGACCTGGCCGCCAGCGCCCTCCTGCAGCAGATGATCAACTCGGTGGGGCGGCAGCAGCTCGGGGACGACGACCGCAAGGACGACGACGGCGTCATGGATTATTACTTGAAATACTTCGGCAGTTCGAGCGAGGGCGACGTCTACCCGTCCTGGTCCCAGAAGGAGAAGAAGATCAGGGCGAAAGCATTCCAGAAGTGCCCCATCTGCGAGAAGGTGATCCAGGGCGCCGGGAAGCTGCCGCGCCACATCCGCACCCACACCGGGGAGAAGCCCTACGAGTGCAACATCTGCAACGTGCGATTCACCAGGTATGGGGTGGGGACACGGGGGGCTCTGCCACCATTCCATTCTGCCCAGGGAGCCCCATCCCTGGGGGCTCCATCTCTGCTGCTCCACTCATTGCCATGTCAGCAGGACACTTGGGTCTGAAGGTTGGGGTTTTCTAGAGAGATGAGTAGTTTGGTGCTTGACACTTGAGATGTCTCAAGGGGCCCGTTTGGCCAGCCAGTGCCACACTGTCCCTCTGTCCTGGGTTGCTGAGCTCTGCTGGAAACCCAGCCAGAGCCAGGGCTTCTGTGGAGGTTGAGGGACATGGTTGGTGACCCAGAGCTGCAGCTCCTGGTTTCTCTGTGGTGGTCAGAGGGCTCAGGAACGGCTCCACAGGTGGTGGTGGGTTGGCAGGAGGTCAGACCCCACCCAGTTGGTGTCCTGGGCACACCATGCCCTGAGCAGCCCCCCGTGCCTCAGTGCAGCCCCCGGAGGTGCCCGCCCGGGCCCTGTTCCTGCTCAGGGTTCCTGCTCTCCTTCCCTCGGCCTGGGAAGGCCAAAGAAAGGGGATATTGTTTGGATTCCTCCGGCTCGCTCCATCCGAGCGTTTCGGTGCCGCCTCCTCGCCGGGCTCTGTGGCTGTGCCAGGGTGGGGGTCCCTCCCCAGTCCCACCTTGGTGTCCCCCCAGGCCCTGCTGAGGGGCTGCATGGGCTGCCTGGTCCAGGAGCCTTCCCTGCCTGCTCCCTGCCTGCCCACGCATTCCCAGCTGTGCCAGTGCCCTCTCCTTTGCTGCCAGGACCAGCCCTTCCCAGCCCTGGTGCTTTGGGGGGTCCAGGGGGCTGCCCCCCATGGCCGGTGGGGCTGTGCCATGGGCATAGGGCCGTACCCTGCCCCTTCCCCTGGGCAGGGCCGCGCCCAGCCCACGTTGGAGAGCTGAGGAATGCAGATAATGGCGGGGGCAGGATGCCAACCCTCCCTCCCCGCTCCCCCGGCCCTGCCACGCGGCACCTCCCTGCTCCGGGGCCCGGGGTGCTGATCCCACACCCTGCACAGGACCCGGGGCCCAGGGTGCTGAGCCCACACCCTGCACAGGACCCGGGGCCTGGCACCATCAGGAGCCACAGGACGTGGGAATGCCACGGAGTGCCCGCAGCTGGTGGCCTGGGAGTGGTGGCAGGGGGCACATGAGGGCAGACACCGGGGTTTTTGGTGGGGGAGAGGCCAGTGGGAGGTGCCACCCTGTCCCTTTTCCATGGGTTTTAGATGGGCACCTGCTCCCTGCTGGCTCCTGGCAGGGCCTGGCACTGTGGAGAGCCGGGTGGGAACTGTCTCCCAGCCCCTCTAAACAAGGTGCTTTCCTAAAACACCATTTTCCAGGCAAAATGCAGTCTCCTGCTTCTTCCCACAGCCACAGTTTGGGCATGGAGAAGCCTGGGTGGGGACAGGGAGCTGTGCCCGGCCCTGCTGTGCCTGTCACGTGTCGTGCCCCATCACACGTGTCCAGAGCTCGATATCCCCTCAGTTTTATTCCTCCTTGGCATTCCTTCCCCACCATCATCCCATGGCTGGGAAACAACCCCGTTCCATGCGTGGTGGGGCACTGAGGGGCCTGGGCATGGGGAGCCAGGGGGGGCCCAAGAGCCCCTGCTGTGCCAGGGGTTTGGGGCGAGGCAGGAGGGCGAGCCAGGGCTGTTGGGGCCGGGTATGCCCGTCCAGCCCCTGCATTCCCACCCAGTTTTGCTCCCTGCTGCTTCCTGGTTCCTCTGTGGTCGCAGGGGGAGGAGCAGTGGCAGCTCGTGGGGAGGAGGGAAGGGCAGACAGAGGGGTTTTATAACATAACACCATTTGAATTTCCAAAGCCCTTCTCTGCCGCGGGCACCGGGCCAGGCCGGGCCACCCCTCGGAGCGGGCACGACCTTGGCACTCGGATCCTTCCCTGCGAGGTCGGGATCTGTGTGTCCCATGCAGGAGAGCAGGGAGGGCTGGGCTGGGCCGAGGGGGGGTCAGGCAGGACCTGGGGGGGCGGGAGGGGCTCCTGCTGCCCCCAGCTCGGTTTGGGGACTGGGTTTTTTCCTCCAGGAAGCGGCCGTGGCTCACGTGGCCGAGCTGGCCCCAGGCCTGGCTGCTGCTGCTGCCCTTGCCTGGCTCCTGCAGCTGGGGCTGTGCTGGCCCTGCCTGAGCCAGCTGGGCTGGGACGGGCCATGTGTGACCCCAGAGCCCTGCCCAGATCTGTACCAGGCCATGTGTGACCCCACAGCCCTGCCAGATCCTGTACTGGGCAATGTGTGACCCCACAGCCCTGCCAGATCCTGTACTGGGCAGTGTGTGACCCCACAGCCCTGCCCAGATGCCACACCCATGCCCAGCCCTGTACTGGATGATGCTTGACCCCGTACTGGGTGATGCTCAGTCCCACATTGGCTGATGCTTGACCTCGTGCCAGGTGCTGTTCTTGGCCCTGCACTGATGCTTGACCCCATAGCAGTGCCCAACCCCACGCCAGGTGATGCCCAGCCCTGTACCAGGGCTCAGGTGCTGCCCCACCCCACACCAGGCCACCCTTCACCCCACACCAACCCTCCTCCCGTACCAGATGCTGCTCTGCCCACCCCACTCCCTGTGCCATCTCCACCCTGCAGGCATCCAGGACCCCCAGGACCCCCGGCTGACCTCCCCACTGTCCCTTCTCCATCCAGGACCCCCAGACTGACCCCCCACTGTCCCCTGTCCATCCAGGACCCCCAGACTGACACCCCTGGTCTCCCCTGTCCATCCAGGACCTCGGGCTGACCCTGCCAGTGTCCCCTGTCCATCCAGGACCCCCAGCTGACCTCCCCATTGTCCCCTGTCCACCCAAGACCCCCAGACTGACACCCCTGGTCTCCCGTGTCCATCCAGCCCCCCAGGCTGCCCCCCACTCTCCCCAGCCCCCCAGGCTGCCCCCCACACTCTCCCATATCCATCCAGGCCCCCAGGCTGCCCCCCACACTCTCCCATGTCCATCCAGGCTGTCCCCCAGCCTCTCCCCAGCTCCCCAGGCTGCCCCCCACACTCTCCCATATCCATCCAGCCCCCCAGGCTGCCCCCCACCCTCTCCCCAGCATCCCCTGTGCTCTCCCTTGTCCCCCTAGCTGCTCAGGCTGCCCCCCACCCTCCCCCCAGCCCCCCATGCCGCCCCCCATGCT
>JAWMRB010000082.1:1031418-1041786 GCA_035584715.1 Xiphorhynchus erythropygius
GGAGGGTGGGCAGGGACTGGCACAGGGTTCCCAGAGAAGCTGTGGCTGCCCCTGGATCCCTGGGAGTGCCCAAGGCCAGGCTGGAGCACCCTGGGCTGGTGAAAGGTGTCCTTCCATCCCGGTCCCCATCCCTGTCCCCATCCCTGTCCCCATCCCGCTCCCCCCCGGTCCTCCCATCCCGCAGGGGGCGCCAAAGCACCGGCTCCCCCCTCCCGTCCCGTCCCGCCCGACGCATGCGCACTGCGGGGACCCTGCGGGGCCGCTGCCGGTACCGGCGCTGACACCGGGCCCATCGCTCTTGGTTCTTCTCCCGCCGCCCGAGCCACACGGGCCCCGGGGCCTTTCCCCGCCCCGCCCGCGGCGGCCGCACCGACCCCGCGCGCCGCCTTCCACCCGCATTCCGCGCGGCGGCGCCTTCTCCCCCCGCGCCGCGGCTGGGGCAGGGCAGAGCGCTCACACCCCGGTAACATTCCCCGGTAACACTGCCCGGTAACACTGCCCGGTAACACCGACCCCGCCGCAGCGCCGGTGACACCGGCGCGGCGAGTCAATCCCCCCCTCCCCACCTCCAGTCCTCCAGAACCACAGAGTCGGCGGGGCAGAGCGGCACTGGCGCGCAGGCGCGCTGCGCGGGCCCCGCCCCTCGGGCTATAAAAGCGCGCCCGCTGACGTCAGCGCTCTCTTCCGCCCGCTCTGCGCTCGCCAGCGAGACAGGGCCGAGCCGCCGCCATTGCCGCGCCCCCCCCGCCCCGCAGCATCCGCCGCCATCCGCAGCCATGGTGAGCCCCCGCCGCCCATCGCCGCCCCCGCGCCGCCCAGCGCACGCCGCGCCGCCCGTCCCGCCGCGGATGGCCGCCCCACCGCCGCCGCAGCCACCGCGGGGCCCGCTGCGGCCTGTGCCGCCGGAGGGCGGGGCGGCCGGAGGGCACCGGGTGTGGGGGGGGGGTTCGGTGTGAGGGGGGACGGGACGTGTCACCCCCAGCGGGGCCGGCGCGGGGACGCCGCGCTGATGTGGCACGGCGGGCACGGGGCGCTGCGGTGCCGGCCCTGCCTTATGTAACGCTGCGGTCCCGCCTGGCGCCCGCACCGGCACGGCCCGCACCGCCGCTGGGGCGCGGCTCCCAGGGGGGTTTGCACACCGGGGGCCGTGTTGGGGAGGGGTTTGGCCTCCGGGGGCTGTTTAGGGTGACAGGTGTCCCCCTAGACTCGGTTTGGAGGAGGTTTGCCCTCTGGTCTCCGGTATGAGGGGGTTTTGCCCCCCACGTTCGGTTATGAGGGATTTGTCCTTCCCGGGCTCGGTGTTTAAGAGGTTTTGCTCCCCAGGCTCTGATTTAAGGGGATTTTGCTCCTCGGGTTCGGGTTTGAGGGGTTTGTCCTTCCCAGAGGAGGTTTTGCCTTCTGAGTTCAGATTTGAGGGGTTTCCCCACCCCGGTTTGGCTCTGGAGGGGTTTTGCCCCTCTCCAGGCTCAGTCTTGAGGGGGTTTTGCCCCCCAGGAGCCGCTGCCATCGCAGCCTGAGGGTCAGTGATGCCCAGAGGGCTCAGTGCTGCAGCCCCACCGCAGCAGGCTGTGCTGTCACCCCCGCAGAGCACTCAGGGAGGGCTTTGCCTTCCCTTGGCATGGCCGGAGCTGTTTCCCAAACCCCCCGATCTCCTCCCCCACCTCCTCCCTTCAAGGTGAACTTCACGGTAGACCAGATACGGGCCATCATGGACAAAAAGGCCAACATCAGGAACATGTCCGTGATTGCCCACGTGGACCACGGCAAGTCCACGCTGACCGACTCGCTGGTGTGCAAGGCCGGCATCATCGCGTCGGCGCGGGCCGGCGAGACGCGCTTCACCGACACCCGCAAGGACGAGCAGGAGCGCTGCATCACCATCAAATCCACGTGAGCTCCTCCCCAAACGCGCCCTGCGGGGGGTTAGGGTGGCTTTTAGGGCTTCGGCCTCTGCGTTGGGCAGCTGGGAGTGCTGTTTGACTTGTTTGTCGAGGGTTCCGAGAGGGAAAGGGTGTTTGGTGTGTGGATGTAGTTGGAGGAAAAGATAGAACAGGTTGGTAAAGCTGAGGCAAAGCTGTTCAGAGGTCTCAGAAACCTTGAGATTATTCCAAGAAAGATGGATATTATGAGGAAGAGGAGGATGAAGGGGTGGTGTACAAACCTTGAGGCTGTTCCAAGGAGGACACAGATTTTGAGGAAGAGGAGGATGGAGGGGTGGTAAAGAAACACTGAGGCTGTTCCAAGGAGGATGGACGTTATGAGGAAGAGGAGGATGAAAGGGTGGGGTTTGGTGACCCCCAACTCAGATTCAGGAGGGTGGTACTGAGGGATGAGTTTGGAGGTGGATGTAGCAGTGTGAGGTAATGCTTTGAAGTGTTAATTAAGCAACTAAATAAAAGCAAGAGGTTTTTATAACTCTGTGTGCATGCTTTTAAAGAAATCAGAAATAATGAAAGGAATGCTGCCTGCTAAAAACTCAGCTCCTTTAAGCTATCACCTTCCTCAGGGTCCTCCCTGAGCTCAACCTGTGGGTTTGAGGTGGGAGAAGGTGGTGTTGGGCTGCTCTGGTCTAGTCTTCGGGGAGGGGACATGTGGTGGTTGGGCTTTGGGCAATCACTGAGCCCAAATAAATATGCTCAGCAGGGACTTTGCATTCCCATTTTATATCCTCTTTAAGTGCTGGACACTGCAGGGTTCTGGAGGAGGTTATGACTTAGGATTTGCAGATTTTAGCCTGTGCTCCTGTTCTGTCCCACATCACTCTCCCAGGAATACAGGGAATACAGGGAGTCCTTAAGCCCAGACAGAACCATTTGAGTAGGAAAAGACCTCCTGGGTCATCCACTCCAACTTTTGAGCACCTTGCTAGACCAGAGCTCGGTGTCACATCCAGTCATGGCAGCTGTTTGTGTGGGATAAAACATTTCTAAGGATTAGGGAGGAATAGCATGGAGGTGATAATAATCTGGATAGTTGTTCCTTTATTTCAGAGCTATTTCCCTGTTTTATGAGCTCTCTGAGAACGATCTGGCCTTCATCAAGCAGAGCAAGGATGGCTCTGGCTTCTTGATCAACCTGATTGACTCCCCTGGGCACGTGGACTTCTCCTCAGAGGTCACTGCTGCTCTGCGTGTCACTGACGGTGCCCTGGTTGTCGTGGACTGTGTCTCTGGTAAGGTTTGCTGCCTCCATGAGCAGCTGGGCTGTATTTTGGGAGGGTTTGGAGGCAGGGATAACTGATTGCCTGTGTGTGGCAGGGGTGTGTGTGCAGACAGAGACTGTGCTGCGTCAGGCCATTGCTGAGAGGATCAAGCCTGTGCTGATGATGAACAAGATGGACCGAGCGCTGCTGGAGCTGCAGCTGGAGCCAGAGGAGCTGTACCAGACCTTCCAGCGCATCGTGGAGAACGTCAACGTCATCATCTCCACCTATGGAGAGGGGGAGAGTGGCCCCATGGGAAATATCATGGTGAGTGGGTTGGGAATAATCCGTGTTGGGGACAGGGAGCAGGAAATCCTCAGTGATTCTTCCTTATCTCAAGTAGAGAAGAGAGAGTGGAATATCAAAGGTGCCTGGACTCCCCAGGCTTGTGCTGGCTCTCATTGGTTTCTCTCTGAAATCTCCTGTTCAAGGCTTGAGCAAATAAAGGATGTAAATAAAAGAAGGGATTGGTGCCCAGAGCAGCTGTGGCTGCCCCAGCCCTGGAATTGTTCAAGGCCAGGTTGGTCTGGGCTCCTGGAATGGCAGCCTGGGTTTCCTGCTCCCAGCACTGCTCCTGCTGGGATCCTGGGAAAGGAGCAGGACTGTTGCATGGAGATCCTGAGGAAGAGCTTGTGCTTCACCCCCTCTGGGTTCCTGGAGCAGGAGTGTTGGCCACAGGTTCTGAGGAGGACCTTGTGCTTTGCTGCAACATGCTGGAGGTGTTTTGTGCTTTGCTGACCCTCCCTGGGAAGGATGGGAATCTTGCCTGCACAGGAATCTAAGCTGGCCAGAGTGAAGGAAAACCAGTGCAGTTCTGTGGTGCAAAGCTAAAGTGGTGGCTGTCCCAGACCTCAGGGAGGGTCCCTGTGACAGAACTGCTTGAGAGGGACAATGTCCTGAAGCTCCATCTTAGCTCTCTTTGCACTTAGGTGGTGTTTGGGCTGGGGTTGGCCGAGGGCTGTTGCTCTAACCCAGCTCTGCTGTTCCCTCTCAGATTGATCCAGTCCTTGGCACCGTGGGCTTTGGCTCCGGCCTGCACGGCTGGGCCTTCACCCTCAAGCAGTTTGCTGAGATGTACGTGGCAAAGTTTGCTGCCAAGGGAGATGCCCAGCTGAGCCCTGCCGAGCGTGCCAAGAAAGTAGAAGACATGATGAAGAAGCTGTGGGGAGACAGGTGAGGGAGGGCTGTGGCTGGAATTCCAGACCAGCTCTCAGTGGCTGCAGTAGGTGGGTGAGGAGGGAGGGTGTGGTTGTGCCTGATTTAACAGGAGTTAATTACGTTTTGGTGAGTGCTGAGAACCTTAATGAAGGGGAAAGCATGAAGATGGCTGTTCCTCAGCAGCCCTTCCCTCTGCCCTCAGCAGGCAGAACAAACCATGTGTCTGGAGCTGAGCATTGATAATTGATTTCATTCTCTCTCCAGATACTTCGATCCTGCTACTGGCAAGTTCAGCAAATCTGCCACCAGCCCTGATGGAAAGAAACTGCCCCGGACCTTCTGCCAGCTCATCCTTGACCCCATCTTCAAGGTGAGCTCCTCAGGGTTCCACCCTGGCCGGTGCCTCCCGCTCTCTACTTGGCCCGTGCGTGATGATGGAAAATTTCTTCACTTTGACCTGACTTGTTTGATTGAAGAAATGTCACTGTCTGACACACGTGGGGGCAGGTGGGCTGAGTCTCCTGGGGGCTCCTGGGCTGGGTGTGAGCAAGGACAAGGCTTCTCTGCAGAGACATCAGGCTGCTGCTCCAAAGTGGGTCACAGCAACACACCCACTGTGCTGCTCTTGCAGGTGTTCGATGCAATCATGAACTTCAAGAAAGAAGAGGCAGCAAAACTGATTGAGAAACTGGACATCAAGCTGGACAGCGAGGACAAGGACAAGGAGGGCAAACCCCTGCTGAAGGTGAGCTTGGTGTGAGTCCTCCAGGGAGGAGATGAGTTGTGCTGCTGCAGCCATGTCAGCTTCAGCGTGGTTGGGTGGGAAGGTGCTGGTGGGAGGTTGGGGAGCAGGTTGTGAACTCTCTGACTGGGTCTTGGTGCCCTGCCCAGGCCGTGATGAGGCGGTGGCTGCCCGCTGGAGATGCCCTGCTGCAGATGATCACCATCCACCTGCCTTCCCCTGTCACAGCCCAGAAGTACCGCTGTGAGCTGCTCTACGAGGGCCCCCCCGACGATGAGGCTGCCATAGGTAGGAGGAGCTGCCACTTTGTGCCAGGCTCAGAGCTCCCACATGCTGTAACCAGCTTGTTCTCCATCTCCATGGCTTGGGAGTGCCTGGAGTTCTTGAGGCTTAGTGGCTCACAGCCCTGCTCTGGAGGACTGAGCTGGCTGAGGAACTGGAGAGCAGCCAAAGGCTCCAGCTGAGCCTGGTTTTGTTGAAGACTTCTCTTGGTGGTGTGATCTTTCATGGAGTCCCAGAATGGTCTGGGTTGAAAGGATCTTAAAAGATTATTCAGTCTCACCCCTGCCATGGGCAGGGACACCTTCCACTAGCCCAGGTTGCTCCAACCTGGCCTTGGACACTCCCAGGGATGGTGCAGCCACAGCTTCTCTGCCCAACCTGTGCTAGGGCCTGCCCACCCTCCCAGGGAGGAATTCCATCCCAATATGCCATCTCTTCCTGCCCTCTTGCACTGGGAAGCCATTTCTGCTTCCTCTCTGGTTTGGCAAGCTCTCTGGGACAGTAGTGGGTGAAGGTCTCCTGCTGGGATTTGGGGTCTGAGGTCACAAGATGTGATGCCAGTTCCATCAATAACTGTGGGCTAAGCTGGTCTCTCCCCTCCTGCACCCAGGCATTAAGAACTGTGACCCCAAGGGCCCCCTGATGATGTACATCTCTAAAATGGTGCCAACCTCTGACAAGGGACGTTTCTACGCTTTTGGCCGTGTCTTCTCTGGTCTCGTCTCAACTGGCTTGAAAGTCAGAATCATGGGACCAAACTACACACCTGGCAAGAAGGAGGATCTGTACCTGAAGCCAATTCAAAGGTTGGTCCTGGCCTGGCCTGTGCTCTGGGGATTCACTTGGGCATTCTGGTGCTGTCTTGGAGTCTCTGAAGTCTGTCAGGGAGCTTGGCCGTGTGTTCTAGGGGTGCTGCTGAACTCCAAGATGCTGCCTGGTGGCATCTCCTCCCCCTTCCAGCCTCACTAACCCAACTTTCCCTCTGGCCAGGACCATTCTCATGATGGGCCGTTACGTGGAACCCATCGAGGACGTGCCTTGTGGAAACATCGTGGGGCTGGTCGGTGTCGACCAGTTCCTTGTGAAGACTGGAACCATCACCACCTTCGAGCACGCCCACAACATGAGGGTCATGAAGTTCAGCGTGAGCCCCGTGGTGCGCGTGGCCGTGGAGGCCAAGAACCCAGCTGACCTGCCTAAGCTGGTGGAGGGGCTCAAGAGACTGGCCAAGTCTGACCCCATGGTGCAGGTGAGTGTCCAGGAGGGTCCCAGGGAGAGAGGAGTGCTGCTCCTGCTGTGCCTTCACAGGAATTTCAGAGAATATTCTGGGTTGGAAGGGACCCACATTGATCATCGAGTCTAGCTCTTTAAGTGAATGGCCCATAGAGGGAGCAAACTCACAAACTCAGTTTGATAGCACCATGGTCCAACCAACTGAGCTGATCTCCAGTCCTGGCTGCTCTGGGGGTTCTAATATCCAGTCCTGGGTCCCAGTCTTCAGTCTTGGGTACTGACAGGAAAGTCTTGAGTGTTGATCCCAACCCTACCAAAGTGCTGCCTTGCACCTCAGGTTGGTGCTGTGACACCCCCAGATGAGTGGAAAGAGCATCTGAAAGTAGCTCTGAGTCAAACACAGAAACCAGAGATGAGAGCATTGCCTGTGATGCACCTGAAGCCTCACTTGCTGTTCGTGGTCTTTTCAGTGCATCATTGAGGAGTCTGGGGAGCACATCATTGCTGGGGCCGGGGAGCTGCACCTGGAGATCTGCCTGAAGGACCTGGAGGAGGACCACGCCTGCATCCCCATTAAGGTAGAGCTCAGCCCGAGCTGGGGTGGGTGTTGTTTCTGATCTGCCTCTCGGTGTCTCACAGCTCCACACCCTCCTCTGCCACCACAGAAATCAGACCCCGTGGTGTCCTACCGTGAGACGGTGAGCGAGGAGTCCAACGTGATGTGCCTTTCCAAGTCCCCCAACAAACACAACAGGCTGTACATGAAGGCCCGGCCCTTCCCCGACGGCCTGGCCGAGGACATCGACAAGGGCGAGGTGTCGGCGCGGCAGGAGCTGAAGCAGCGGGCGCGGTACCTGGCCGAGAAGTACGAGTGGGACGTCACCGAGGCCAGGAAGATCTGGTGCTTTGGCCCCGATGGCACCGGCCCCAACATCCTCACTGACATCACCAAGGGGGTGCAGTACCTGAACGAGATCAAGGACAGCGTGGTGGCCGGGTTCCAGTGGGCCACCAAGGAGGTGAGGGCTGGGCTCGTGGGCTGGGGGGCATTGGTGGCTCCAGGTGTGTCCTCCTGGTCAAAGAAACTTGGGGGAAATGGTCTTGCTGCAAAAAATCTGTAGGTCAATCAGTACCTTTGGGTGGCAGCTGAGGGAAGATGGAGCACTGCAGGCACTTTTAACCTCAAGACAAAAGGTTCTATCCCAGCACTGTGAAGAGGGTCATTGTGGCAGCACAAACTTCATGTTTTCAAGGGGGTTTCGTGGTTTCCAGAGAGCAAAATGCAACATCTGAGGCAGGAACTGTCCAGGTGAATAGCAAAACTGGCATCAGAAGGAAAGGAAAGGTGCTCTGAGGGGCCAGATCCCTGTCAAGGCTTATATAATAGTCTTAATAATTGATAATTTGTTTATTAATTTATAATAATTCTTTAGAATTAGACAGGAGAGGACAGGTAGGCTCCTCTATACTTAAGTTAGTTTCAGTCCAAAGATCCCAAGCCAACAACTCTTGTCATATTACTGGAACAAAAATCCCTCTTTTACTTGGCCAAGTAGTTGGGTTTCACCACCATGAATGGGGCTTACAGAAACATAAGTGGGGTTTTCAGCACCACAAATGTGTGTCAGCTCTTCTGGCTTGAACCTTGGTGCCCATCCAGGAGGATGCTGCTAAAACTAACTGGCTTCAGAGCCACACTGGTGGGAGCAGCTGGTCCTCACAGAATCCTGAGGCTGGGAAAGGCCAGCCACCATTCCAGCCTTGTGGAAGGTGTGAAGGTTCATCCCTCAGCGAGGAGCTTGAGTGACCACACAGCTCCTTGCTGGACTTCCCCCTCCAGGAGCCACTTCCCCAGAGCGCAGGGCCTGGAGCCTCGTGACTGGCAGTGCCACCTGTGCCCTGAGAGTTCCTTCCCTGTGCCTTGCAGGGGGTGCTGTGCGAGGAGAACATGCGGGCGGTGCGTTTCGACGTGCACGACGTGACCCTGCACGCCGACGCCATCCACCGCGGCGGCGGCCAGATCATCCCCACGGCGCGGCGCTGCCTCTACGCCTGCGTGCTCACCGCCCAGCCCCGCCTCATGGAGCCCATCTACCTGGTGGAGATCCAGGTGAGAGCCCTCTGCCAGCTCACACGCCCCCCAGACAAGAGAGGGAGCAGCAGGGAGGGAGCTCCCTGGTTCTTGAGGGAGGAGACATCCCAGAGCCACTCCTTGAGCTCCCAACAAAGACCGAGCTCCTCA
This sequence comes from Xiphorhynchus erythropygius, assembly GCA_035584715.1. Taxonomy (NCBI): domain Eukaryota; kingdom Metazoa; phylum Chordata; class Aves; order Passeriformes; family Dendrocolaptidae; genus Xiphorhynchus; species Xiphorhynchus erythropygius. Next base: position 1,040,278 of record JAWMRB010000082.1, read on the forward strand.
GTTGTGTCTTCTCAGGGCAACATCCCTCTCCCCTGTCCTCCTGCACTTCTGGCAGCCCAGGATCCCCGGGCTCACAGGGGAAATCTCCCAGTGTGAGAATTACAGCTGAGGGTTGAGGGGAGGACAAGATGAGGGAGGTTGAGGTCCTGACTCTTGTCTCTCTCAGTGCCCCGAGCAGGTGGTTGGTGGCATCTACGGCGTGTTGAACAGGAAGCGTGGCCACGTCTTTGAGGAGACCCAGGTGGCTGGGACCCCCATGTTCATGGTCAAGGCCTACCTGCCCGTCAACGAGTCCTTCGGTGAGTGTGCCAGCCTGGGGAGGGACAGGGACATCCTTGAGAAAGACTCAGAGATCACAGAGTCCAACCATTCCCCCAGCACTGCCAAGGCCACCACTAACCCATGTCCTCAAAGTGCCACATCCACTTGTCTAAAATCCCTCCAGCGATGGGGACTCCACCCCTGCCCAGCTCTGCCAGGGCCTGACCACGCTTTTGGAGAAGAAACTTTTCCAATCTAACTGTCCCCTGGTGCATTTTCAGGCAGTTCCCTCTTATCCTCTTACTTGTTCCTGGGAGGAGCAACCAAGGTTGCAGAATATTCTGCGTTGGAAGGGACCAGTCTAGGTCATCTCACCTCCTAGCATGGGCAGGGAGACCTCCCACTAGCCCAGGTGGCTCCCAGCCCTGTCCAGCCTGGCCTTGGACATTTCCAGGGATCGGGCAGCCACATCTTTGGCCAACCTGTGCCAGCATCTCATCAATCACCCACAGAGGGAAGAATTCCTTCCCAGTATCCCACCTAACTGTGTCCTCTGGCAGTGGGAAGCCATGTCCCTCTAGAATCTTGTCCCAGTGTCCCTCCCCAGCTCTCTTGGAGCCCCTTTAGGCACTAAGAAGGAGCTCTGAGGTCTCCCTGAAGCCTTTTTCCATCCCTACTTCTTGGAGCTGTGTTTGGCATCTCAGGAGGCTTTTGAGAGCTCCTGTCTGTTCCTCTGGCTGGTGGTGCCACCAAACTACCACCAAACTACCACCACCCCTGCCCCACCTCACCTCTCCTCTCATCCCTCCCAGGTTTCACAGCAGATTTGAGGTCCAACACTGGAGGTCAAGCCTTCCCCCAGTGCGTGTTCGACCACTGGCAGATCCTGCCCGGGGATCCCTTCGACAGCGCCAGCCGACCCTGCCAGGTGGTGGCCGAGACCCGCAAGCGCAAAGGGCTCAAGGAAGGCATCCCTGCCCTCGACAACTTCCTGGACAAACTCTAATCAAACCCATGGAACTCTGGGAGAACGGGAAAAATTAATTAATTAGCGTTGCCACCCATTGCCGAGGGGGTAGAGACGCCCGTGAGCACCATCTTGTTAATTAAATAGCGATTCGAGACTTCAAATGAGGAAAACGACAACAACGACAAAAAAAAAAAGCCTTATAGGTTTCTGTGTTGCACATGACTCATCTTTGCCATTGTAACTAAAACATTTCCACTAGATTTGCCCAATTCTGTATT
>JAWMRB010000082.1:1076443-1092436 GCA_035584715.1 Xiphorhynchus erythropygius
TGGAGCACCCTGGGCTGGTGGGAGGTGTCCCTGCCCATGGCAGGGGTGGCACTGGATGGGCTTTGAGGTCCCTCCAAACCCAAACCATCCTGGGATTCTCTGTTAGAAGCCAACAGAAGATCCATGGGGACAAGAAATACCAGGAATTCTGTAACACTTGATGGCTCCAAAGTTAATTGTCAAAGTCTGCAGGGTCATCTCTCCTGAATATTTGCATTTTACCTTCATTTCACATGAGAAATGGTCTTCTCCCGTTTCCCAGAGCAGCCCGAGGCTGACAGCCCATGGCAGCACACGTATGGAATGGGAATGCCACCTACTGGCTGCTGTCCCAGGCCTTGGAGCAGGTGCTGCCTGTCCAAGCTCCATCCATCCGAGCCGGGAGGAATTTCATTGAGCGCTCAGGGAGTCAGCCCAGCTCTGCCTGCCAGGGAAACGCTTTGGCATCTTCCTTAGGGATGCACCCAGCAAAGCCTGCACCCAGCTGATCTCCCGGCGCTGCAATTCCTCCGGGAATCCCGTGCTGAGCAGAGTCCTGCCCGTGTGGAGGAGGCAACACCCAGGCTGGGGCAGGACCAGCTCCTTCCTGGCGCTGGGGGCTTTCCCAAGCACCTTTTTCAGTCCCTCTCCCATTCCCGTGTGCTTTTTCTCCTGGAATAACATGTTTTATATTGCCTGTTAAAGTGTTTTTCCAACCTGGGAGCCAAATGCTCCCATGAGGGGGAGGATGTGGCACTTCTGGAAAGACCCTGCCTGTCTGGTGAGCATCCTCCTTTTATTTCCCTGGATGTGATGCTGGTTTTCAGGCAGCGCCAACAGGGCCACTCCACAACCCTGCAGGTCTCAACGACCCAGATCCCCCCCAGAATTCCTTTCCTACCTGCACGAACCTGGGATGGGAATCAGTGGCTCGTTCAGCAGCGCCGATGTTCTTGTCATTGCAGCCGATCCAGCTGTCGGCGGGGCCGCTGCCGCGGGAGGGCGGCGGATCCAGCGGCGGCTGCGGGCGATGCGCGGTGCGGGCTCCAGAGGTCCCTGCGCACCAGGAGATGGATGGAGGGATGGATGGATGGAGGGATGGATGGAGGGATGGATGGACGGACACCGATTTCCCGGGGGATTTCTCCAAGGGGAAACCAGGAATGGTGAGTTCAACCTCTTAAAGCCGGTATTACAGAATCCCAGGATGGTTTGGGATGGGGAGGATCTTAAAGCACATCCAGTGCCACTCCTGCCTTGGGCAGGGACACCTTCCACTGTCCCAGGGTGCTCCAGCCTGGCCTTGGACACTTCCACAGCTTCTCTGGGCACCCTGTGCCAGGGCCTGCCCACCCTCCCAGGAATTCCTTCCCAATATCTCATCTATCCCTGCCCCCTGGCAGTGGAAAGCCATTCCCTGTGTCCTGTCCCTCCATCCCTTGTCCCCAGTCCCTCTCCAGCTCTCCTGGAGCCCCTTTATGCTCTGGAAGGGGCTCTCAGGTCTCCCTGGATCCTTTCCTTCTCCAGGTGACCATTCCCAGCTCTCCAGTCTATCTCCAGAGCAGGGGGGGCTCCAGCCCTGGAGCAGCTCCGTGGCCTCCTCTGGACTCTCCATGTCCTTGTGCTGTTGTTCCCCAGGGCTGGAGGCAGCTCTGCAGGTGGGGTCTCACCTGAGGGGGCAGAGGGGCAGATCCCCCCCTGCCCTGCTGTGGGATGAGCCCAGGACATGGAGGGATTTCTGGGATGTGAAACCTTGGTCTGGCACTTGCCCTTGCTGACCCTCATGTTGTTCCCACGGACCCCCCTTCTCCAGCTTGTCCAGGTCAGGGATTGATCCTCTCATGGATGGAGACTCCACAACCACCCTGCACAATCTGCTCCAGGATTTGGCCACCTTTAAATTAAAAAACCCCATTAAATCTAAAATTTCTCCTCTGCTTAAAGGGAGCTTCTCTATCTCAAGTCATGCCCTTGCCCTCTCTTGGGCACCACTGGGAAGGGTCTGGCTCCAATCACTGGAAGCTCAGCCGGGTGAAATTAAGATGAAACATTTGTTTGTAGGGAAAAATAAAAGTTATTTTGGTTCCTTTGAAATTATTTACAACTTGAACCAAAAAAAAAGAATACTTTGGGGCTGTGAAGCTGCAGGCTTTGTTTGAGATATGCTTGAAATTAAACGCTTTGGCTTTTTATTACCCTGTGGTGTTCCCCAGTTGAAATCTGCCTGCCTTTAATTAAGAAAAGCAGGGGACCACAAGTGCCTCCAAAGATGCTTTTGCAAACCGAGACACATTTTATTTTGGGGAGAACAAGATGTTTTCATTGTCTCCACTTAAGGAAAAAAACCTGTTTTGCTGAGACAAATGGGAAGGTTTCATTCTGGGTTGACCTAAAGAGAAAAAAATCTTCCTCTTCCTAATTTTTTAATTTGATCCCTAATGCTCTTTGCACAGCCCAGGCTTCACCTCGAGGAATCCCTGGAAGTGTCCAAGGCCAGGCTGGAGCAACCTGGAATAGTGGAAAGTGTCCTTGCCCATGGAAGGGGGTGGGAATGGATGAGCTTTAAGGTCCTTCAAACCCAAACCATTCTGGGATTTGGTGGATCTTCAAACTGGGGGATTGGGTTGGATTCATTCCAGTTGAAGAGCAATGACTGTGGATCTGAATTTCCCTCTGCTCGGGCTCAGGGAGGGCTGGGATGTGTGTTGGGCAGCTCAGGCTCCACAAGGGCATGGCCATGGGTGATCCACGATGTCCTCGGGGACAGAGGCTCTCCTCAGTCCTGTACAGACATTGTCATGTTGGACTGGGCTTTGTGAGACAGAGGAAGCAGCGGGTGGGGATCATTCCACCCCCCCACTTCAGCTTTGGAGCCTTAGAGCAAGGCCCCAAAAGCATCTGGGAGAGATTATGGCCCTGACCTGGGGCTGATGTTTATGCCAAAGGGAAGGACCTGTGATAAGAGGCCACCAGGGCCTGACCTGCTCCAGGGCTTGTTTACATCTCAGCAAGAGCAAAACTTCACCCACCCCCTCCTCCCTGGGGAGCAGCAGCAAATCCTCCTGCCCTGATGGCCTGTTTCACTTCCCTGGGCATGAAAAACACACAAAGGCATAAACAGAGCTGTCCAAGGAGCTTTTTTGAGGGTTTTTATTGCTCCCCTGGCTCGGGGAGTGGATTGTTTGGTGTCAAGGTCAGCGTGGTGAAAAGCACCCTGGTCCATCCTGCACCCACACCTGCTCGCCTGGGTGGGTCTGTCTCTGCAGCACCCAGAGCTGGGGGGTTCCTGACTGTGTTTTCCACTTTCTCCAGGATGTGTCCAGCTCCTGGGGCCTTTGTTCCATTCCCAGCTCCTGGCTGGAGAGGGAGGCACAGAGAGGGGTGTGGGGTCAGGGATGGAGGGTGGGATCTGGAATCCCACCTGGGCTCACAGGCAGAGCTGAGGGAACAGAATCCATGGGCACTGCTGGATCCTGCCCTGGGATCTGTCCGAGGAACCTGGAGATGCTGAAGGTTGGGTGGGTTTAGGAAAGCCCGGGAAGGGCAGTGGGAGACATTGCTGAGGGTTACCAAGTGTGTTTGGCTCAAGAGTTCCCTGGGTTGTACACAGCAGGAGACTCGAGAGGACTCAGAGCATCAAATACCTCTGTGTTGTCCCTCCTTGTCTCTGGAGCCTCTCGTGGTCACTGAGGGCTGAGGACACAGAGGTGGCCTGTGTGAGGACACTGTCCCTTGGCCCCTGAGCCAGCCAGGCTGTGCTCAGACCTGCTCTGCAGATCAACTGGAAGCCCAAATTTCCATCTCAGCACTGAAGGAGAGGAGAGGAGGCTGATCCTGCTCAGGTGCAGGGTGGGAAAAGGAGATGGATGGCTGAGGGTAGTCCTTCCTCCATCCCACCCTCATCCTCTTCCCAGCTCAGCCTCTTCCTCCCATTAAATTCCCTCCAAATATTCCCTCTGAGCTTCCCTCTCCCTGCAGTGTCCCTGCCCTTCTCCTCCCCTTCCCTCGGTCCATGCATCCTCCTCCTGTCCCATCCTCACCCTGTGTAGGAAACAGCTCCCAGCCTCCCTCCAAAGCCACTCTGTGCCTGAAGTTTGGCAGTTCCCGGAGTTTGGGAGAGGGGAAATTGAAGCAAACAAGCAAATGGGCCGTGAAAACCAAGCTCAGTGAGGAATGCAGCTCTCTGAGGCTGGCGAGGGGCTCGTTCCTGCAGGGCCAGGGCCAGGAGGGTTTTACTCCTTTGCCTCAGAATATAAAGTTGCTTTTTGAGTGTTCTGCATTAAGTTTGACAGCCAGAATTGCTCTGCAGAGAGGGATGTGATGGGTCAGTGGCAGAGAAAACAAATCTCCTCTCTCCTGAGTTTGGGGAGGATTCCAGTGGATTGACTGGTGGGATTCCTGCCCCCCATGGAGGAGGTGCCTCCTCCTCAGCTCCACTTGGGTGTCCTCCCTTGGACCTGGCCCTGGTTTAGGCCACCTTTAGCTGGGTTTGCCATCGAGGCTCTGCCTTCGAATTCCAGCTTGCACTTTATCCATAGAATATCCTGAGCTGGAAGGGACTCACAGGGATCATCAAGTCCAACTCCTGCACTGCCAAGGCCAGCACTGACCCGTGTCCCCAAGTGTCACATCCACACATTTATTGAACATTTCCAGGGATGTGGCTCCACCGCCCTAGGCAGCTGTTCCAGGGCTGCACAGCCCTTTTGGGGAAGAGATTTTTCCTAATATCCAATCAAATCAAGAAATTTTCCCTAATATCCAATCTACTTGACTAATCCGAACTTTCTACTCAAAACCACCAGGTGCAAAGTGGAGACTTTCCCTTCAGGAGATGCTCCAGCTCCTCTTGGATGAAGACACAGCTCAGACAGAAGGTGGGTTTGCTCTGGGGTTTTATTATCTAGTCATAAACATTTATTCCTGCTGTTATTCCCAAGCCAGAGCCTCAGCAGAGTGGTGACAGCAGCATGATAAATCCTGCTTGCAGGGAAGGACATTCCTTGCCCTGGGATTCCCAGGCTGCTGACAGGTCCAGGCTGAACCCCTGTGTGACCTTGACATTGATGTGTGAAGGGGTAATCAGGGCTTTGCTCTGCCTCCCTGCTCCCATCTGCTGATTAATTCCAGCCAGGTGTCCACGTTCAGGTCTTAAAACAACAAGTGCTGAAGAGTCTGGGAACACTTAGTCAGGCCTCCCTCTGCAATTCCAAGTATGGATAAATATTTGCACCTCTGTGGCTCCCTGAGACACCTTGGAGATGGGAAGGCAATCACTGAGGAGCTCTTTGCAAGGGAAAAACGTGGATTTCCTGGGGAGCTGAGGAGGTTCAGCAGCAGGGAGGACTCGTGGGCTCCTCTTGCAGCTCTTTCTGGGTGGTCTTGGGGGAGGTCCTGGGATTTTGGGGGCTTGGGGGGGTGTCATCCCACAGCTCCTCCCAGGAATCCAAACATGCTCCCACTGATTTGGCTCTGCAGTTTGGGGGCCTGGGCTGACCCCGGTGAGGGACTGACATGGGAGAATGAGGAGGAGAAATGCAGCATCCAGAGGCAAAGCCCTGATTTGGGATACCCTGAGGGAAGCCCTGGTGTGGCCCAGCAATCCCAGAAAATCTGGTTAATTTTGTGAGTTCCTCTTTGTGATTTAATTGTTGCCATGTTCTCTCTTTCCCCTCAAATAAACCAAAAGGTCCCAGCTCTGACTTTCACCCCCATGACTGAATTTGTGACTTTCACCAGTGTGTGGTGAGTGCAAGGACAACAGAAAAACCAGGGTGTGCCCAGGGCAATCCAACCTTTCCATTCCTTCCTCGTACCTGGAGACCCCAGAGAAGTCAGGGACCTGCTCTTCTTCAGGTTTTATCATCAAATCAGGTTGGAAAACACCTCTAAAATCACCAAGTCCAACTGGCAAGGTTGGAAAACACCTCTAAGATCATCAAGTCCAACCCTCCAATGGTCCTGCTGATGCTCCTCTGACTGTATTTTATTTTTAGTGGGTTTTTTTCTGGGTTTAGGTCTGACAGTGACATGGAGACTTGTAGTTCTGTCACACCTCGCTCAGCTGGAGCACAGCAAACTGAAACCCAGCCCTGAGGCTGAGATATCTGGGCTGCAAAATCCTAATTATTTGGGCAAATAAAGGGCCTTCCAAGAGAGCTCTTCCCTCCAGGCTGGGATGGAGCTGCTCTGCACCTCCTGGGAGTCTGTGGTGTGTTAAAACTCCCTGAAGAACTTCACAGGCCTTGCCATACTCAAGTGATCATAACAATGCTCGTAAAGCACAGCCCAAAGTGGAGTATTTATGAATTATTTGAGTTAAAGTGGGAGGGAAATAAAACAAAAATTAAAAAAAAGAAGAAGAAAAGACTTGGGCTGAATTAATAGCTCTGGGAGACCCATAAATTGAGAGGCATCATATTGCACAGGGTTATTTTGGGTGTGCAATAAAAGGAACGTTTATGGCCTCGGTGCCTGAATTTGGGTTGGATGTTTTTGAAGCGAAGAGCTTTGAAATAACTCGTAACTTTTCTCCTTTCATTTCAATATTGCCTTGAAGAGAAACACCAGGCCCGTTGGTTTGAGGCATGAAGTGAAGAGCCAGGTGGGAGAGCAGGGAATTGGTGGCCTGGAGCAGGTGAGGAGGGAGAGCAGGGGGAGCAGGAGGGTCCCAGGGGAGCTGCTGAGCCCTGGGCTGGGTTTGGCTCTTTGCTTTCAACCCTTGAGGTGCTCGGGCTCCAGACTTGGCCCAAAATGTGGGTATTCCCTTCAGAGGCAATCACAGAATCTTTAGGGTTGGAAAAGACCACCAAGGCCATCGAGGTCACCCCTGCCCAAATCCTATCGGGAAGTGCCACATCCATCTCTTTTTGGAACACTTCCAGGGCTGGTGACTCCACCACTTGTCCTGTCCTGGCTCTCCCAGCCCATCCAGCTCCTTCTGTGCTCCCTCTGGGCTGGGATAGAGCCAGAATTCCCCCACAACACTCCCTCAGGGTGGTGGAGGAGACACATGATGTGTGGAGAGAGGGGAGAGCTCTTGTCCTGCTGGCCAGGAGCTGGACTCGATGATCCCTGTGGATCCCTTCCAGCCCAGGATATTCCATAATGCTGCTGCTGCTGCTGCCCCTGTCCTGCTCCCAGCAATATTTCTAGGAGTTTGCATCCCTTGGGTTCCATCCCAGCCAGGATGCTGATCATTAATTGTATGGGATTTAGCCCTTCCTGACATCCTCAGAAATGTCTAATCCTGTTTTGGAGCTACCTACATTCCTGACCTCTCTGCATCCTCCTTTGCTTGGGAGTTTTCCCTTCAGAAAACTGAGCTGTGTTAAAAATTCCTTTTAGTGCCCCAAACCTGCTGGGGGGAAGGTGCTGCAGTGGGAACCCAGGGGGATTTGGGGTTTTTTGGGTCTTGGGATGTGACTCTGCAGTTGGTGTCTGTGAGAGAGAAGGAAGCAGCTCTAACCTTGCCAAAATTAATGATTTTTCCAAGCCTTTGGCTGAACCACGACCTTGAGAACAACCTGTGAGGGTCTCCTGGTGTTCCAGGCTGGAGCTGGAGGGTCTCCATGAGGGTAAGGGTGGGTGATGGTGAAGGAGATCAAGTGAGGTTTGTGGCCAGGTCGTTTCTTCCAAACCAGTTCACCTTCCCATTTCTTCATGGGAAGGGTTTTAAAGCCCAGAAACCACAGCAGGGATGGAGTCCCATCCCTGGGAATGTCACAAAGCCTGTGGATGTGGCACCTGAGTTGTGGTTTGGTGGTGACTGTGGTGGTGGGGCTGGGCTGATGGTTGGACTCGATGAATTTCAAGGTCTTTCCCAACCTTAACGATTGTGGGATTTAAAATCCTCTCTGGGCTCTGGTTCCATGCCCTGAACGTGGGAATTTGGGATAAGGCAAAGCCAGACCCCCAGGCTAGGCTCCTCCTTGGCTTCATCAGGGAGAGGAACCAAAACCAGCACCGGGCAGGCTGATTTTTCAGGGCAGCTGCTGGATGAAGCTCAGCTTGGAGGACTTTTTAACCTTAAACCAGACGTCTCCAGGTCTGGCTTAAATTAGCCCTCCACAGGCCATCATTAGAGCACAAAAGGAGCAGGTAATTTTAACATTTTTGAACAATTGCCCAGATTAAATTTTTTAAAGAAGGAACCTCTGTGAGTGAGGAAAGCAGGGCTGGAATGCTTTGATGGATGAGTGGGGCTGGGGATGCCCGGGAAGGAGCAGGTCCTTGGCCAGCCTACACAGGGGCTTGAAAGAGCTGCTGAAATGCTTTGTGGTCAGAGAATTCTAGTGGAGAATTCTAGTCCTGATTCCTCTCTGATTATCAAACAGAGCCCAAATTCCTTCCTGATGACATGGGAGGGAGAGTGTTCCAGAGCAGCCAGCTGATGGACTGGGGGGGAGAGGGAAATGGCAGAGGGTCATTGGCTTTTTGGGGGAGGAATTCGCTGCCTCTGGTTGTTGATGTGACTCGTGGAGGTCTCTGCAGCCTGCAGAGCTTGTGATGGTGTTTTATTGTCTCTGGAGACGTGGCCATTGGACCACAGAATCGTGGAGTGACTTGGGTTGGGGGGACCTCAAAGAGCACCAAAGTCCCACCCTCCCCAGCCCAGGTTGCTCCAAGCCCTGGCCTTGAAGGCATTTCTAAGGGCTAAACCAACCTCCTTGTCCATGGGCTGGTGACACATTTTGCAAAATCCCTGCACCCCCAAACTGGAAGAGACACCCCAAACCAGCCCCAAACCACAGCAGTGTGAGGATAGGGCTGTGACTGTTCCCTCTTTGACATTCCCCAGGGGTGGAAAGAGTGGGAAAGGAGAGACACCCAAATCCTGCCACCTGACTCCAAGGTGGCCCTTGAGGGCTGAGCCTGCCCAGCCCTGCCCAGCACTGGGGGAGGCAGCAGAGAAGCCCCTTGGCCCCAGTTTGGGGAGTGGGGACAGCAAAGGGGGGCAGAATCAGTGCTGGGGCAGTGCTGGGACCATCCTGAGCTCCAAACACCCCTGGCTGGGGTGAATTAGGGGGGCTCCTTAAACCACCACCACATGTGCAGTGAGCTCAGGACTGACGGGGAGTGAGTGCAGCTGAGGATCCAAAAATACATTTTCCTCTCCCAGGAGTTTTTTATTCTTTCAGCTCTGCCTCTGCACAGCCTTCAAACCCCCCAGATGGATGTGCAGGAGATGCTCTGGTGTCAGTGTGAGCTCCTCCAGGTGTGGTGCAGAGCACACCGAGGCACTGCCCACTCCAAAGAGGTGGAAAACCATGGAATGCTTTGGGTTGGAAGAGTCCTTAAAGCTCATCTCAGGGACACCTTCCACCAGACCAGGCTCTCCTGGCTGTTCTGATTTGGTGCCTTAATCCCTTTCCAAACAGAGAGACTGAAACCAGAGGAGTTTGGGGTTGTGCAGGAGCTGCCCCAAACCTGAGGGACTCACGTGGGGCTCGTGAAACACCCAGGAGTTCTTGGTAGAGTCACGGGAAATAAGAGTGAGGACAAATAAAAACCTGGCCTGGTCTCCTGGGAAAGGGGGAGCTCCTGGCCCAGCTCATCCCAGGAACCCTGTGGAACTGGGGGGAGAAAAATCCTCAATACTTGGATGGATGAAGTAAGGGAAAAAGGGCTCTGTGAGGAGGACGGGCCCAGAGGGTGTTCTGTGTCCTGGGAGGTGACATGGATGTGTCACTGTGTCCTTGTCGTGGGCACAGACACATTCCAGGGTGCTCCAAGCCCTGTCCAACCTGGCCTTGGACACTCCCAGGGCTGGGGCAGCCACAGCTTCTCTGCCCAACCTGTGCCAGGGCCTGCCCACCCTCCCAGCCAGAGGATTGTAGGGCTTTGTATCCCAGCTGGGATGGGACTCTTGGGATGCTCCAGCCTTTGGGGTGCCCCAGATCCAGCTGGACCCCCTGTGGCCGAGGAGGAGACACCTGTGGGAGTGGGAGATGGTTGAGCAGAGTGTGGGCTGTGGCCTCCTTGCAGCTGCTCCCCCTGCTTGGTCACCCCACTGGGAGGTGCTGGATGGGCTCAAACTTGCCCAGGAATCAGTGGCCACTGCTGGGTCCCTGGCTGGTGGTGGGAGCTGATGGAAGGAGCTCTGTGTTCACAGGAAAAGTGTTCCTGGAGGGCTGCCCTCAGCAGAGTGAGCTGCTGGCAGCCACGGAATAATTGTGCTTCATAAACAAAGTGAAGGAGATAAAAGCAGCAGCAGCAGCAGCAGCAGCCTGAGTTGCCTCTCCCTGCACACCCAGCCCACATCTGGAGCTCATCGGGGCAGCTGCTGGGAGGGGATGGGAACCAGCTGAGCCGCCTTGCTGGGAAGTCTGGTCCTCAGGAGGGACCCAAAGCTTGGGCTCACACCCAGGGTGGCCCTTGGGATCACCTTGGGGTGTCTGTGCAGGGCCAGGGTCGTTCTGATGATCCCTGGGGGTCCCTCCCAGCTCTGGATGTTGGATGAGGGGGGACAGCGAGGTGGGCACGGTGTGTCTGTAGTGGCCAAAAGAGCTGCAGGTTCCCCCTTGGCCATTCATCCCCATCACCCAACAGTGGCCAAACAGGGGGAAAATGCTGCTTTATGGACCTGGGCATGGCCTGAATTCTGCCCCATCCCTGGCACAAATCTGAGATGGGCACCACGGGCACTGGTTGGACTTGGTGATCTTGGAGGTCTTTCCAACCTCCTGATTGCATGGTCAGGGCATTCCCCACAGGCTCTGGAAGGAGGTGACGTGGAGATCTTGAAGCAGCCACCTTGAACGTCGGGGATTTTTTATCAGAAAGGCCAGTTGGAACCCATTTTTGCAGCCAAGCACAACTGCAGATGGATTTCTCAATGCAGAAAGATTTTAGGGAGCAAGGAAGGAAAAAACCTGATGTGGCCACAGTGGAAATGTTTGTATTTTCCATTTGCAAGAGGAACATTTTCCCTTTTGGGGCTTGGAAGTGACTTCTGCTGAGAAACTTGAGGACAGCGTCGAACAGTGCAAAACCAAAGAGGGAAACAGCCCAATCTGCTGCTGTGAATCCATTTTTTCCAGGATGAAACATCTTGAAATAAATGAAGCAGGGCCCCTGGTTGGCTCCAAAAGGGATCTCAGGACCTCTTGGCTCATCCTTGGCCCTACCCCAGCCTTCCCAGGGCATCTCCCACTGGAGCTTTGGGGCAGGATTTTGGAGGTTGAGCCCACAGGCCTCACCTTGAGTTGCCCAGGACTGGCCAAGCCCACAGAGAAATGGTGTTTTAGCCAAGCCTGGGTGGAGCAGATGGAAGTTGGGGTGGGAATGTCCCTGCCCAGCCCCGCTCCCCAAATCTCTCCCCTTCCGGTGGGGTTTGTGCTTCCCTCAGAAGCCCTTGCTGGGTGCTGGTTTTCATTAGCTGGGGGAGGGTGATTTGCTGCCTCCTTGGCTCTTCCACATCCACCACATCCCCAGGGAAAGCTCCAGGAAGGAACTGGACTCAGACTGGGGGAGCTCCAGGAAAGTCCCTTCTGCCAGAGCCCAGTTCTGGAGCAGCCTGTCCCGGCTCACTCTTTGCAACCTGAGACCTGTGGCCCTCCAGCTGCACCTTGATTTGCGTATTTAGATCTGCCCTGAATCCTCATTATCATTTTATTAGTTACATTTCCAGCTACTTCTCTGGTACACTTTCTCTTTAGAAAAGACCCTCCCCCTTAGCTTTTCTTGGGAAAAAAAAACATGTTGTGTTTCCAGGGGGTCACTGCCCAAATCTGCTCTCCCCTGGCAAGCAAAGTGTGCAGCTGGACATCCGGAATCCCCGGGGAGCAGCTCATCCCAAGGATGCCTTGTGAAGGTGTGGCCAGTGTCTGGTGAGTCCCAACATTCCTCCTCTCTCTTTTGGGTCTTCCCCTCACCCATGGGGGGCTCTGACTTGTCTTTGCAGCCCCTGAGACCTCGGGGTCCCTCACAGGGGCTAAAACTGGGCCAGGAAGGGGCTCAGGGAGCTGCTGTGGAGGAGATGGGAGGTTGTTCCTGGAGGTCACTTCTGCCATCCCCCTCCTCACACCCACCAGCCCTTACTGGGTGCCTGGACCCACATTTGAGCCTCAGCTCATCAAACCTCCAGGAAACAGCGGTGGGTTTGTCCCCTGTTCCCATTCTAAATGTTTTTTCAGCCCTTGGCCACTTTTTTGAGGGTGATTTTTTGGGTGGAGACCAACAGCAGACACGTGACAAATCCCCCTTAATCCACCTGAGCTGATAAATCTCTGGGTAATCCCCCCCAGCTCTGCTCCCCCCCAACAGACCCCCTTGGTGCCATCAGTCAGTGTCTCCAGCTTGGGAGCCCCAAGGAGAAACCCTCTCATTTATAAACCCTGGGACCTCCCACACTCCCCTGCGACCCCAGCCAGGGGTCAGGGCACTGAGTAAACTGGCTGAGGGGGCAGCTCCTCATATTTACATGGAAAGCCATTAGCAGGGACTATCTTATCTCCTCCTGCTTCGAGGAGGAGGGTGGGGTGAGGGAGGGCTGAGGGTGGGGATGGGGCTGCCTCTGCAATGCCCCACCAGGCTCTGGTTTGCCCTCCACACTCGTGGTTGGGCTGCACAGCACGTGCTGCATGTTGTGGGACAGAGCAGTGGGTGCAGGGGGTGCTCAGAGAGGGGAAAAACAGTTCAGATCCTTCCCTGCTTCATTTGAAAGCCAAACAAGAGCTCCCAAATCCACCTGGGTCCCTCCTGGTTGGTTTGGCCAGCTGGTCCCTCCAGGGGTCCTGCTCTTTTTGGAGGATGGAATGGTCTTTCCTGGTCTGGGGATTGTCCTGCTGTGGGAGAGGGGCTGGTCTGGAGCTCCCGGAGCCTCTGCCAGGGGTTCGGCACAGCTCTGGACACGGAGGTGGCCACGGCTTGTTCCCCACATACAGACATGGAGATTTGATTTTATAGATATAGAATAAATATATAAATATATATTTTAATATAATGTTATATCATATTATATTACATTACATTATATATAAATATATAAAATATATGGGAATATATATAGATATATAAAAATAATATAAGCATATAATAATATAAATGACATTTTATGTATAAAGTAGAGATGTTTATTTGTGTAGTGTGTATTTATATAGTACTGAAATGTGTATATTTTTATACAAGTGCCTTTCCCAGTCCAAGGAGAACAGCCAGCCAATCACAGGGCTGCTCTGCGGCCCAGCGGAAGGGGCAGCCAATCAGAGCCCTGCCTGAGGTCACGTGGGCGAGCAGGCGTCAACAGGGAGCGGCCTCCAGCCAATCACAGGGCAGGGTGTGCGACAGTGGGCGGGGCCTGGGGCGCCATGACCTTGTATGGCAGCGAGGCCTGGCGGGGCCGGCACAGCCCGAGGTGGGTCTGGGGGGGCCCCTGGCTGAGGGGGGGTCTGGGCTCTGAGGGACCCCCTGGCTGAGGGACCCCCGTCCTGTCTGAGGGGGAGCTCCTGTCCCTGTCCCTGTCCCCGCCCCCTCCACAGGGACCGTCCCCTCCACAGCTCGGTGTCCCCGGTGCCCTCCGGGCCCTTCCCCGTCCATCCACCATCCCGGAGCTCCCACCGTGGGGGTCGCTGTGAGCCCAGAGCCCCCATCCCTGCTGGGGGTCCTGGGGTGTCCATCCTCCTGCTCCTCTTCTCCTTCCTCCTCCTCCTCCTCCTTCTCGTCCTTCTTCATCCTTCTCCACCTCCTGCTCCTCCTCCCCCTTCTCCTTTTCTTTCCTCCTCCTTCTACTCCTCTTCCTCCTCCTCTTTCTTCCTCTCCTCTTCTTTCACCTTCTCCTTTCCTCCTCCTCACCCTCCAACCCGTGCTATTTCCAGGTGCCCCCATGGAGCCCACCGAAGGACGCAAGTTCTCCCTCAGGAAGCTCCTCAACATCCTCCTCCTCAGCCTCATCTTCAGCTCCTTCCTCTTCGTTTCCCTCCACCGTTCCCGGCTCTCGGATCCGGAGCGTCCCCGGCCCAGCGCGTCCCCAGGGCCACCCCCGAGGGCCGCCAACGCCACGCTGACCATCCTGCTCTGGAGGTGGCCCTTCGGCTCCCGGCCGGACTCGCCGGCGTGCCCGGAGCTGCCCGAGCCGCGGGGCTGCCTCTTCACCGCCAACCTCAGCGCGTGGCGCGGGGCGGCCGCGCTCGTCGTGCACCACCGGGACGCCTGCGGGGCCCCCGAGCGCCTGGCGCGCCTGCCCCGCCTGCCCACCCAGCGCTGGCTCTGGCTCAACATGGAGTCGCCCAGCCACTCGCCCAACCTCAGCGCCATGAACGACCTCTTCAACCTCACCGTGTCCTACCGGCGCGACTCCGACGTCTTCCTGCCCTACGGGGAGCTGCGCCCGCTGCGCCGGCCCCGGCCGCTCGCCGTGCCGCGCAAGAGCCGCCTGGTGGCCTGGGTGGTCAGCAACTGGCACGAGGGGTCGCGCCGGGTCACCTACTACCGGGAGCTCAGGAAGCACATCGCGGTGGACGTGTACGGCAAAGGCCACGCGCCGCTGCCCCGCGAGCAGCTGCTGCCCACCGTGTCCCGCTACTGCTTCTACCTGGCCTTCGAGAACTCGCAGCACGAGGACTACATCACCGAGAAGCTGTGGAGGAACGCGCTGGCCGCCGGCACCGTGCCCGTGGTGCTGGGCCCGCCGCGCCGCAACTACGAGCGCTTCCTGCCCCCCGACTCCTTCATCCACGTGGACGACTTCGGCAGCGCCGCGGAGCTGGCGCGGTACCTGTGGCAGCTGGGCTGGGACCCCGAGCGCTACCGCCGGCACCTCCGCTGGCGCCGCTGGTTCCGGCCCGTGGTGGGCACGGGCTGGGCACGGCGCCTCTGCAGGGTCTGCCACTTCCTGCGCTCCACGCCCGCCCGCTAC
Organism: Xiphorhynchus erythropygius; assembly: GCA_035584715.1. Classification (NCBI taxonomy): domain Eukaryota; kingdom Metazoa; phylum Chordata; class Aves; order Passeriformes; family Dendrocolaptidae; genus Xiphorhynchus; species Xiphorhynchus erythropygius. The sequence continues at coordinate 1,091,280 of JAWMRB010000082.1, forward strand.
GGCACCGCGCCGGACCTGGCCGCGTGGTTCGTGTGACAGCCCGGGGGCACCGGAGGGGCTCTGGAGAGAGCGGGGACAGGGGAGTCACTGGATGTTGGTTTGTTGTGCTGGGGGACCAAATGTGCTGCGGCACCAGATATTCCTGGACCACCAAATGGGGAGAGAAATCACCTCTTGGCTGAGGAATTTTGGGGTCCTACCAAACATTGGGAGAGAAATCTCCACCTAGATGGGTTGGGGTGGGGTTTTTTAAAGACTTAGGAACTCCACACTCATCTCCACTTTCATTCCATGTTTTCTGGTTGGATGACAGGCTGGGTTTACATTCCCCTGGTTTTCCTCCTGGGAAATAATTTAGAGAAGCTCCAACTGAACACTCTGAGCATCCCCTTTCCTGCCTTGTTCCTTTTTCCATTGCAGAACGGCCAGAGGGCTCCAGGACCTCACCTGGGACTTTATCTGAGGCTTAAATGAAAATATTTTACCTAAAGCACCAAGAATTTGCCCCTTTCACTCTGGGAGTTGCCCACACACCCCTCGTCTCCAAGGAATTACATCCCAGGTCATCCCTGAGCCCAGCCCAGCTCTTCCCAACCTCACACTTTTTCCTGCAACTGCTGTTTCCATTCTAATTTATTTTTTTAAATGCTCTTGGAATAGTCACATTTTCCAGGCAGCCTTTTCCCATTTGGTCATTACATTTCAGTTTGTCCTTTTTTTTTTTTTTTTTTTAATATTTAATTCTTAATTTGTGGACAGGCTGGCAGTGGGATTTGGGCTTCCCTTGGTTTCTTCTCAGGGAGATTTATGTCTCTCCAAAGATTCCTCCTAAAATATTTACAGAGTGGAGCTTGGAGGGGGAATGTTTGACTCTGGGAGGCTGTCAGGGCTCTGGGTGGCACGAGGGGGGAATATAAACAGACCTTTTTTTCCATTCCCCAAAACCCACCATAAACCTTCCCTCCTTTTTGCCTCTTTCCCCTTCAGTTGTTCCCCGTTACCCAAAGCCTGTTGGCTTTGCCTGAAATGGGGGGGTTTCCAGGGAAATCCAGGAATTTCCCCCTGGGCATGTGGGAGTTTGAACTTCTTGTTGTGTGTATAATAAAATAAATTATATTTAAATTATGTAGGGATAATGATGCAGTAAAATTTTCTGA
>JAWMRB010000082.1:1110034-1139944 GCA_035584715.1 Xiphorhynchus erythropygius
CGTTCCACTCCCCTGCCATGGGCAGGGACACCTCCCACCAGACCAGGTTGCTCCAAACCCCATCCAGCTTTGCCTAACTTTCCCCTCCTTTTGGATTTGGTGGAGCCAAACCAGCTCCAAGTGCTGAGCACTGGAGATGGCGCTGGGAGGAGGCAGGAATTTTGGGGACATTAACTCCCTGGGCTGGGAAAGCCCACAGTGCCAACAGGACCGGAGTAAGGGAGGGTCTGGCAGCTCTTCCAGAAGAGAAAGGAGCACAGGGAAGGAAAATCCCAACCTGTGCCAGGGCCAAGGGGCACCTCATGCCACCCCTGCACCCCGAGCTGTGTCTGTTTGCACAGGCAACGGCCAAACTCACCAGGATGGGAAACACTCCCCCAGTGCCCCCAGCACAGAGACCCCACAGCCACAACCCACCTGCCTCTCCCACACCCCCAGAGCTCCACTCGTACCCCCTTTGGGGCTGGATTTCTCCAAGGAATCCTCAGGGCAGACACGGGGATGGTGCTCACCTGTCTCCCCACCTCCCATCCCTCCCACGGGCTGTGGGGGTGGAATATCCCAGCAGGATTCATCCATGCCCTGGGGAGGAAGCACCACCAGAGCCTTTGATTCCTCTCCTGGAGGTCTCACCTGGGCTTTCATGCCATTAATTCCCGGGATACGCAGCAGGCGCCTGCAGGGAGGAATCCTGCTGGATGTGGAGCCAAGCATGGTGATTTCTGCTCCCTGGGACCAGTCTGGCACCAGACTGGGACCAGTTCAGCCCCAGCTGGGCTTAGCCCATCCCTGCAAGGGCAGATCAAGATGCTGCTTCCCCTCCATCCTCGGCTTCCCCTGGTTCCCTCCCCGTCCCTGTCTCCGGGACGCGCCAGAGGCAGAAACGCAGCTGAAATATAAATCAGCATGAAATAAAAGCCTGGTTTGATGCAGCACAACCCACTGCAGGGCTCACCCAGCCCGGCCTGGGGACACCTGGGGGCAGCCAGGGGACACCTGGGGGTTGCCTGGGGACATCTGGCTGAGCCCTGCCCCCTAACACCCCTCATCCCCCAGTTCTGGAAGGAAATCATTGAAAACAGCCCGATTGCGGGGATATTTATTCTTCTTTCAGCTGAAATCAGCCGAAGTGTTTAAAAATCCTCACTGGGTGGACAGGGGTGGTGTATCTGAGGTGGTGTCTGAGCTTGTGCTCCGGGCTCGTGGTCCAAGCTCGAGGTCCCCAGGGTGGTGGCTCCGTGTCCCCACCAGCCCTGACAAGGCGTGACAGCTCCACCAAGGTGTGACAGCTCCACCAAGGTCACCCCGGCTGCAGCAACCCAAAAACCCCCCTAAGCCGATTCCGTCAGGTCTAAGCAGCAGCGAGAGCCGCCCTTTGCGGGAAGAGATGAGTAATTAGAGATTAATTGATATTAAAATGATTCAGGGCATTGCAGTGGGAGCAGAGGGAGGTAAATAACGCCGGAGCAGGGAATGAGGTGGGAATATCCACAAGAAACCCCCCTGCAGACAGATCCCATTTGCTCACAGGCCAAGAAAATCAAAACATATCGCTTGAAATGCCACCAAAGCCAGGCTGGTTTAGGAAGACGTGCAGGAAATCAGGGATCACACCAGCCAAAGACCCCCCACCCAGTGCTGGGCGCCCCCGGGTGCTGCTGGGTCGTCCTTCCACATCCCCGAGGATGTTTCCCCAGCCCAGATTTTCCCTCTCGTGCCAAAACCTGAGCCCTGAACGTCAATTATTTTTGTACCCGGAGCGACACCCCCACCCCCCCCACACGCTAAATAACCTCCCGATGCCAAAAGGGGGCGGTTTGTCAGAGGAAACTAATTACTGTGGCTTGTTTGAACAATCCCAGTGCCTCGGGAAAGAGGGTTTAAAGCTTCAATTTTGGCAGCGAGACGGAGCCCAGGCCCCAGATGTGCTTTGCCATTTCGACACCGCTGGTCTCTGAGAGCTGCCAAGGCTGCGCAGGGGGCAAAATCTCCCTTTTTCCCAAGAAAGGGAAAGCCCTCCGTGGGGTCCAGGAGGGAAAATACACCAGAGGCAGGAGGGCACGAGGGGCTGCCAGGACAGCATCACCTCCCACACCACAGCTCTGGCCACTGCCCTGGTTTTTAGGGTTTTACATCTTTGTGGATTCAGCCGATGTCACAACACGCTCTGCTCCCCACAAATCCTTGGGGGGGTCACTGTGTCACAGCATTCCTCAGTTTCCCCTTTGGAAAAACACCCAATGGACCTCAGAGGACTCTGGGTATTAATTCCTGGCCTTTCCAAGCTTCCCCCTCTGCCTTTTCCACATGTCTCAGGTGTGCCAGCACAATCCCTTCAGCTCCCACCTTAATAATTCCCATTTTCACCCCTAGAGAAGCAGATCCTTCCCCAGTCCAGCATTCCCACAAGGAGGAAGGGGTGAGCCAGGAAGGAGCCGTGCCAGGGGTGGGATGGGATGCTCCACGAGGGCTGAGCATCCCCCCACCATCCCACACCCCATCCCGAGCAGAGAGCGCAGGTGATGCCGGTGCCTCCTCCAGCCCAGCCCCGGGAATTCCCCCGGAGCTTCCCTCCTCCTCTCCCCATGGATATTGGATTCCTTGCCGCACAGAAGGAGCCGCCTTGTCCAGGCGCCCGCCGGGGATTACGGAGCTTTGCTGAGGGCACAGAGACCCGAGCGAGGTTTGCAAATCCAATTTGCACTAAACCCTTCCAGTGGGTTTTGGACGGAGCACAGCCTGAGATCCCATTAGCATTTACTGTCCGACTCCAGCGGCAACTGCCAACATATTGAACCACTTAGCGCTGCTCCAGAGAGAGCAGAGGAGAAATTCCTCCCGAGACAGCAACGGCAGTGGGGTGGGAACGGGGATTTTACGTGGAGGAAGCTCAAAACTTGGGATAAAGAGGGCTGGAGGTGACGGGATGGACCCTTGCACGCAGAGCTGCTGATGTGGTGGAGCAGCATCACATCCCCTGAGCTTTCCTGGCACTGCAGGGAAAACCTGCTGGGATCCCCCGGGGATGAGAGGTTTTCCACAGGGGAGAGTCCCAGGGGTTCCAAAACAGCGAAGTTTCCCCTCTGATCCCACCTGTGGCAATGCAGCCTCCCAAGGCCAGGCTGGACGGGGTTTGGGATGACCTGGTCTCGTGGAAGGTGTCCCTGCCCATGGCAGGGGGTGGAACGAGGCAATCCTTACAATCCTTTCCAACCCAAACCATTCCATGATCCCACAATCTGCTCCTGGACACGGGTGGGGCCAGACCCCCCCTCTCCTCCCCATCCATCCATCTCTGTGGGGACATCCCACCACAAGCGACGCTTTGCCAAGGCACAGCCCCCACAGTCCACGCTCAGGGGGCTCCCACCACCCAAATCCTGGCTGGATCCTTCCATCCCTTCCTTCTCCCCCCAGACTGCCCTTGGGTACCACACCAGTGGGCTGTTCCCCCCAGCTGAGGGTGATGCCCAGCCCAGCTCGGCGCTGCCAGGACCGCCCAGCGTGTCCTCCCGCCGCGTGTGGCAGCTCTGCCGCTGGCACCGGCCCTCCCAGACGGCTCCGTGGAGCTGCTAAGCCTCAAAAATGTGCTTTTAATAAGCCAACACCACTTAACGAAGAGAGGCAGCAGCTGCCCCATTAAATGAGAGGCAAGTCCTTCCTCTGGGACACCCTGGAAGGACGGGATGGGTGTCCCCGGCCTGTGGGAGGGATGAAGGGGTTTGGGTTGTATCCAAGGCTGTGGCTGGCTTTGGTTCCCCCCAGTGCTGCACGAGGGCACAGCATTGCTGCCTGTTGTAGGGAAGGCAGCAGAGAGGGAAAAACCCAGGGAAAACCCAAAAGCCACTCCAGAGCCTTGTTGGGACCATCCCCTGCCTGTTCCCCAAAGCAGCTCGGGGACCGTGACCGCTGGGATGGACCCCACAAGGATTTGGGATTTTGGCTTGCCGACCCTCCAGGAGCACAGCAAGAGGCTGCCCAGGGTGCCAGGACTGAGGGCTGTGGCATCACCAAGTGCCACGGCCCCAGTGTTTTATAGGGGAGGGTCAGGGAGCGACAACAGCCCGAAACAAACCCAGCCCGAGCTCCTCGGCAGCTCCTGCAGCCAAAACCAACATCATTAAAGGCAAAAGGGCCCCCAGAAGCTGCACAGAAGCCCCTGGCCCGGTCAGCTCTGCATTGCTGCCCTCATCAGAGAGACCCAGAGATGGCAACAGCAGAGCAAAGTTGGTTCTCACCCACAGGACCTGACCAAAAACTGATGCCCAGTTGCCCCTGGAGCTGCCATGGCCTGGAGGTGTCCCTCTCCAGCCCTCAACAAACCCTTTTTGCTCTGTCCAGCTCTCAACAGACCATTTTTGCTCTGTCCAGCCCTCAACAGACCCTTTTTGCTCTATGCAACCCTAAAGCCCAGCCTATTTCCTTGCTTTAAATAGGCTTCAAAAATCTGTGTTCACTGGGTTCCTGCAGGGATGTGTTTTAATCCCTGGGAAGGATGAGGGCTGGGTTTCCAATCACCTCACACCTAAACCAAGCCAAGATGAAATCCAGGGGCTCCCTAAATTCCTGAGCTCCATAACCAGGACTCTGCTCATGAATTCTCTCTGTTCTCAGCACGTGCCACTGCCCGGGAGAGCTCCGGGCAGGGATTCATCACTCTGCCCCAAGCACCACCCAGCCAGGTCCCTACACCGCAAAAAAAGCTGCTGAATTAGAGAGAAATGCAAGTCCTGCTTTGGATTATTGCAGCCTGGGAGCGATGCTAAGGGAGGAACTTCCCCTCCTGCGGGAACGCCGACCCCTCGGAGCACGGCAGAGCCGGGCAGGGCTGCCCTGCCTCCCCCCCGGCAGCCCCCAACCATCCCCTCGAGCACCGGCCTTGGAGAACGTTCAAAGGAAGCTTTTTGTGCAGGGAAAACAAAACGAAATGCGGTTCCATCAGAATGCAAACACTTGAGAAAGCCGGCGTTGATGCGAGTGGCATCGCCCGCGAGGGGCTGACAGGGCGCTGACACGGAGGAAATGCCTCGGAGAACAACGCGGTGGCAAAGAGATTGTTTCAATTTAGCTCTGGGATGCTGAGCCCCAAAGTGAGCCCGCTTCGGGTTTCGTGAGGAAGAAGGGATGGGAATGAAATGTCCTGAGGCATTTCCCTTCCCAGGGCGAGCGCAGGGGGGAGGTTCGTTCCGATGCTCTCAGGATGCTCCTTCACACGAGAGCATCCTCCTGCACAGGAGGGAGCAAGTCTGGGTTTCTCCTCCAAGTTGAAAAGGGGAAGGCTACTCCAAACTGCCCAAATCCCAGAAAAAGCTGGGATGGGTGGGATTCTCCAGTCCAAGCAGGTAATGGTGGAACTGGAGCACACAGCTCACCTGGACCAAGGGACTGGAGCACCCCATGGATACCCAGGAGGGGTGGGAGTGGATGGGGTGGTTGTAGCCAGGTCTTCACCCCCTGCCCAGACATCCTGAGCCCTGGGAGCTTCCAGAGTGGGACACCATGGTGCTCCCAGGCTGGGCTCAGCAAGGGTCTCGGAAGCAGGATTGTCCACGAGTGCTTTAGCTTAGAGCAGCAGTGAAATCACCCGTGCACCGGGGGGAAAAACCCACACCAGTAAATTCCATCCCAGTAAAACCCACTCCAGAAAAGCCCACACCAGTAAACCCCACACCGGTCCTGTGCTACCCAGCCTGCAATGGGCACCCACACAGGGTCCCAGGACCCCCCCTCCCCTTGGCATCTCCCCCTCTCCAAGGCTCAGCTCCTCTGGGTGCCACGGGCTGCTCCACAGGCAGGGGCTGACAGGACAGGGAGCTGTGGGCTCCTTGTGCCCCCCAAACCCACCCCTGTGGGGGCACAACACAGGACGGGGCTCTCCCTGTGCCAAATGCCACTGCACCAGCAAACACTGGGCTGGGGACAGCCAAGGTGACACCAGTTGGGCTGCTCTTAGGGCACTTGGCCTCAAAAAGGGGGTATTTTGAATCTTAGATCCATCTCGCAGTCCCTCAAAGGTGGAAATCAACCCCACAGAGTGTCCTGGTGCCCCCATGGCTGGCACGGCCACGGGAGAGCCACCCAAGGGAGCCCCAGGAGGGAGATGGACAAGGGTGACGTGATTCATGGCTGTGCCGTGGGAGGGCACCCAGTGCCACCACAGCCGGGCCCAGACAGTGCCCAGCACCACCCACCCTTGCCACCCCCCAGTGCCAGTGCCCGCCTGGCCCCTCACCAGCAGTGTCACGGCAAACTGGACCAGCTCCCTTTATTTCCAGCCCAACCACGAGGCCGGGAAGGTGCTGGGCTCTCCCCTTGTGAATCCCAGAGGAGCCCGACCCTGGTGCCGCATCCTGGTGGCAAAGCAGCTGCGGGCACCCAGGGGCTGGTGGCAAAGCAGGAGGGGCAGCTCGGCACTCCCGGCCCCGGGATGTGCCACACCTCCTGTGCGCCTTCCTCCGGCCAGGACACGAGCTGGACCAGGGCTCAGTGAGCTCTCCAAGATCCAGCGCTACCGAAAAACTTGAGATGCGGCACCGGGAAAGTCAAATCCTTCCCCCCGGAGCTGGCGGGGGTGGAGGCGCAGGGTGAGCCCGCAGCCTGACACCGGCGTGGTGGCACCAAGGACACTCACAGCGGGGCACTGTCACAGCACAGAGCGGGTCCGGGGTGCAGCATCACCAGCCCGGCTCTGCAGCCCGGAGTCAGCGCCGCAGAGGGTAGATCTGGGGCTGAATCAAAGGTTAAAACCCAAACCCAAGCGCTCGCACCTCCTAAAACCGGGCAGAGACGCCCCTTCCCTGCCCGATTTCTCTGCCCTGTGCCAGCCGCCAGCCCGGCGGCCTCTGCGGTCAAATCTAGGGGCACCCACGACCACGAGAGGCTGAATTTGGGATCCACTGAGATCCTGGCTTTAGATCTGGGATCTCGGCACACACCCAGGACTCACACGCCGCTTCCAAGAGCCGCCAACCCCTTCTCCTGCTGGGATAAACGATGCCCTTGACCCAGTGCCTAATTGCAGATCGGCTCCCGAAGCAACGATGGGATTTAAATCAGTGCTGGCTACAAGCTACCATATATGTGCAATAAAGACACCCGAGGTCTGGGTTGTTTTGTTAAAGCCTTCGTACAGACCGCAGCGAGAGGGGGAAATTCCCTCCCTCGGGGATGAGGGGAAAATTCACCCTCTGGAGATGGTCAGCACTGCGGCGCGGCCGGAGCTGCGAGAAGGTGACGGGGCTGGAGATGCCGGCTGAGGATCCTTCCGTTCCTTAAACTAATATTTAGACAGGACCCATCTCCCCCCTCCTGCGAACGCTCCGCGCCCGGGGCCGTCCCGCGCCGTGTTTGTGTTCCTGCGTGGCGGGACGGGCTCCAAGTATGAAGCAAAGTCCTACCCAGGACAGGGCGGTGGGGACCGGGGCAGCGCTCCCCTCGCTCCCTCCATCCCCCGCAGGGAGCCCGAAGGACGCGGCTCTGCCCCGTTCGGCGCTGGCATCGCCCGACCCGGGGGTGCGGGACACGGGGGAACAACCAGCGGCCAAACCCCGGCGCTGAGAGCGGGCAAAGAGGCTCCTCGGGGAGCGCCGGAGCCGCCGGTGCGGGGCAGGACCGGCCCGGGGAGCGGGCAGGTGCCCGGGGCCGCCGCTCCCGAGCCGGGGCCGCCCGCGGCGCTTACCTGGACGCCGGGCCGGTGGCAGCGCTCAGCGGCGGCTCCGTGCCGGGGCCGGGGCACGCGTGGGGCCGCGGGTCGCCATGGGCGAGCGGCGGAGGCGAGCGCGGGTCTGGCACGGCTCGGCTCGGCTCGGCTCGGCTCGGCTGGGCTGGAGCGCGGCGGGGGGGGCTCGGCCACCGCCTCCTCCCCGCGCCGGGGGCGGGTTTGGAGCCGGCCGGTTCCCCCGCCCCGCCCGGGGCCGCTGCCCGTGCCGCTGTCGCCTCGCCCCGGTCCCTCGCGGTGCCGGTCCCGCTGCCGCCCCTGCCCCGCAGCCCAGCGAGTCCGCGGCTCCCCCGCAGGAGGCACCGGCTGCTTCTCGCAGCGGAGCCTTCGGGGCCGCCCCGCCCCGCCCCGGTCCCTCCCGGTGCCGCCCCGGTCCCTCCCGGTGCCGGTCCCGCCCCGCCCGGGCGCAGACAGACCTCCCGGGGCCGCTCCGGACCCTCGGAGCTGCCCGCCCCGAGCCCCGGGGCTGCCCCCGCGCATCGCCCCTCTTCCCCGGTTTCCCACCCTTGGGCTCCCCGGTGCTGCCCCTGGACCCGGTGCCCGCCGCGGGCAGCGACCAGCCTGGCCCCGGTGCCTAAATCTCACCTTGCAGCGGTTCCCAACGTCCCTGGCCATGGGCACATCCCCCCCACATCCCCCCAGAGTGGTACCCAGTACTTTGCCCATGGGTACATCCCCCTAGAGTGATGCCCAATGTCCCCAGCCGTGGGTACCTCCCCCCAGAGTGGCACCCAACACCCATGGCCATGGCCATACCCCTGGTGACAGGGGACATCATTTCAGCCACCCCTCGGGCCGCTCTGGGCAGGGGCTCACCGGGGCTGTCAGCAGTTTTCTGGCACAGTCAGGTCCTGTCCCCCACCTGAGGGCACACGGGCAGCACGGCAGGGCCACCACTCGGTGTGGCACAGGCTGGAGTCCAATGACAGCTGATGAACACCTGGAATGAGTTGTCTGGGTGAGAACCAAATTGTTCAACTGGGTTCACAGAATCACTGGACAAGCCTTCACAGACCATTGGCTTCAACTATTTCCCCAGCACTGCCAAGGCCACCACTAACCGGTGTCCCCAAGTGCCACATCTACACATCCTTTAAATCCCTCAGGGATGGTGACTCTCACTCTGGGCAGCCCGTGCCACGGCTTGACAACCCTTTTGGTGAAGAAAAGGTCTTTAAGGTCCCTTCCAACTCAAACCATTCCAGGATTCTATGAGGAGAGGCAAGAACCTTTGTGAGGCCCCAGGAGGCTCCTGGAGCTGCTGATCCCACATCTCCCATGACCTTGCCCTGTGTCCCTTGGTTGTGGCTCCTCTCCACACCCTCCCACCCAAGCAGAGCTTTGCCCTCTTGGAAACCAGGATGTTGCTTTGCAGTGTCAGTGGTGGAGATGATGAGGAGACCCCCAAAACAGGCCAGTCTGGCTTTGGGAGGAGTGTAGGTGCCCCTTTGAAAGAAGCCAGGCTGGGACAGACCTGCTCAGGCACATTTCCAGAGGCTGCTCTTGGCACAAGGATTTCAGGAAGTCCATGGCTGTAGGAAACAGAGGGATTGGAGTTTCAAGAGGAGAGACTTAGTGCTCCTTTAAAGACTGGCTCCTTCCTTCTCCCATCTTCCCAGTGTTTGTTTTTGCAAGTATTAATATGCTGGGACTGTTTTCTTTAGCACATGTTGGGTCTGGAGGGGTTCGCTGGGGGGTCTGGGATCTGGGTGACCTTGGCACAGTGGGAGACCTTCCCAGGAGTATCTAGGGAGCCTTGCCCACGGTTGCTCCGTGTCCCCAGGGCCCTGGCAGGAGGTGTAGACGTGACCCTGCCACACAGAGCACCTGGCCCGAGCCCACAGGGTGCTGCTGGTGGGACTGCAGCGGTGGGTGCTGTCTGTCCTCTCTGACACGGGGAGGGCTCACCTGGACACATCTGGCTGCTCTGCAAAGAGCATCCCACGACCCCCTCCTGCTCCACAACCCTCAGAAGGCAACAGCTGTCCTGCCAAACCCCAGTAGCTGCTAAACAAACGATTTAATGCGAACCAGCCTCGATGGAGCAGGAGCAAACGTGCCCAAGGAGGCGTCGAAGCCATTACGGAGCCGCAGCAAAGGCTCTGCGGAGCGCTCAGGAAGCACAGCCTGCTGCAATTTGCATCTTTCGCTTTAATTAACGTTTTCCTAATGACATGTGTAACACGGGGAGTGATATGCAGCTTCCACCCATCCCCGTGGGGTTTGCTAAGAGTCTGTCTGGTTGCCGTGCTGGGATTGTTGGGGTTGTCCTGGGCCAGGAGTTTGACTTTGACGACCTTGGTTGTTCCTTCCAGCTCAGGAGATTCCCTGATCCCCACACCCCATCCTGTGGCCTCTAATAAAGTTGGTACCAGCACCTTCTGCCTAAAATCAGGCATCAGTGAAATCCAGAGTGTAACTGGGAGCCTCTGGCTCATGGAGGAGGTTTGGGAGCTGCTCATATTTGGCTTGGCTGCCTCTTCTTGACCAGTCAAGCCACCCTTGATCCGTCTGGATTTAAACCATGTCCAAGCTGGATGTTTGCAGGCTGACCCTGAGCAGATCCTGGAGATTCCCTTGGCTCTTCCAGTGTTTCCTGCTCACAGCCGGGGTACCAGACACTGTGCAGTGACATCTCAGACATCTTCCTCACGCAGCACCCTGAAAGAGCCATAAACAGCCCTGGATTCCCGGGATTTTGGCAGAGGGAAGGATGTGCTGCAGGCTGGTGGCATTCCCAACACATGGGAGATGAGGGAGATCAGAGACATGATCTGTGTCCAAAGGGGATGTTTTGAACCACTGGGATGGAGTGAAAAATTGGAACCAGCCGGAAAATCCATGGTACGGAATGTCACACACAAAATCCACAAGGAACAAGTGTCCATAAACACCAAGGGGGAAAATCTAAGCAATTAAGTAATTTGAAATGTCAAATAGCCCATGGACCCCACATTTGGACATGACAGATGAACGAAAACATAGACATTAAAAATTCCTGAAAACTAACAAAGGAACGATGATTAATTTCCCTCTGTTCCAGGGCAATCGCATTATATACACACAAAGGAGTCATAAAAATTCCAGGATGACGGAACAAAATCCCTATAGAGCTCCACAGATAAAATACAACCACACTGGAAGGAGCTGGAATGGTCCAGGGGAGGAGCTGGCTCCTAAACATCCTCATGGCTAAAACACCTTTCCCAGGGGATGCAACTGCAGGTAACACCTGGTGGAAGTGCTGGGGGGCATGAATGGTGTGTCCCAGCTTGAGGTGAGACAAATCCTTCCTGGGGACAGCAGCAGGTCCCCCATGGGCCCTCCAAACAGCCACATGTGGGATGAGCTGGGCACTGTCCCCTTGTACATCCCAAAGGAACTGGGGATGTGGATGCAGCAGTGGCACAAGCAAGGCTGGAGCAGAGGGTGGCAGGGAGGAGACAAGTGAAGAGGTCAGCACCTCTGCCATGGCCAATTTCAAGCTCCTACTGAGTCCCAAGTGCCGGAACTGAGTGTTTAGGAATGAGAGAAAATGAAGGGATAAAGTCAGATCGTTCCAGTCCAAGAGGCAGCTGCTTCCTTCAGTTCAGAGAGAGATATTCCAAACCAAAACCACAAAGAAAATATCATTAAAAGAGGCCGCAGTGTTGCTTGGTGACTTGTTCGTTGGCTTTTTGTGGGATGTTTTTCATCAAATCCATCTGTGGAGTCTGCAAAATTAATTAGGGAGGGGGCTGAGCGGTGCCAGGGGCCGAGAGGCTTTAAGGGCTGCCCCGAACGAGGAGGAGTCCCCTGAGAGCAATAAAAATCCCCCCCGGCCCTGCAGAGATGGTCCCTCGGGACAGGGTTTGGGGTCCCAGCATCCCAGCGTGTCCAGGAGAGCCGCATCCTGAGTAATCCCATCCTCGCTGGAGGCTGCTCATAATTCACCGCCCCAGCCCCGAGCGGCCGATGGGAACGTCATTCCCGCATCCTAATGGGCCGTGAAACTCCAGCACGCTCGGGATACCCGGAGTCCTGCCTGGGAAAAAGCTGGAGGGAAAAAAAAATGCGGGGTTTGTGGCAAAATGGTGTGAAACAGCCGGGGAAAGGGCGAAGAGGGGGTGAGGCAGGACTGGCTGCAGAGCCCCGGCTGCGTCCCCAGTGTCCCCGTGTCCGTGTCCCTGGCAGGTGATGCCTGTCCCATCCCAGCCCCCGATTTTCCAGGCAGCAGAGGTGAGCCGGCTGAGAGCCATGGCAACTCTTATTACACAGAGCATCAACAAAAATCAGCGCGACGAAAGAGTTTCTCCCCGAACCCCCCGGGGCGGGCGGGAGGCTCCGGGCCAGCCCCGCCTGCCGCAAAACAGCCTCGCAAACCTTTCAGCGGGTGCCGAAGGAACCTGCTCAGGCTCAGCCACATCGCAGCCTCACTCACATCCACGGCTTGCTCCTGGAGCAAGAGCTGGGGCAGCCACGGGCACCTCTGTCTGATCCTCCCACCCTTCCAGGAGGGACAGCACAGATCCAGGGCTGCCCCATTCCCTAAGGGCAGCTGGGTCTTGGATTCTGGCCTGGAGAGGTGGGAGAGGGACACCTTGGCTTATTCCTAGTCCATCTTGAATGAATATTTCACTTTGAACCCGCATCCAAAGGTTTCCAAAAAAACCTTTTTTTTTCTTTTCTAATGGAAAACTTCAGCTCGAAGGCAGCTTTGTGAGCTGGATGGGAAATTCTCCTCCTTTGGAGGCTGTTGGGAACTGTCCTCCACCTTCCTCCCAGCAAAGGCAACTCTCCCACCTCGCCGCTCAGCAGGGACTCAATTACACATATGAGGCTGCCCAGAAGAGTTTGACAAAAAATTGGGAAGCTGCCAAGAAATTCCTAATTGAAAGTGGTTCCTGACGTGTCTGTCGGTGGGGTCTGAACCTCCTCTGTCACCATGAGTTACGAGCACGCTCTGGTTTGAAATGAGGCAGAGTAAATCTAATCATATTTTTATGAGCCCCTTTTCCTCCTGCCCGGGCTGAGCCCTGGGCACACGCTGTGCCTTTTTCCAGCTCCATCTCTTTTCTTGGAGCGACACGTGGGATTATTAACAGATTAAAAGTTCAAGCTCTAATAAACCGAGTCCCCAAAAGCAAGTCTCGGGAGGAGAACAGATGGGATTTCCAGCAGCACGAACTGCAATGTGTCCCTCAGCTTCTCCCTGTGCCATGGGCTGTTTGGAAGGGATGGGGATAAGGAGATTTGGGGGGACACACATGGGGGTCACCCCTAAGGAGCTGTGAGAAGTGTTGTGACATCTCCAGTGCTCCTGGGGTTGTGTTTTGGTGCCTGGCAGCAGAGTTGTGCCACACACCTGCATTTCTCCCACCTCCACCTGAATTTGGCCACGAGGCAGCTCCCAAATTCCCAGGGACCTTGCCCAGGGCTGTGCTCTGGAGCAGTAATGAGCCACTGTACAGCATCCTGCCTGCTGCCGGGATATCTCCACAGGGCTGTTTCACACCTCCTCGGGCTGCAGGTCACAGACCAGATGTTCCCCATCAACAGGCAGATCCAAGGACATTTTACACCGGATTTAAGCCCCGCAGTCAAATTGCCTTCATTTTCTCAGAGGCAAGTGATCCTTGTTCTTGAAGCAGCGTTTGGCTGGGAAAGGGGTGGCTGCTGATGCACGAGGAGTATGATCCATGGGACACAGAGCAGAGCCTGCCTTCCCGAGGTCGTTTCCAAAATAACTGCTGGCAGCCAGAGATGCTTGGATGTGGGAGGGCAGTGTCATCCAGGATGCTGTGCTGACCACCAGGTGCCACAACCAAACTCCTTTCAATGCCCACCCTGGCAGAGCAGGGAATGCTCGGAGGTTCAGCAGCCTGAGGGGGAGCTGAGTTCTTGTGATGCCACAAGAAATATCCCAGCTCCACGTGGGCCCCTTCTGGAGTTCTCCCACCAGGAACAGTCCTTGTTCTGCCCCCCACAAGCACAGGGACCCCGGGGATCTCGTCTTCCATCTTCATCCCTGTGCTGGATCCACAGCAAACCAGAGGGAGAGGGTGGATCTGTGACCCACAGGCACATCCAGGGGACAAGAATACCTTTAGATAATATCCCAGGGAATTGCTGTAATTCCTCCAGGCAAAGCAGGATGTGAGGACTCACCTGCCCCTGGGTGCCCAGGAGGGTTCAGCCCACGAGCTCTGCTCACTCCTCCCTCCCCTTCACATTCCAGCCAGGTAAAATCCTTCAAAAAGCTGGCTCTGAGTGGGGCCATCCTGTGACTCGCAGCCCAGCTGAAGGTTTGCAGCTGGAGCTGCCGGCACAGCCCGGCTTCCGACTCTGCTCTTGGGGCAGAGGGGCTGCACTTCAAAGCTGTTTTGTCTTTTTTAAAAACCTCTGCCACGGAAATGGGGATGCCTGGAACTTCCAGATGCCTGGCAGGGCTGCAGATAAAACATCTGGATCATTTGGCTGGCTGGAGGCGGGGGGGAAGTATGGATATTGCAGACACATATGGCAGCATCAACTCAGAGCACACAGACAGGTTTTGCCCCAGAGAGATGGGAAGCACTTGGAGAAAAGGCCCTCGAGTGTTGGAATGAAGGAATAACCCACTGTTTGGGACGAGCTGAGCCGTGGTGGGGGCTGGAGGGGACACAGGCAGTGACCTGAGGCAAAGCTGCAGCATTCCAAAGCCCCTCTGTCATAAAAGCAATGCTGGGAATCATGG
Source organism: Xiphorhynchus erythropygius (assembly GCA_035584715.1). NCBI lineage: Eukaryota > Metazoa > Chordata > Aves > Passeriformes > Dendrocolaptidae > Xiphorhynchus > Xiphorhynchus erythropygius. The sequence continues at coordinate 1,124,467 of JAWMRB010000082.1, forward strand.
AATGGTTTGAGTAGGAAGGGACTTTAAAGATCATCTCATCCCACCCCTTGCCGTGGGCAGGGGTACTTTCCACTAGCCCAGGTTGGTCCAACCTGCCCTTGGACACTTCCAGGGATGGGGCAGCCACAGCTTCTCTGACCCTCCTTTGGCTCCTCCCTGCCCTTGGAAACACCGGAATAGTTTGCTGGGTGCTCCCAGTCAACAGAAATGCAAAATACAATGGATTCCCTTAAATCCCCCACGCGGACCAAAGCCAAAGCCACCTGCCCGCAGGCCAAACACAGCAGGAGCCTGTTATCTCCGTCCTGAATGTGCCTCTGTTCCCAGCAGAGCCTTCCCCAGGAATCCCAGCGTGCAGCCAGCCCTTCCCGGCGCTGGCACAAGGAGCCCACCCTGCTCCTGCTCCGGGGCTTTTGGCACCACTGCCCGTGCTGGGAGAGGGGCAGCGGCACACTGGGAACGCTGGTGCTGCAGCAGGGACAGGTGGGCATCCCGAGGGTCACCTTTGGAGCTGATTTACCCTCTGGACATGATGCATTTTAAAACACGTATTTCCATTTAAAAGGATCCACCCAGAAGGGCAACTGAACCAGTAGGGAAAGTGATTTGCTCCATGTTTATACCTCAAGAAACAGGAATTTCAGATGCAGCCTTTCCTAGACCTTTCCATCTACCTCCCTCTCCTGCCAGGCAACCCTGCACACCAACTCCCCAGCCAATAAATCCTCTTCCTCATTAAACATTGCAGGTCTCAATTAATTAAATGAGCACAACAACCACAGTCCCTTCAGCAATTAGAGAAGTGGTTGAGTAATTAGATGGAATGTTAATTTAATTTCCAGAAGGGGGGAAGTAAAAAGAAAGGAAGGAGAAGAAGAAGGAGCAAATGAGATTACCCTAGAAGAAGGGGAAATCAAAAGTCACTTAATCATAGAGCAATTCAAGTTCCCCAAACTATGGGGCTGGAAAATAAACCCGTGAAGGGCAGGACCACCGGTGTGTGTTGTGAATGATGCTCCTCCAGGTGAGACACCACCTGAATCCACGTGGCCAGGGATTTGTGTGGCACCCATCCTGGCTTGGCCTTGCCTTTTCTCCACATCAGGGAACAAGAAGGATATTGCCTTGCAAACAACTGCTTCATCCTGCCCATACCTCCAGATAATGCTCTTATCAGCCTTCCTCAGCTAAGGGAGATCAGTCCTCCTCTGCCAGGAGAAGCAGAATGCAAGGGGGGCAGCTCCCTGCGGCTCAGAGACTGCAGGGAAACCAGGACTGGCACTGCAGGGCATGGACAGGGTCATTCCCAGTGCCAGCAGCTCCCAGGCTGGGGCCGAGCTCTGAGCAGCTGCAGCCTCATGGCACGTGCCCTCCCAGTGGGTTGTCTCCTCTCTGCGTGTTTCCTGCATCTGGGTTTGTTCTAAATTTTGCTTTCCAGGTGCTTGCAGCATCAACAGGTACCAGGGTTCACCCAGGACCCCTCCCTGAGTGAGATGCCTGGAGCCCACCCAAGGTTTGCCACAGGGATCAGGGGTTGGAATGGAAAATCCCCCTTTGGGCATAAAACACGGGCAAAGGGGGATTTTCCACTTCATCCCCCAACCCTTCTGTACTGGGGGGATATTCAGCACCAAATTTGCCCCAGGGCTGCCAGCCCCCCTGAGGTCTGGTGGCATCAGAGGGGCTGCAGCCCCCCAGCCCCTTTCCCTTTCGTGGGACACACATTCCCAGCCGTCGGTGCTCAGCGAGGAGCAGGGGTGGGTGCCAGGCTCTTGGGCACGATGAAGTGCCCGAGCTCGGCTCTCGGCAGCCTCCTGCCTTATCCCGGCCCGCGGCGGGGTTTGGAGATAAAGGCAGGTTTTGTTGGGTTTAATTAGCGCTGGCGTGGCAGAGCTTGTGGCTGCCAAGGGCTGACAGGCAGCCTAATTAATCCGCTCACCGTTGTCACTTGGAGACGGCTCCGCAGCGGGGAAGTGGGGGAGCCCTGGAGAGGAGCAGAGATCTCAGCAACACGGAAAAGCCAGCGGGGAGAGGGGATGGAAGGAGATGTTTTCTCCTTGGTGATGTTTTCCCCCTTTTTCTCCCTCGCAGGGATAACCCTCCTCCTGCTCCGGAGCTACGCTGAGCTCTGAAAGGCAGAATCGCTTCAAGCTACAAAGCTGGAGGACTCAAACCCTTCCCCACGAAACCATAGGGGACCACGGCAGGGGGTTTTGGGGAGGTTAAAACAGGGAGTCGGTGCCCCTGCGGCCCTTTGGGAAGCAGCAGATGCTTTGCAAGCACCACAAGTCTGATTTTATTACAGCAAACCGTGTGAAATAAAGCAGAGCTGAAGCCTGGTGGGAGCAAACACCCGCACCAATTCCAGTACCCACAACTCGCTGGCTTTTCATTGTGATGTGATGCATTCCCAGCAATGCAGGAGGGAAAAACCCAAATCCCCCCTGTTTTCCACCAAACAGCTGGATTTGAAATGTTGGAAATGTTTGAAATGTTCTAAGGCTGGAAGCCCTGAGAGCAGGCAGTGAGTGGAGGTGGCAGGAGCAGCAGGAGCTCAGGGCACGGGACTGTCACTCAGGGACAATGAGATGTTCCCAAGGGGACAATGAGATGTTGTCACCTCCGTGACATGTCCCAGGAAGGGTTTAGTGTTCACACCCTGCTCTTCCCTCCTCCCCCCGATGGAGGCAGGTGTGCAGGCAGCAGTGTGGGATGTGGCAGGTACAGGCTTGCTTGGGAAAAAAGAGCAGCAGGAGAGCTGGGACTGAGCCTTGGGAAGGCTCAGGGGACACAGTGGTCACTTGTGCTCGAGGAAAATAAGGGGAAGCTGGGATGGGTGAAGAAAAAATGGGAATCAAATGAAAGCTGGTGTTTTTACCTGGAGAATAAGGAGAGAGGAGGTAGGATGGAGCGCTTCCCATCCCTTCCAGATCCCAACCTCAGCATCCTGGGAGCAGCTAGAGCCAGACCTGTGGCCCTGCCATTCCAGGTCTCCTCCCCCAGACCCAAAACTCCTGCCTGGATTTGGTGTTAAACCCCACCATGCATCAGAAAAGCTCGTGGAGGGGATTGTCTCTGGAGGAGGGAACTTCAGTCACACCCAAAATGTGGCTTTGCTGGGTGCTGCCCAAATTGAAAGCACACAAATAAAATCAGGGATGAAGTACACGAGCCAACACAATGTCAGGCATGAGACAGGACTTAGTTAAGAGTAAATGAGTGAATAAACTGTGGATCTCCTAAGTGAGGCCTTGGGTGGGTGCCAGGCTGGGCTGCTCCCGCCCTGGGCTGCAGGTCCTGGCCTGCATCCCTCCCAATTCCCTGTCCAGCTGCTGGATCATCCCCAGGAACCTCACAGGGAAGAGGCAGAGGTGCCTCACAGCTTGGTTGGTTTATGGGATGAGGAACCCACAAGCTGGACTTTGATGATCCTTGTGAGTCTCTTCCAACTGAGGATATAAAGGCACCTTCCAGTACCTGAAGGGAACCACAAGAAACATGGACAGGGACTTTGGGCAAGAACCTGGAGGGCCAGGACAAGGGGGAATGGCTTTGCTCTTCCAGAGGGAAGGGTTAGATGGGATATTGGGAAGGAATTCCTCCCTGGGAGGGTGGGCAGGCCCTGGCACAGGGTGCCCAGAGAAGCTGTGGCTGCCCCTGGATCCCTGGGAGTGCCCAAAGCCAGGCTGGAGCACCCTGGGCTGGTGGAAGGTGTGCCTGCCCATGGCAGGGGGTGGAATGAGATGATTTTCAAGGTCCTTCCAACCCAAACCATTCCATGATACTCTGTGGTTCTAGGAAACTCACTCCCTGCTCCACCAGCAGGCTCAGAGATCCCTCCAGGAGATCCACTTGGATCCAAACAGCCCAAAAAGGCAGCAAGGAGGGCTTTTTCCTAGTGGAAAGCCGTCCTTGCTGTACAGAAGACACCCAGAGCTCCCAATTCCCTGTCTCCCTGACCTGCTCCCGTGTCCTGGAGTAAAATGAAGCGTTTCCTTAAGCGTGTCCCCTCCTCTTCGAGCCAGGGGGGGGTGGGGAGGGGACACAGGGAATTTGCTGCCGGGGTTCTGCAGAGGTTGCACAATCCCCGCGGTGCCCCCGGGACGCTGCTGCCCTTCATCGTTTATTTGCTTAGCAGCAATTAGAGCAGCGTAATTACAATCAGCGCTCGTTTACATAAAGAATCACTCCGCTTGGCTTCTGGGCGCCCCTGCTCGGCGAGCCACGTGCCAAGACAAACCTCGGGAACCACGAGGAACCTTGGGAATGCAGAACTGAACGGGACACGAGGGCCAGGGCAGTGGAAACCAGGAGAGAAGGAGGGTGAGGGTCCACCCGCGCGATTTGGCTCAGGTTTCCCGCTGGGTGGGAAGGCTGGGAGCGCTGGGAGGTTTCCGTGTGCTCTCCAGGGGACAGCACAGCCACACTGCACCTTCTCATAGGGGATTAAGAGCCAAACAGCTCCATCCCAGCAATCAATGGGTTTGCAAAGGTGGGAGCATCCCTCCTGTGGTTCCTCCTCGCTGTCCTCAAGAGCCAAGCGTGTTTAGTCGGGATCAGGAGTTTGGGCAGGGTCAGAACTCACCTTGATGAGGGTGTTGCAGCATCTGAAGGTTAAAAACAAGTCCAGCTCATCCTGAGTTTTCTTCCTTCCCTGCAGCAGGCTGGCTTGGCTTTGCTCCTGAGAAATCAAAGGAAAGGCTGTAAGTATTAGGTTGAATTTCTAAACAATTCCCCTCTGAGCTTTTAAATAAGACCCAGGTTTTCGAGTAAGAGCAGTGCAGGGCTGCTGAAAACAGCAGCGAGGGGGGAAAAAAAAGCACTTTTCAGCCACAAAAACACTTGGATGAAAATATTTACATTTTCTTCCTCTGTGTTTTCAAGGCTTGGTTGAAAAAAAAGCTTTTCGTTTGGGAAAGCGGCTTCTCTGAAACTTCAGGGGGAGAAAAACAAAGCAAAAGTTGACTGATCTCTTCCAAAATTCAGTAGGTGAAATGAAGCCAGTAACTAAATAAAGGTTTGGGTTTAACATCAGGTGCTTTGAGAAGCATTTTGGGAGAAAAGCAGCTCTTTTGGGGGTTTTACACTGAACTCCCTCATCCCATCAATTCTTGCCCTCACTTCAGATAAAAAAACTAATCTGATTTTTTTGGCAGATCTATAAAAGTCAGGAACACATGGACTGATTATTATTATTACTGATGAAGGCTCAACCTCCCTCTTCAGTCCTCTGTTTTATTTCCCTCCCCCAGGTCTCCCAGATATTTTGAGTGTTTCCCCACTGCTAACTGTGAATTCCTTGTGCCACTCCAAGGACCTTCAGCCCTTCCAGCATCCCCCCCTTGTCCTGCAGCCCTGCCTGGGCACAGAGGAGGTGGGAGGCTGGAAAAGGCTCTGCTCCATCCTGTCCTGCCAAGCTCTCCCTGCTTCCCCTGCCACACCAGAACAGGGAGACAGGCCCTGCTGCCTTTATCCCTTCTCCTGCATCTCAGGAGCTCTTTGGGTTTCCTACTTCAGCAGCCAAAAACTGGTGGTTTATTTTTCCCAGGGCTTTTTTGGGGGATGTAAATAGGATCAAGGAGGCAGGAAGAGCTGGTCTCAAGGGAGAGGATGTCTGTGAGTGCTGCCCCAGGAGAACACTTGTCTGGGCTTCCTGGCTGCTGGGCCGTGCTCTCTGGGGTCTGTTCTCCATCCAGGGAGGTGATGACAGGCTGTGCCTCACTCCTGGCAGCCACAGCAGTGAGAGGGATCCACTCCCAGCTCGGGGGGATGAGGATGGTTTCACAGAATCCCAGATTGGTTTGGGTTGAAGGGACCTTAAAGGTATCTCCTTCCATGGGCAGGGACACCTCCCACTACCTCAGGTTGGTCCAGCCTGGCCTTGGACACTTCCAGGGATGGGGCAGCCACAGCTTCTCTGGGCACTCTGTGCCAGGGCCTGCCCACCCTCCCAGCCAGGAATTCCTTCCCAATATCCCACCTAACCTGCCCTCTGGCAGTTTGAAACATTCCTCCCATCCTGTCACTCCATGCTCTTGTAAAAAGTCCCTAAACACGGTTGCCTAGAAGTCCCATCATCCATGTTTTAAGGGAGGACATTCCTAAATCCCTCTTCTCCTCCCTCTCCAGAGACACCTCCTTTGCCCCAGGAGTTGCCCTTCCTGGCCAAAACCCCTGATGTTCTCAGCTCCCCTCTGAGGACACACCAACATCCAGTCAATGACTGGGAGTCCAACAGGAGTTACTGGATAGCTGGGATGGAGCAATCATGGGATAAGAGCTCTTTTATGAGCAGTTCCCATCCCAGAAATGTCATAAATCACTCCAAGACCTCCAGCCTGTGAGGTGGAGGAGGTGCCCATGGAGGAGATGCAGGAGGCAATCCCAGGTGATGAGCTTTGGTTTCCTTGATTATGTGTCAGCCTCGAGGCAACAACGTCAGGGAAGCAAACCAGCTCATCATTGCTGGGATTCTCAACCACAACCAGTCAGGAGGGCACCAGTGGTGGCAATTAGAGCTGGTTTGTGAAAGGGCTGCAGTAAGGCAAGGGTAGAAAGTGTGGGCTCTGTGAGGGTGGGCAGGCCCTGGCACGGGTTGGGCAGAGAAGCTGTGGCTGCCCCAGCCCTGGGAGTGTCCAAGGCCAGGCTGGACAGGGCTTGGAGCAACCTGGGCTATGGGAGGTGTCTCTGCCCATGGCAGGGGGTTGGGTCTAGATTATTTAATGTCTCTTCTAGCCCAAATTAATCCATGGTTCTCTGATTCCATAACTCCTGCCACAAAAGCCCTGGAGTGCCCAGACATCTCAGGGATTTTGGTGGCCCTACCTGTAGCAGCAGGTAGTTGTTTCCTTCTGTGAATTCCCCTCCCTCAGGCAGCTCCCTGGGGCAACCGGCCAAAAACGTGCAGGGTTAAGGAATTAAAATGATTTCACCCCATCTCTCAGGCAGAATCCTCTTCCTGGGGTGTGGTGAGACCCGAGGGCTTTGGATCTGGGGTGCCCCTGGTGGGGGGACAGCCCAACCCTCTCCCCCGCAGCGTCCCCTCCTCCCTGTCCCTTTCATTAGCACGGATCGTTCCTTTGGGCTCGGAGCCAGAGCCAAATCTCATCTCCGGAGGATACATTTTTAGACAGTTTACAAAATCTGCCTTCCTGCTTTTAAATATCTTGGGTTCTTTTGTTTTCCATCACCTGGAAAGGAGTAGGTGTGAGAGGAGTCAGTGTCCCCATGTGACTCTGGGGGTGACCCTGCCCTGAGCGGGCAACTTCCCTGGCTTTGGAAGGAGCCAGAAGCCAAACACCCTGAAGGCATCTCAGCCCTGTTTCCCCACTTTTGTGGTGGGACACAACCTTCTGTCCTGCACGGCGGGGTGGGAGAGGAACATTGTCAGAATGGAGGTGCCAAGACCTGCCAGGGGAAGGACCCACAGGGGGAAGGAGCCACCAGTGTGTCCCTCTGAGGCTCCATCCCAGCTCCTGCCATGTCCTGGGATGGTCCAAAGGACCAGCACCACGCTGAGTTGGTGTGTCAGACCCCAGCATGTTCCTGCCACGTTCCTCCTGCCAGGCAAGCCCGGGCCAGGCGGGACACAAAGCGTGCTCTGTCTCGCACACCGGGCACGCCGGCACTGGGAAGCTGCTGCTGCTGCTGCTGCTGGAGGGACTTGGATACCTCAAGGCAGGACTCACAGGGGTTTGGCCACATCTGGCTTCTCTTCAAAACCACTGGTTGGAGAGCTCTGGGACACGACACCATCCCTGGACCATCCTGTTCATTCCTCTGCTCAGAATTGCACCGAGCGGTTTTCCCACCGGCGATTTTGTAGCAACTGCTGTTTACTGGAGCAGAAAGAAGGAAAAAAAAGGGGATTATTTTCACACAGAAATCCTATCAAACACTCTGGAAAGTGTGTTTAGTCTCTATTTAGTGGCAACTGGCTGCCAGCAGCTTGGCACTCGTCTGATCTCCAACCTTGAGCTCAGAAACCCACCCCAGGCTGGCAAAGAGGGTGGCAGGTCTTTGGGCAAGCCCAGCCAGGGGTGCTCAATCCTGGGGTGCTCCAAGCCCCTTCCAGCCTCTTGGACAGGGGGATGCCCCTTTTTGCAGCAGGATCATGGAGCTGCAGAGTAGGAGAAGTGGGATGGCAGCACTACCTCAGTGACTGAGAGGACACTGCTTTGGTTGGGACACATCTCAAGCCCCAGCTGAGCAGCAGCTCCCACAGCACAAAGGGTTAAGAAGGGGCTGAACCCAAGCACAGCTCTCAGGAGCTCTGGGAGGAAAGGTCCTCAGAAAGGGTTAAGAAGGGGCTGAACCCAAGCACAGCTCTCAGGAGCTCTGGGAGGAAAGGTCCTCAGGAGCTCTTGGGAAGGTGCCTGAGCATCTCTGCCCCATCCAGCACAGCATGAGGAGGAGGGACCCCTTGGAGGACCCCCAGCACAAGCCCTGTGAGGGGCCAGAGCTGTCCTGAGGCAGGAGCTGCATCCTGGCCTTTTGTTCTGCAGGGAGAGCGTGCAGGAACTGGGTGCCAGCCACGAGAGCCTGTGCTGGTGCCTGCTTCCTCCCTTGGCACGCAGCGGTGCCCGGCGCCTCTGGCCAATTCTGCCTTGCGTAAACAGCCCCAGCAAGGAAGATAAATGAGGCTGAGTGGCAGGGGAGGCTGCAGGTCTGCCAGGCAGCCCTTCCCTGGGCATCAGGGAATGCTGGGGGCCTCTGGAGCCACAGTTTGGGGCATCCTGCAAGGTGCTCTGTGAGGTGCCTGAGAGGGAGTCCCTCAAATCACCACCCTCTTGTTTTAAGGGCATAAAGTGGTTTTTAAACTGGCAAAAAAATTCTGCCATGGGGAAAGACACGCTCCAGTCAGTCCAGTATGGGGAAGAGGAGACTGAGGGGAGATCTCATCACAGTCTGTAACTTCCTCATGAGGGGAAGTGGAGGGGCAGCTCCATCTCTGCTCTCTGGGAGCAGGGACAGGCCCCAGGGAAGGGCTGGGGCTGTGCCAGGGGGTTGGGATGGGTATCAGGGAAAGGCTCTTCCCCCAGAGGGTGGTGGGCACTGACCAGGCTGCCCAGGGCACTGGGCATGGCCCCAAGGCTGCCAGAGCTGCAGGAGGGTTTGGGGGACAGGGACAGGGTGGGATTGTTGGGCTGTCTGTGCAGGGCCAGGGGTTGGACTGATGATCCTTGGGAGTCCCTCCTAGCTCAGGATATTCCAGGATTCTGTGAAAATAAATGTTCCTTGAGTTGTAACCATTCCAGAGAGCCAAGCTCAGGCTCATGTGCCCATAACCATAGCACGATTTCCTGTGGCTCTGATGGGTGGGGGTTCAAAGCCTGTTGTCACCAGGCAGAAGTTTCCTCCTACACACCAGGTGTCTCCAGGTGCTCCACAGGTGAGCACTTCCATTCCTCCATGCTGCTCATCCAGGGAAGCTGACAAGGCACATGGTGGGATTCTTGGGGTCATCCTGTGCAGGGGCAGGAGTTGGACTTTGCTGATCCTTTTGGGTCCCTTCCAACTCAGGACATTCTGTGATTCTTTGATCTCCCTGATCATCTCTTTGACCATCCCTGCAGTGATGCTGATGCTTCCCACTGACACAGGTCCTTGACTTGCTGCCTCATCCCCAGGGATGTGTCTGAGCTGCATCTTCTAAGGGATACAAAAGGTTAATATTAAAAAAAACCCTGTCTTGAGCCCTGCTAATGCCTCTGGAGAAAGGAGCACCCCTGCCAAGAAGCTTATCTGAGGCTCTTTGTGAACAAAGTGAACCCTGGAAGGTGGCGAGGCTCAGTGACAGGGAGCAGGGATGCAAGCCAAGATCCTGCCTCTGGCTAGAGGAGAAATTTCCATCTTAGAGAGGAGCCACCCCATTGTGATAACCCTGCTGTTCCCACCACTGGGGAGGGCCCTGGAGGGTTGAGGACCTTGTTCCTTGGGAGCTGCCAGAAGCATCTCCTGGCTCTGACTGCAGGGATGGACCCCTTGGCTAAAACCCATCCCAGTGGATGCAGCACAGGGCAGGTGTCCATCCTCTGAGCTCCAGGGGGGCTCTGCCCTTCTGCTGGCCCCTGCACCCCCTCAGCTGGGACAGAAAGCAGCCCTTTCTGCTGGCCATTAACCCCTGCAAGGACACGGTGGTAGGGAACGCTCCACTTCAAGCTCCTGCAAAAACCTGGAATCATGAGACACAACAGGCCCATCAAACCTCTGGAAATCAACCTGAGTGAGCCAAATACCTAATGATAATGTGGGAAAATCTCCCAGCAGCCAGAATTTCACAGAGGCCCCGACTCGAACTTTCTGCTGCCCAAATCCTCCCGAGATTGGGAATAGAGAGGGGCTCCAACTGAGCCCTCTTCCCATCCCAACTCCCGGCCAGGGCCGATAAAAATCAGCTGTGACCGAGCACGGCCCATCTAGAGCTCTGTGTTTGTTTTGAATTGGGTGGCTCAGAACTGAGTTGGGCCCCAGCAGTTCCTGGAAATTTAATCCCACAGATCACTTCTCCAGAGCTACCGTGCAGCAGCTCCACAGCCCCAGACTCGGGGAGGACTCGGAGCCCCCTCCGTGCAGCTGGGACACAGCCTTGCTCAGCCTGGGATTTTCTGCCTCTGCAGCTGGAAAACCTGCTGCAGCCTCAGGAGAGCTTGGTGGGCAAAACCTAAGGGAAACCCTCTGCCTTTCCTAGAGACAGGCAGAGAAAACCACACAAGGTAGAAATAGGGGGAAGGGGTCAGTGGGATGGACTGGAGATGGGGGGGAGGCTGCATCCCACTGCTCCAGGGGCAGACACAGCCCTTCTGTGAGGTCCAGGTAGGCACTGAGCTGCTCCCAGTATCTCCTCCTCTCCATGGGAACTGGGACTCGCTGTCCCAGGTTGCATTTATCCTCTAAAATCAGGGCAGGAGGCTCGTGAGGTGTTTGGTGCTCCCTGGGGCACAAGGGCAGGGACAGGTCTGTGTGCTCCTGGAGAGCCTCCAGCTGGGAGGAGCTGCTGTGTGAAGATCCCAATTAGCCTTGGCAGGCAGCACGAGCAAAACTTCCTCTTATCCTCGTGCCCTGCCATGGGCAGAGCCCTCCTGCTGATCCTCTGGAGTGGCAGCAGGGTTTAATCTCCATGGAGATGGATCTAATACCCCTCCATGATCCACTGCAGGTGGTGGCTTGGCTACTTACAGCTCGTGAGGAGCCAGGCTGCCTCCTCAGCCCTCTTCTCCATCCCTTTTGGAGGTTGGGATGCCAGGGCAGGGCTTGGGGAGTGCTCTGCAGGCCCCCAGCACACAGATCTGAGCTGCCCAGGGTGTGGTCTCTGGGTGCAGAAATGCAGCTGCACGTTGGAGCTCATGGAGAGACACCTGAGGAGGTGGCACAGCAGGTGGCTGGGGCTGGGACATCCCTCATGAGCAAAGGGCATCCTTTGGCACGTGGCAAACCTTGTGTGTGGTGCCAGCACAGCAGATTTGGGAGGTGCTGCTGGACAGAGAGATGGCAGCAGGTCATCGAATCTGGAACGGGTTGGGTTGGAAGGGACCTTAAAGTCCATCTCGTTCCACCCCCTGCCATGGGCTGGGGCACCTTCCACTGGGTCAGGTTGCTCTGAGCCTCATCCAACCTGCCTTGGGCATTTCCAGGGATGGGGCAGCCACAACAACCAGGAGGTTCAGAGCTGAACCACTCAGGTGCCTGCAGGCTGAGTCACTCTTCCATTTCCAAAGCTGGCTGGGTTTTATGGAATCAAGTCAAAGGAACTAGTCTTGGCATCCTCAGAATCACCACAGAAGATTCCCAAGAAACCCAATCCTACCTGGGACCCACCTGCTCTTGCTTCCTGAAGCAGGAACAGGGAGGGAGGGAGCCAGAAGGCAGGAGGGTCTCTGCCTGTGAGCTTTCCCTCCCTCTCACCCTTGTGGTGTCAACAGGACAGAGCAGGGTGGCTGAAGACATTTGTTAAGAGGAGAAAAAGCTGGTTCCCATCACCCTGCAACTCTCACAAATGAGGTCATTTTATTTCCTGAACAAGAGAGTGGCCAAAGCCTTCCCCCCTGCCATCCCACAGCAGCTCACAAACACCGATTTAATTAAAAGTTATATCCAAAATATAAGTCACAGTTAATATCTGGCATGAAATATTCCAAAGAGAATGTGCAGATCCCAGCCCTGAGCAAAGGAGTAGGAGCTAATTTCCTTTTAGTCCAAACATATATACATATAAAATGTAAATATATAGATGTATGCACATACATTCTTAAACACAGAGAGCTTTTACAAACCTGCCTGGACTCCAGAGATGCCCAAGCAGCAGGAATTCATGGTAAAATCTCCTTTCAACAATTTTCAGAGCTTCAAGAAGCTCAGAAGGGAAGACCCTGGGGTTTGGCAGCCCCTCTAGAGAAGGAGGAGGGCATCCATCCCAATTAGTGCTGGAAATAATGTCTTACCTGCATGTCTGAGGAGGAGAAGCATCTCACAAGTTCTGGGCTGTGTCCTTGATAATAAATCTGTCATCACCATGCTCCTTATCTTGGATGTTTGGCTTTCCTGAGCTGGGCTTAACAGATATTTTTGTAAGGCCAGACTTGGTTAATCCAAACAGAGGAGCCTCCGTTGCTTTTCACTTGCTGCAGACAGGGCTGGGAGCAGATTTCAACTTCCTAAAGGGCTGGAAGAAAGGAGTAAATCCCCCCAGGGTGTAAAGGAGAGGAGCATTAACCCTGTGGACTCCCCACCAGCAGGTTGAGCCCCTTTTCCCCAGTGAAATGAGTCCTGGTGGGGCAGAGCTCGAGGGGTGCTGGCCCTGGGAACACCTCGTGGGGCCATGGGAGTGCCAGCCTGCCCTCCCCAATCCCTGCCCCACAAATCCCTCCCACTCCAGGACGGTGCAGGGAGCTGGGACAGCTTTGCCTCCAGCCCTGGGGAGAGCTGTGAGCACACTCTGCCCCTCAGCTCATTAAACATCTGAAATTCCTGGCTGAAAAAGAATTACAAATAATAATTCAGGCCTGTTTCTAACCTTGGGTGGCTTCACTTTCTGCTTTTGCCATTTTGCTCTTAATGACTCCCAGAGCTGGGATGGCAGGAGAAGGATTGATATCCAGACTTGCTCCTTCAGGGATATTGGGCTGATTTTTTTATTGGAGCCAGGAGTAAAGATTTCTATTTTTCCAAGACAGGGAAAAGCATGTTCAGGCTGATAAATATCTGTCAGCAAAAGCCATTAGGTGATGGAGTGAACTAGAAGGGGAAAATCAAAGACAACAAAGCCCTGCCATTCCCAGTGGAACATCTCAATGGGCTTTTCTTCCATGCAGGATTTCTATTTTCTTGGAGTGTTTGCTGCAGGTTTGCACATATGTTGGTCTATTAAAGGGAATGGACCCTCAGATCTTCATTTTATTGAACATCCTTCTGAGGAATCACAATTAAGGAGCTTCCCAGCACCAGTTTCTCCTTTTGGTTCTTCCTAGCACCAGGATTGGGATCACCCATCAGGAAATCATCAGCATCAGGAGCTGTCCCTGTCCTCTCCAGCACAAGTGGGACATTCTGGGCCAAACATCACCTGAATCCCTGGAAATCCTCATGTCCAGCACTCAGGAACACACTCCTGTGCCTCAGTTTCCTCCTGTATAAAATAAAAATGATGATAAACATCATCCAACCCCCCAACAGAGGGTCCCTTTAACTGGTCCCTGCATGTTGTAGTCTCATGACTTTTAGGCCCAATCTCAAAAGTGATCCCACACCTTTAGTGAGCTTTATACACTCCTGGGGTCAGAGAAAAACCACAGAAACATCACCCCAAAAGCCCAACAACTAAAGAATAAAAACCCAGTGAAAAAGGCTGTTTGTTATTTCCTCTTGAACCTGGTTGGGTTTGGTTTGTTATTTCCTCTTGAGCCTGGTTGGTTTTCAGAGCCCTGGAGCAGTTTATGACAGGCCAGGGACAGGTGGTGGTTTATCACCCCAAAATAATTGGGGTCAGCAGTGCTGCCACGGGAAACACCGTCTGCACCACCTCTCCTCTCTGAGCAGCTGCCAGCAGTGCAAACCATGATTTATGTAGCAGCAGAGCTTTGTATCTAATCCTTGCTGTAATCCTTTCCTCCAGGAAACTCCCCTGGGAAGCAGGCTCAGCCCTGAGCTCGGGACAACAGGTCAGAGCAGGGTGGATGCTCCGTGGCTGTGGGTCAGAGCTGGTGTGGGATCACCCCTGGGCACGGATCCTCCACCAGCACCAGCAAGAAGGATGGATGCAAAGCTTGAACCAGCTGGGCCCCGCCATGCCACGTTCCATGAGGAAAGCCAGGATGTCATAAAACTAATTGCCCCCAGATGTCTCATTAAGGCCACCAGAACATTCTTCCAGGGTCAGGAAAGCACTTGTGGAAAGCACCAGGAGGTCACGCAGCCAAACCCGCCCCGGGGCTACGAAGCAGCTCCAGCTTGGGGACACCTGAGCCACCAAGCCAGGGCTCACCAGGAGCAGCCTGGGAGCAGGACTGACTTCCCAACAAGCAGAGCAGCAGCTCTGTTTGCTTCCTAGCAGGAAGATGTTTATTTTCACAAAGAATCACATGGATGGATCGGGATGTTCCTGCTGCCTTTGCATTGCTGAAGCAGGGCAGGTATTATGGAGGTACAGGACCCTCCTCCCTCTGCTGGGATCTTTCTAAGGGCTTAAAATCCCTGCTAAACCTGCTGCCTCCAAATCCAGGCACCTCAACATCCCCTGCCCATGATATTAGGCAGGATTCACTCCTCCCCAAGTATTCCTGCCAAACGAGAGGCCGCTGATCCCACAGGGCCCAACATCCCGTGGGACAACGGCCCTGAGTGCAGGAAGCCTTGGGGTGACCGAGGTGACGTTGCTCGTGGAAGCTGCTCCATCTGCAACTCGTGCCGTGCCAGAAGAGCAGCAGGGAGATAAGGAGGCCCAAGGATCTCATGGAAAACTCTGACAACGAGGCTATTTTGAGCTGGCCTGGCTCGCTTTTCCTGCTGGCCACTGTCCCTGCTCCTTGTGTGCAGGCATGGGATGAGCTGGACCTTGTGTCTCTGGAGGACAGGAGAGGGGACCGGGCTGTCCCCTCTGCTGGGAGGGGAGTGAGGGCAGCAGCAGTGGGCTTGGATGTCCGTGGGAATATTTCCCCCATGGAAAAGCATCCCGAGCTGGTGAGCAGCCACACACCACAGGCTGAACTGAGCTCCAGGTTCCCACTGGAATCACCAGTGGATGGGAAGGACTTCACGTGGTGAACTGTCCTGGTCTCCACCCACAGAACTATTGCAGTTCATATGCCTTTCCTGGGGAAGGGGAGGAGGACTGAGCCAGGGGCAGGAAAAGTGCAGGAGCCAGGAAATTTAAACCAAGGAAAACTAAACTCTGGGTGTTCCTCTCTTGAAGGGAGTGAAGGGGCCTGAGCTCACTCTGCCCACACTCTGCCTCAGAGATGTTCTCATGCAGAGGCCACCCAGA
>JAWMRB010000082.1:1169985-1185646 GCA_035584715.1 Xiphorhynchus erythropygius
CCCCCCCCCCCCCCCCCCCCCCCCCCCCCCCCCCCCCCCCCCCCCCCCCCCCCCCCCCCCCCCCCCCCCCCCCCCTCACCTCTGCCGCGCTCGCGCCTCCTCCCGCAGCGACTGCAGCAGATGCGGAGCGCGCGTGACGTCGGCAAAGGGGGCGTGGCCCGGTATGCAAATGAGTCCCCCCCCGCCTCGCGTCACGGGCGCGCCCCGGAGCGCGGCGCTGATTGGTCCGTGGGCGCGCTGTGATGGACGGCGCACCGCTGCAGGGGGGGCTCTCCCCCTCCCGGCGCCGTGGTGGGCGCCGATCCCCCCCCGGGCGGTGCGTAGTGGTGCGGTCCGGCCGAGCGCTGTGAGGGGCGGGAGGAACCACCCGCCGCGCGCGCGGGGGGGCGAGGGGCGAACCATTCCCGCCTGAGGGGGGCGGCAGGTTTCGCTGCTCCCCCTTGTCACGACATGGCGCGCCCTATCGCGACGCCCGCCTCAGGCCTGGCGGTGGCGATGGGGCCGATCCTTCCCGTGGCGGGGCGCCTGGCGCTGAGGCGGGGCTGGTGCGCAGGTGGGCGGCCATGTCCTCCCTCGCCCTCAGGCTCCAGCGGGGATTAGGGGCGGCAGCATATGGCGGGCCCGGGGCCTTCTGGGCCCTGCCCTCAGACCCTCCAGGCCCTGCCCTGAGACCCTCCAGGCCCTGCCCTGCCTGGGGCACCCGGACCTCCCTGGGCCCTACCCCGAGACCCTCATGAACCCTTCCCTGAGACCCTCCAGGCCCTGCCCTGTCCTGTCCCGAGACCCTCCTGGGCCCTGCCAGGCCCTGACACCCTCCTGTCCCGTCCCTGCCCTGCCCCCAGGGTGGTTCAATGCCCTCTGTCCTGGTGCAGCAATCCCCAGGGCTCCTCCAGCACCCCCAGCCCCGCGAAGACAGAGCTGGACACCCCCCGGGCTCGGGCTGGAGCGGCCGGACACGGTGGGCATTGTCCAGGTGGGCACTGAGAACACCATAAAAGGAGGAGACAGAGCACAGACCCCAGCGATGTGGGATGGCAGGGCTGGGAGGCAGGGAGGGATCATGCCAGAGGGATGGATCCAGCTGCAGGGAGGGATCCAGGCTCAGGAATGGCCCCAGATGCAGGGCTGGACCCAGCCATGGGGATGGATCCAGGCTCAGGGTTGGACCCCCATGCAGGGATGGGCCCAGGCTCAAGGATGAATCCAGCCACAAGGACGGATCATGGATGCCACCCTCACTTTCCCCAGGGACAGCCCCCCCACCTTCCTGGTCCATGGATGCTGCAGTCCCACAGCCCAGCACGGGCTGAAAAGGGGTTTTTCCACTTTCTCCTGCCCTGCTCTAGCCTGGCAGAGTCTGGGACAGATCTGGGTCCAAGGAGTTTTGGGAGCACAGAGCCTCTGCTGGCCCCTATCAACACAGCCCTTCTCCATCAGGAGAGACAGCAGAACATCCAGCACCCACCCGGAATGACACGGAGCCCCCAGCACCCCGTGTGGCTCCAGCACTCCCAGCCCATCCCTGGAAATCGCCTGGGCTGGGAAAAGAACCCTCCAGCTCCCAAGGCCAGGCCTGGGGAGCGTGGGGCAGGCAGGAGGGGAGAGCCTGGGGGCCCCACGTGCCAGGGCAGTGCCACGGGTGGGGCTGTGTTTGCGGAGATAAATCACCATTGGGAGCAATGCGGAAGAGCCGGGAACGGCCCCGCGCCCGCGCCAAGCCGGTGATTAAATATTTACCTTAGCAGGTCGTGGTTGCCAGTGATGGATCTCAGCGTTTCCAGGGAGGAGCTCGCTTTTGTTCCACCACAGAGCAGGGCCCTCCCCACTGCCCGCAGGGCCACCAGACACGCCGGTCCCTGGGGACATTGGCACGGCCACGGCTCCCGTGACACCAGTAAAAGGCACTTCCCAAGGTAAAGAGGCACTTACAAGGCTCGTGTTTAGGGTGGAACAAACCGGGTTTAATCTCTGGAAGGTGAAGGAAAATCTGAAAGGATCCTGGGGGCTGCCCCGGGCAGGATGCTGGAGACAAGGAGGGGTCACAGCACCCGCCAGGGCAGCAGGTGTGAAGTAGAAACGCGACTTCCCGCCCCAAAAACGCGTTTTTCTGCCCCAAATATCCACGTGAGTGCGGCCTCGGAGAGGCTCGGAGTAAAAAGTGAGCTACAAAAGGCTTTATAAAGTGACCTGTCCCCAAATAAATAAACCACTGACTCGTGGCCGTGCCATGCGCCGGTGCCTGGGTGTCCCTCGTGCTGGGGGTGTCACCAGCACCCTTCACCCACCTCCCCATCCTGCCCAGGGGCCACCTGGAAAGGTGCTGGAATGCTTTTGGCTGTGCCCAGCCCCGTGGGGACCCCTGTGGGGTGTGATGTCCCCAGGGCTGAGCTGAGGGCTGGAGCACAGCGTCCCCCAGCCTTGTCTGAAGGGGACAAGGACCTTTCCCAGCAGTTGGTGGGAGACGGCAGAGGGTGAGCAGCGTCCTCGTGTCCATCAGGACCTGCCCAGCTCCCACACAGGGACATGACTCAGGTCTCTCCATGCCCCTGCAGTGCCACTGCCAGCTCCCCACTGTCCCCAACACCGGCCAGGGCAGTGCCCAGTCCCACGTGCCCGTGGCTGCGAGGGGACCCACCGGCCGGTGCCGCTACGTGCCCAGGGACAGGAATGTGACATTGCCCTCCGTGTCCAGGCACAGCCCCTGGTTGTCCTCGGGCCCTGGCACGGAGCACCCGCCACCACCGTCCTTGGGCAGCGTCCCCTCCAGTGCCCGCCGGTTGTCCACGTCCCTGGGGCGGAGCACGGGCAAGTCCCGGTCCCCGGGGCCAGGTGACAGGTGTTTGGTGTCAGCTGACTCAGAATCGTCCGTGCCCGGTGTCTTGGAGCCGCTGTTGTCCTCGTCCAAGGGGCTCTCGGCTCCCTCCAGCTCCGTGTCCGACTCACCCTCCTCCTCCTCCTCCAGGGTCAGCTCGAACTGGAACTTGTCGGTGGTGGCGGGGGACGCCCCGGGGGCCTCGGGCGGGGGGGACGGGCTGCGTGGGATCATGCTCTGGTACCATTCCCGGTTGTCCTCCAGCGTGTCCAGGAGCTCCTGGGCATCAGGGTGCACCAGGTCTGCCCACGTCTCCCACAGCGGGTGGGCGATGAAGTCGATGAAGCCCACCTAGGGGGAGGCAGAGCTGAGCCCCCAGCTCACCCCTGTCCCCCCCACACCACCCACAGGCCACCACCCCACCTGGGACTTCTCCACGGAGGCCGTGTGCTTGTCGCACATGGGGCTGATCTCCATGCCCTTCTCCCGTTCCCGGTCTCCTTGGTGGAAGAACTCCACCATGATGCGGTCGGTCCACTGCCGGTACAGCTCCAGAGGCTTCGTGGGGTTGCTGAGGTCGGCGCAGTGCACCATGTTCTGCAGGACCTGTGGGCACAGCCACGCTGTCCTTTGTCACCCAGGGCCACCCCCACTGTGCCAGGAACCCTTGGGAGGCACCAAACAGGACATCGCAGCACCCAGAGCCAGGAGCAAGGTCTGCAATGCCAGGAAGGATTCCCAGGTGTGTCCCCGTGCCCACCTGGATCCGGTCAGAGTAGTTGTCCAGCAGCAGCACCCCCAGGCTGGTCACCTTCTTGGTCTCCACCATGGTCTTCAGATCCGCCAGCAGGTTCATGTGCTTGGACATGTCCGTGGCCAACACCTGGGCAAGGCAAGCCAGGAACAGGGCTCAGCTTGACCCCTGAGCCCAGACCCTCACCCCGGGGTGCTCCAGCCCCCCCATACCATGTCGATGACCATTTTTCGAAGTGTCTGCCTCTGCTTCCTGCTCAGGTTCTGGAAGATGTCGCAGTTCTCCTCCTGGAGGAGCTTGAAGCCCACGGCCAGGTGGTGGTTCTCCAGCACCGAGGCATCGTTGTACATCAGCGCCAGCTCCGAGTCTGTGAGAGGGCACCAGTCACCCTAGGGTGACTCCTGGAGGGGGTCACCCACACTCCCCTCAGCTCCATCCCTGTGCCCCAGCTCACTGGTGTTGATGAGGAACTGGTTGGAGACACCAGGGTGGTCAACGTCGTGGATGGCGCTGGCGAAGATGGCAGCCATGATCTCCAGGTCAGTGAAGACAGCCTGGGAATGGTGGGGAAAGCAGTTGTGGGTGCATTACAGCCCTGCCAGACACACCTGGTGGCCTCGAGGGCCTCAGGAGACCAGGAATCACCTCCAGAGCAGGGGTGGAGAGGAGAACGTGGGTGGACTGTGCCACGTCGGCGGCATGGAGGTTGTTGTGGTAGGCCACGTCGGCGTGGTAATGGTCCTCCAGGGTCAGCATGTAGGTGATGAAGGTGTTGACGGGGATGCGGAAGGTCTTCATCAGGTCTCGCTCCTGCAGGGAGGCGGGAGGTGGCTCGTCCCCATCCGGGCACGGGGACAGGGACAGGGCCATCCCCTCAGGATGCTCACCTGGAAGATGCTGTACATGATGACCGTCAGCGGGCGGTTCCCTGAGTACTCGGCCACTTTAAACACGTTGAGCCCCCACTTGTTGGTGTCCTCCAGCTCCTGGGGGCCAGAGGGACAGAGGTCCGTGGGGGGCTGATGTCAGGGACCCCTCTGTCAGGTGGGTCACCCGTGCCAAGCCCACCTTGGCCAGCAGCCCCTCGTGGTCCGTGCGCACCCCGAAGCGGGGGATGCCGGCGGTGAGGCTGGAGCTGTGCGTGAGCTTCCTGACCCCGCTGATCTGGGACATGGGGCGCTTCCTCCGCTCCTTCTCCTTGTCCTTGCTCAGTGCTGAGGGGATCTCCACCTCGTGCTGCTTGTCTGGGATGGCACAGGGGGTCGTGAGCAGGGTGGGAGCCCCAATTCCCCCACGACACCCCCCTGGGTCATGCTGATGAGCTGGCACAGGCAATACTGTGATGTTGTGACGATTTGGGGGCTGCATTGGGGGTGCCCAGCACTTTTCCATCACTCCCCTGCATGGGCCACCCACCTGCCAGGGGACCCAAACCCTGGCCTGGACGCCCCAAACAGTCCCAGTGCACCAGTATGCACCAGTACACCCAGCCAGGACAAAGGCTGTGACACTCCAAAGCAGTAAATCCCACTGGGACATCTGGGAAAGCCCCCCCTTTTCCATCCATTTCATTTTTTCACAATAAGCAAGCGGGACCCACCACTGGCACCATCCCTGTGGACACCCAGTGCTGCAGGATCTGTACCCAGGTCCCTGTGGGCACAAAGCCCACCCTGCTGCCAGCAGAGAGGTGACCCCAGTGGTGTCCCCGGGGTGGGGGGTCCTCACCCAGGAAGGTGCTGGAGATGTACTCAGAGACCTGGTTCCCAGAGCGGCTGGTCTCGGAGAGGTGCGTCAGCTCCCGGTTCAGTATCCGCTTGAACTGCAGGTGGTGGGCACAGCTCAGCAGTGTGGGGGGCACACGGGACCCACAGGACCCCCAGCTGCCAATCCCAGGGGGCTCAGTGGTGCGGGGGGCACACAGGACCCCCAGCTGCCCATCCCAGGGGGCTCAGTGGTGCAGGGGGCACACAGGACCCCTGACTGCCCATCCCAGAAGGCTCCCTACTGTGGGGTCCCCGTGCCCCCCAAGGTGACCGTGACAGGGACCCTTACCTTGTTGGAGGCCATCTCGCTGACCGAGTGCCTGGTCTGCAGCGTCTCCAGCTGGTCCAGGCACCAATCCAGCTCCTCCAGGGTCTCCCGGGACAGCTTCTGGTGGGCATCTTCTGCTGGGGGCACCCGCCAGCTTGGCAAGAGGCCTGCCAACGGCATGGCCGCCTGGCACAGCAGGGCTTGTGCCACCCCAAACCCAGGGGCTCACTGGCGTGGCAGCTCACACCCCTCGAGGGGGGCGGCCGGGGACACAGCGGGATGCAGGGGTTGGGGTCAAGCATCCCTGGGCAGCGGGGCTCGGCCCCATCACACCGTCCCCATGGCGTGGCAGCCCCACGAGCCACAGTGTCCTGCGGGGTGACAGCCAGCCCCGGGGGCAGCCGGGCTCCCGCGGGGCCCCGCTCACCGCCGGGTTTTATTAATGGAAGGTTTGACGTCAACGGGAGCTTTTCCACCGCCGAGAAGGGCGGCCAGGCGGGAGGAGCTGCCGAAAACCAGACATGGATCCCGAAGGGCAAAGCCGCGGCTCTGCCCCGCCTGGAGGGGGTTGTACCGCCCTGGGGACACAGGGACATAGGGACAGCCCCAAAACATCCCCACCGTGGTCCCCCCGGCACTCACCGGAGAGGCTGGCCTTGCTCCCGGAGGGCAGGCTGCTGCTGGATCCTCTCCTACAAACCACAGGGGGCTGAGCAGGCAGGACCACCACAGCGGTGCCCCCCACCTTGCCATGGGTCGGGGCCCCCCACCCAGGTGAGCCCCTTGCCCTCCCCACCCCACAGCCCACTCACTTGATGCCGGCACGGTCCTGGAGGTGGGTCAGGTTGCTGCGGATGGTGCGGAGGCTGGCCAGGACCTGGGGGGCGAGAGGGGGCTGGGGCCGGGCAGATCCCCCCGGGACACCCACCCGGGCGCTGGGTACAGGCCGTGCCCCCTCCTGGGTAGGGCACAGGGATGGCACCTACCTGGGCGAACGGCGTGACGATCATGTCTTCTCCATGCCTGTGGGAGCAAAGGGAGCGTGAGCCTCGGGGAGGGGAGCAGGGGTGCCAGGGGACCAGGGGGACACTCACAGGTCGCTGGCGATGGAGGAGTTACGGGACATGGCCTTTGGGGACAGGTCATAGTCGCTGTCGGAGCGGTACAGGAAGGACTCGCGGCGCTGGCCGTGGGAGAAGGTGCCCTGCAGGACCAGCCCCGCGCCCGGGCTGGCCTGGGGGTCCAGCGTGCCCCGGCCTGGGGGGCCATTCTCCAGGTCAAAGCTGCAAGGAGAGAGAGGTTAAGACTGGCACAGGGCAGGTGGCACAGCGACTTCAGCCACGTGTGTGTGGGCACAGCCCATGGGATGTCACCAGGTTTGCCGGGCTCTCTGTGCCGTCACCCCACTTAGCCTGCTTTCGGTGGCCCTTGTGGTGACACCAGTGCCTGCCCAGTCTGGCCCTGCCAGCTCCTTCACCTTCTGCTGAGAACGGGCACAGCCCAATGCACCCTCTCAGCTCCCTGCCAGCAAAGCCAGGTTGTCCCATGTCACTCGGGTGGGACAGGCCCCCTGCCCTGAAGCTCCAGAGACCCCGGGAAGGGCCTGCCTGCCCCGTGCCCACCCTGTCCCAGCACCACGATCCCAACTCCTTCAAAGCCTCCATGAGCCCTGGCTCGGAGGTGCCGTGTCCCATGGAGGGGACAGTGTCCCAGCCACGGCACAGAGCCAGGGGACATCGAAGGACAGAAAACACCGCGGAAGCCAAGCCCTGGCCCTGGGGGACGCGCCGGTGGCAGCCCGAGGGCACCTCAATCAGACCCACCTGGCAGCCGTGTGTACCCATGGGGGAACAGGGGACGTGGGGACAGCCATGGTGACCCTGCAGTGTCCCCAAGCTGACCGCGGCCACCTCACCCCCCCTCCCGCTCCGCTGGCCCCGGGGTCATGGGAAAGGCTGCTCGGAGCAGGGACACAGCGCGGGGCCATCCAGCTCCTGTCCGCTCCCGCAGCCGCCGCCGCCGCGGGGACGGGGAGCACTGGGTGAACTGGGAAAGCGCAGATGCCACCGGGGCCACCCTGTCCCCAGCACCTACCAGATGCAGGAGTGCCTCCGGGACGGGCACCGGCTGCCCGGCAGCATCGTCCCGCCGCGCCAGCCCCGGTCCCTGTGGCGTGGCCGGCCCCGGCAGTGGCAGTGCCAGCCGGCACCGCGTCATGCCATCCCCGCAGCCCCTTGTTTTCCTGCCTCGGCTTCCCAGCCCCGATGGTACCGGCGACACAAAGCCGCATTGTCCCTCCGACGGCCCCGCGGGTGATGCCGCGTCTGTTCCCGGCTCCGTGCCTGTTCCCTCTGACCCCGCTGCCACCGCAGGGGACAGCCCCGGGGGACACGAGCCCCCGCCACGGGGCTGGCGTCGAATTAACCCCCGTCATGTCGGCGTTAATGACCGAGCTGTGCCCGTGGCAGGCGGGGGGGCCGTGCCGCTATAAATAGTTGTTGTTGCTGGAGGGATGTGCTGAGCCCCGAGGCGCCCATGGGCCAGCACCCCCCAGCGCCCCGAGGGGCACCCCAAAACCAACCCTACCTTGCTCCCAGGTGGGGAGGGCAGGGAGGTGCCCGGCTGTGCCGCCGTGGGTGGGTTGGTGCCTTGATTTGGAGGGGAAAAACACCCTCCGTGCCCACCGGGCCACCCCAGCGCGGGTCCCTGCCTGGCCATCGCCGCAATGAGCGTGTCCGTGCTCAGCCCCGCTCGCCCAGTGGCCTCCCCCCTGCGCGGCTCAGCCCCTGGCCGTGTGGGGACACCCGCTGTCCCCTCCTCGTCCCCAGTGTCCCCACAGCCCCGAGGACGCGCCACAACACTGGGGGTGTCCGCTGGCCCTATCCTGGTGCCATCGCCCCCCGGCGTCCCCCCTCCCTTACCAGAGGGGATGCGCCACGGTGAAGCGCCGCTGCAGGCGGATGCTCTGGTTCATCAGGAGCTTCCTGAAGAGGACGGGGGAATTGCGGGGGGAACTGCGGGGGGACGCCGCCGGAGAAGTCCCCGGCGAGGGGTGCGTGGTGGGCAGCATGGCCCGCTCAGGGACCCCCGTCCGGGCGGCGAGGCCGCGCTGCCCCCGGCGCGGAGCAGGAAACGTGCGGCCGTCCCGGCCCCGGCGGCCCCGGGAAACTTTCCATCCCCCTCCCGCCCTGCGCCTGGGAAATTAAACAACTGTCTGGCTCCGGCAGCCGCCGCAGGGAGCGGGTCCCCCCCCGGTGTTCCTGGCGGCACGGGCACGTGGCCCCTCGCTGGCCCGGGGCCACCGGCCACCCTGCTGTCTCCCCGAGGCGGCAGCTGCTCCCGAAAGGGCAGGGGTGTTCTGCCCGGGCACAGCGGAAAAACGTCCCACGGAGCCCGCAGAGAACCGGTTTGTACGGAGTGGATGTGCCTGGAGCATCCCAAACACACAGTGTGGTTGTGCCACGGTGCCACCGAGGGACAAGGCTGAGCCTGGAGCATCCCAGACACACAGTGTGGCTGTGCCACGGTGCCACTGAGGGACACAGCTGGGCCTAGAGCATCCCAAACACACAGTGTGGTTGTGCCATGGTGCCACCGAGGAACCTGTGAGAACCAAACCCAGCCCACATCGTGCCCCTGGTGCAGTGCCAAGCCCCCTCCATGGGCCATTCCTGAGTGGAACAGGGAGCAGCAGGATGAGGTCCGGCCGGTGACAGTGGCACTGTGGGGGACCCAGCGGCCTGGCCGTGGGAGCTGGCACCTGCCCAACCTGATGCAGCAGGATGTGGATACCTGCTGTTCCCAGCAGCCACAAAAATATCTGGCAGCTGGCAGGGAACCAGCAGGGACAACAACGGGGCCCCCCTGCCACAGCAGGACCAGAGGGGCCCCCAAAACCCACCGGATGGGGGGGTCACCCTCACTTCCACAGGACTGCAAGCATGACCGTGGGGACATCAGGACAGAGGGATACTGGGACAGCGGGACATCAGGGGATGGGGGGGAGGGAGATGAGCCCCCTCAGGCTGGCTGGCAGCCAACAGCCCCCAGGCAGCTGGGACAGGACTGGCCGCAGGACAGCAAGTCCCTGACCCCAGGACAGCCAGTCCCTGTCAGACTGTCACTGTCCCCACGTGTCTGCAGGGGTGGATGACAAGTGACACCAGAGCCATGTCCCTCAGCTGTGCCAGCTCTATGCTGTCCCCGCAAGCCGGGCTGGGAGAGGCACGGGACAGGGGGAACGGCCCAAAAATAGCCCTGCAGCCACTGCGGGGGGGACTGAGGTCACCTCGGGCAGGGCCGGGCCAACCCTGCGGTGGCACCGGCTGGGGCAGGGAACGGGGACAAGGAGGGGTGAGGAGGGTGAGAACAGGGGCTGGGGACAGCGGTGGGATGGTTGGTGGGGACAGGGGTGACAGGGATGGGAGTGATGGGGACAGAGGGCATGGGGACAGTATGGTGGGGACAGGAGTGACAGGGGCAAATGGTGACCGGGACGGACATCATGGTGCCAGAGGGGTTCGTGCCCAGCCCACCGAGCGCTCAGCCGGTGTCCGGTGCCGCTGTCCGCCCGCCGGTGCTGAACCCGGTATCGCCCCCGCCCGCAGCGCGCCCTGCCCGGTCCCCCCTTCCCGGTGCCACCGGCGCCACCTCCCTGCTGCCCTGCCCAGCCTTACCGGGGGGGCTCGGCCTCGTCGCCGCTGCTCGGGCCGCTCTCCTCGATGGTGAAGACCACCCGTGCTCCCTCGGGCTCGGGGGCTCGGGCCGCCTCTGCCCAGCGGCAGCCGAGCGGCGGCAGCAGCGGGGTCCCGGAGAAGCGCCTGCGGACGGCGCCCACCGCCGGCCCCGCTGCCGCCCCCGACGGCGCGGCCTCGGCGGCGTCCCGGCAGCGCTGCGGGGACACGGCGGGCCGTGAGGGGCGCGGGCAGCGCCACCGGGGGGCTCTGCGGGGCGCTCTGCGTGTCTGTCCGGGGGTCCCGTCCCGGGGCAGCCCCCGGTTACCGATCCCCCTCCGTCCCAATCCCGGTACCGGGCGCCGGTAGCGCGCTGGCGCCCCCTGGCGGGCACGGTGCGGCGCTGCAGGCCGGGGGTACCGGGTGGTACCTGGCCATAGAGGGGGGGCCACGGGGAAAGGGAGAAGACGGGGCACCGGGAGCGGCTCGGCCCGTAGCGGAGCCACCTGGACACCCCCCTTCATCCTCCTCTTCCTCCTCCGGCCGCCACCGGAGGGGATCCCCCACCCACCCCCGGCTCCCCCGGGACCCCTCCCGGAAAAACCCCCGGAGCCGCCGCGCAATTAAGGAGAGGTGAATAATAATTAACCGCCCATTAAGAGGATAATTAACTCCAAGTCAGCGCCGCCAGCCCGGTTATTGCTGCCCGGGGGCCCGGCGCTGGGACGCTCGTACCGGGGACACCCCTCGCCCCCCCGGGACACCCCGGTGCCCCCCGGTGCCGGTCTCACCTCCGCGCCGAGGAAGGGCAGCGCCGTCCGGCTCCGTCTCATTGCCGTCCCTGCCGGGGGAGCTGCGGGAGCTGCGGCCAGTGAGGGCTCGGTGGTGGCGACCACCCCCCAGGGTTGGGGACATCCCGAGGACACCCCAGGGACTCGACAAGCGGGTTCTTCCCCTCCCCGTGATTTGTGGGCGCCGGATTTTGGGGGCTCTGCCCCTACCTCGGGGTTTTTGGGGTCCCCCCTTCCCACTCCCGGCTGGACGAGGACAGGGACATGGGGCCTGAGGCCACGGCGATGCCCCCAGCCCCTACCCAGCCGTGAACCCACCCGTGCCACACTAATGACCCACGGTGGGCACCCATCACCCCTGAGGAAGGGGGGCACACACGGCTGCACCCACAGAGCCCCCCCTATCCCCGGGGGCTGAGCCCCCCACGCCCCGGCTGGCCCCGGGGGCATCCTCATCCCAAGCTCGGGGGATGCCGAGCCCCGGCAGGGGGGTCCCCGCCGCCGCCAGCCCCCCGCCCAGCCCCGCAGCCCCTCACCGGTGCCCGGTCCTCGCCGCCAGCCTCGGCCGAGTGCAGCGGAGCAGAAGGAAGGCGACGTGCGTGCCTGGCCGCTCGCTCCCTCCCTCCCATCCCACCTCGCCGGGGGGGCTGCGCCGCTCCCCCCACCCCGTGCCCACCCCGCACCCGCCCCACCGGCCTGGGAACACCCCGGGCCCTCCGCAGAGGGGCACCCCCAAAGAGGTCGGGGCATCCCCCTGGGACCGGGGGTTTTCCCCGGGCAGGGCACATGGCAGAGGGGAAACCAGGGCTGAGGAGCAGCTTCTTTATTCAGCAGCGTGGGGAGCCCGGGGGGGCCGCGACTGGGGGGGTCACCTGGGGGTGGGGTGGGCGATGGAGGACTCCTCCATCACCTTGCTCTAGGGAAGAGAGAGAAAGAGCTGGGTGAGTGCCCGCACCCTGGGCCTGCTGCCCCTGAAACCCCCCCCAGTGCCATCCCCTGGCCCCCCCACGCACCATGGGCACCTCGTCCAGGTGCTGGAAGCCGGGGGTCCCGCGCCGGCACAGCCGCACCAGCAGCACTGCCGCTGCTCCCACCAGCACACACACGACGAGGCAGAGGAGGATGACCACGCCAGAGCTCAGCTGCTGCTCTGTGGGGGCGAGACGGGCACCCCGTTACACCCCTGGCACCGCCAGGCCTCGTGCCCACCCTCCAAGCACCACGGAGGGTCTCGGAGTGAGAGGGGGTCAAGACTGGTTCCAGTTCCGACCCTCCACCATCCCACCCATCACAGACCTGGCACACAGTTCCCGTGTCACCTCCAGCCACAGGGGACCAGCCCAGGGCCCTTCCACCCCCCAGCTGGGGTCCCGTGACACAGAGGGTGGGTGAGAAAAGGGGAGCCCTCAACACCCCCCAAGGAGGCTGGAGCTCACCTGGGGACCTGCATCCCAACCCCTCTGTGAGCACAGCCCCCAGGTCAGGGGTCTGAGGGGCACCCAGGGCTGTTGCCATGCCCATACCCAGGTCACCTGCCTGCCCAGTGCCCCCCCAGCCTGGCTCTCACCCGAGCTGCCAGCCCTGATGCCAATGGCCGGTGTCATTCTGGAGCTGGTGGCCAAGGTGCTGTTGGGACCACGGCTCACAGTGGGTGTGGGGGAGGTGGGAGCAGGAGCAGGCCCAGAGGGCCTGGGTGAGGATGGGGCTGGCACTGCAGTCAAGTTGGATGGATGCCCAGTGGATGTGGGCACACTTGGGTGGGATGGAGCTGGTGCTGTGGACGTGTTGGATGGAGATGCTGGAGGTGCTGTTGATCCCAGTGTTCTGGATGGAGTCAGATCCATGGTGGTGTTGGATGGAGATGCTGGAGGTGCTATTGATTCCAGTGTCTTGGATGAAGATGGTGCCACGGTGATGTTGGATGGAGAGGCTGGAGGTGCTCTTGATCCTGGTGCCCTGGATGGAGTTGGTGCCATTGTCATGTTTGATGGAGGTGCTGTTGATCCCAATGTCCTGGATGGAGTCAGTTCTGTGCTGGTGTTGGATGGAGATGCTGGAGGTGCTGTTGATCCCAATGTCCTGGATGAAGATGGTTTTGTGGTGGTGTTGGATGGATGTGCTGTTGATCCCAGTGCCCGGGATGAAGATGATGCCATGGTGATGTTGGATGGATATGCTGTTGATCCCAGTGCCCGGGATGAAGATGGTTTTGTGGTGGTGGATGAAGGTGCTGGAGGTGCTGTTGATCCCGGTGTCCTGAACTGACTTGGTGACACAGCTGTCCCTGAGATGTTTCGAGCCACTGCAGGGGCAGAATTGGTGCCATGTCCTGGCTTTGGACCTTGGAGGAGAGAGCTGGTCAGCAAGGACAGGGCAGGGCCCTGGCAGGGGCAGCAGCACCTGCCTGGGTTCCACAGGGATCATTTCCCAGCTGCTTTTCATCACACCCAGAAAACTGGGATTTAGCCAATATGGGATCCCAGAAACCCAGGGGCAGGAAGAACCTCCCACGCTGTCGTGGCACCCCAGAGCAGCAGTGGGCAAGTGTCACGGCACAGGGACATGTGCCAGCCCGGCCCTTGTGGCACCCACCGGTGTGAGGGGACCCCACCGTGGCCACGTGGGACATGGTGGCATTTGCTGGGCAGTGCTGGCAGTGCCCTTATCTGCTCCAGTCCTGTTTGCACAAGAGGAGGAGCAGGTCCAGCCTGGCCCCATGGGGACACCACAGCGAAATGCCCCGTGGCAGAGCCAGCCCCCAGCCCCAGCCCCCAAGGGAGAGCCAGCATGGCCGGGTGCTGGGGGTCCCCACGGCTGCCAGGCCCACCGGGACGGGCTGTTCCCACCCAGCTGCCACCTCATGCCAGGATGGCTGAACCCAGGGCCAAGCAGTCTATGCCAGGAAGGGTGAGCTGAGGCACCTCGGGGTGCAGGGGGGGTGCTGGGGGCCCGTGGCAGCAGAGGGGGCCGGGGGGTGCCAGGGTGGTTCTGGAGCACCACCTGCCCACACCAGCCAGGTTGGCAGCCCCAGTGCTGCGGGAGGGGCAGGGCTCTCCCTTCCAGCCTGGCACCTCGGGGGAGCAGGTACAGCCCCCTCCGTGCCACGGGGCCCCGGGGGGACCACAGGGACCCTCCCAGTGCCCCTCTGAGCACAGGGCAGCACCTGGTCACCTCCCCGCACCTCCCCGTTGCCCCGGAGCACCCGGACCCCCGCCCGGTACCCGGTGGGGAGAAGCACAGACCACCCCCGGTGCTGCAGACCCCCAGTACCCGCCCCGTGCCCGGTACCTGCGGCAGCGAGCAGGGCAGCGGCGCAGCAGAGCAGGCGGAGCGCACCCCGGGCCATCCCGCCCGGTCCCGGTCCCGGTCCCAGTGCCTTTATCCGCCCCGACGGAGGCGCCTCCTGTCGGTACCGGGCGGTACCGCAGTGCCGGGACCCTGCGGGCACTGGGGGGTCCCCCCGAGCCCCCTCCCATCCCGGGTCTCAGTTTCCCCCGCGCACCTCCCACCCCGGAGCCGTGAGACCCATCCCGGGGCACTGGGAGCCAGCCCTGCCGGCAGCGTCCCGAGGTGTGGGGGGACACTGGGATATGGGAATGGGGGGGACAGTGGGATATGGGAATGGGGGGGACACAAGGGTGCAGGCACAAAGGGATCTGGGAATGGGGGGACATTGGGATGTGGGACTTCGGGACAGAGGGATGTGGGGACACATGGACATCAGCACGCAGAGACTTGGGGATAATGGAATCTGGGGATTTCAGGATGTAGAGATTTGGGGACAAGGGATCTGGGGACATCAGGATGAGGAGATGCTGGGACACAGGGACTTGGACACGCAGGGCCGTGGTGACATGAGGACACCAGAGCCACGAGGCTGTGCTGGCCCTGCCACAGGGACAGGTGGCTGCCCCGTCCATCTTGGTGCTGGGGCAGCACATCCGGGGTGCAGCACAACCCTGCTGGGGCTGCTGCCGTGCCGTGGGGACGGCGCTTCCTCCGGCAAACCACGGCCGGCTGGCACCGAGCACGGGGGTCCCCGGGGACACACCCATGGCACGGGGGGTCCCCGAGGAGCCACCCACAGCCAGCTGGCACTGAGCACGGGGATTCCCTGGGGAGTCACCCACGGCACAGCCTGGCACTGAGCACAGGGGTCCCCGGGGAGCCCCCCAAAGTTCACACTCCTGCCATCATCACCCATGCCAGGCTCCCCACCAGCCCCTGGCAGCTGGGTGATCCCGGAGCTGCCTCTGGCACTGTCCCCAGATGCCCCAGGAACAGAGGCTGGGTCTCTTGGGTGCTGCTCCCTGGGATGGAGCAGGGACAGAGTCCCACGGGTGGGGGGCGATGGCAGTGCCAGGAAGCCAAGGGCAGTTCCCAAAATCCGGGGAGGAGGCCTGGCATTGCTGGGTGCTAGGACAGGGGGGTGTCCAGGGGTCTGGCAGGGCAGAACCACAGCCAGGACCAGCAGTTGTTCCCCTCACACACGGGGACACCCAGTGAACCCATATTCCCCCCCAAGAGAGTCCCAGTAAGCCCAAAACCCCCCAGTACACCCCTCCGGGGAAGATCCCCAACATCCAAATCCTCCACT
>JAWMRB010000082.1:1188575-1200870 GCA_035584715.1 Xiphorhynchus erythropygius
GGGCACCGGGAACCGTGCATGGGCATGGGAATGGGCACCAGGAACAGGGAACCAGGCACAGGGCATGGGAATGGGCACCAGGAACTGGGAACAGGCACTGGGAACCAGGCACAGGGCATTGGGCACAGGCATGAGAACCGATGATGGGGCACAGGGCAGCGGGAAACAGGGAATGAGCTCCAGGGAACTGGAAGTGAGCACAGGGCATGGAAACCGGCACCAAGACCACGAACCGGGCACAGGACCCGAGCACCGGCCACCGGTAATGGGAACGGGAACAGGAACTGGGCATGGGAAGGGGCTACTGGCCAGTGGGAACTGGGATCAGGGCATGGGAGTCAGCCACTGGAAATGGGGGCCCTCCCTGGAAACTCGACTGAGCACGGGAATGGGGACTGGCACCAGGAACTGGGCATGGGAATGGGAACTGGCACCAGGAACTGCGCATGGTAATGAGCCACTGGATACTGGGCACAGGGCATGGGGACTGGCACCAGGAACTGGGCATGGGAATGGGAACCAGCATCAGGAACTGGGCATGGGAATGAGCCACTGGATAGTGGGCACAGGGCGTAGGGACTGGCAGCCAAGTACTGCCACCAAGCAGGCACCAGGACTGATAGTGGCATGGTCACTGGCACCAGCACTGGGCACTGGGCACAGTCACTGGCACCAGCACCGGGCACTGGGCACCAGCACCGAGTCAGACAGGGCTTTAAAAGGGCATGACAAACCAACCACCCCACAGGCCGTGGGGCCCCACAGGACCCCCTGGGCACGGCCATGCCACCACCCCCGTGGGGCACACCGGGACAGGCCCCCGGCTCCCCTGGCAGCGGGACTGGACGGTGCCACACACTGCCCGTGCCCCGGTGGGACGGAACCACCACCCCCACGTGTCCCCACGTCCCCTTTGTCACCTCCTGTCCCCGTGTCCTCCCCCCTCCATTTGACCCCCGCTGGTGGCCTGGTTTGCCCGGCGAGCACCGGCGCTCATTGCATGGCCCACCATGGCCCACCGGGCAGTCACCCCATCACTGGGAGGGGGTCCCTTTGGCCACCCCACACCAGGGAAGAGGGTCCCTCTGGCCACCCCACACCAGGCCCAACACCGTGGCTCAGCCACGATCCCCCCTCGGCCTGCACTGGGGAAGGGGGTCCCTTTGGCCACCCCACACCAGTGCAGGGGTCCCTTTGGCCACCCCACACCAGTGCAGGGGTCCCTTTGGCCACCCCACACCAGGCCTCACACCAGGGAAGGGGGTCCCTTTAGCCACCCCACACCAGGCCCTCACCGTGGCTCATCCACGAGCCCCCTTCAGCCTGCACCGGGGAAGGGGGTCCCTTTGGCCACCCCACCCCACGATCCCCCCTCGGCCAGCACCGGGGAAGGAGTTAAGCGGCCGTGGCCGTGGCGGTGGCGGTGGCGGTGGCCCCACAGACGTCAGCAGGCCGGCCAGGCCCGCGGGCGGCTGAGGGGGTGGATCGGCGTCAGCGCTTGACGTCACCGTGGCGGGGGGAGCCGGGGGCGCCCACGGGCACCGAGCACCCCCCGGTGCGGGCAGGATGCGGCCCACGGGCACGGCGCGGGGTCCCGGCACACGCGGCACACGGCGAGGCCTCGGAGACCCGAGCTGGGCCTAATTGCGGCCAGATGGTCGGAGGCCTGCGCTGAGGAGGGCGATAAATCAGGGGTGTCGGCGCCGGGAGGCCCCGCGAGAGGGGGGGCTGTGGCAGGGCCGTGTGTGCCGGGGAGGCCCTGCCATGGTGTGCCCGGCCGGGCTGCTGCCCTGGCATGGGGGGCACAGTGTGGCACGGGGTGGGTGAGGGGACAGCATGGCAGGGCATGGGGTATGGCACGGGGCATGGGGACAGTGTGGCAGGATATGGGGTATGGCACGGGGCATGGGGATAGCGTGGGGTGAGGGGACAGTGTGGCAGGGCATGGGGTATGGCACAGGGCGTGGGGATGAGGGGACAGCATGGCAGGGCATGGCACGGGGCATGGGGACAGTGTGGCAGGACATGGGGCACAGCATGGGGCGTGGGGACAGCATGGCAGGATGTGGGGTATGGCCTGGGGACAATGTGGCAGGGCATGGGGCGTGGGGACAGCATGGGGTGAGGGGACAGTGTGCCAGGACATGGGGCATGGCACGGGGCACGGGGACATCATGGCACAAGGCATGGCACAGCCCTGGCTTCTGGGGACATGGGTGACACCCAGGACAGGGCTGGGGCAGCCCTTGGGGACACGCAGTGGTGGCACTGGGGAAACTGAGGCACGAGAGGGAACGATGGGCTCTCCCCTCCCCCAGCAGCTGCAGTTAATTAAATCCTAAATAAACACAGTTGATTAAAGCCCCGGCGAAACGCAGCTGATTAAACCTCAGACAGAGGGGGCACCCCGGGCCCCCTGTGCCCCCCAGGGCAGGTGCCAGGGTGGGTGTCCCGGGGGGCTCGGGCAGGGCTGGGCAGCAGGTCCCAGGTGATCTGCTGTCCATGTTTCCGTTCCAAACCCGTCATTAGGGGTGCGGCCGGACCGGCAGGTTCAGACTTTCCATCCCCACCAAACCCGGCTGGCCAGGGATGGGGACCAGGCTGGGGAGGGAATGGCTCCCCTTCCCCCCGTCCTGGCCCCACACAGGGGTGGGCATCGGTGGGTTGGCCGTGCCCCACTCCCCGGGGTACCCACAGGGCAGCAATGGGACACCACGGAGCAGCCCTGGCAGTGGGTGCTTTAATCAGATCCAGGGAGGAACGAGCCCGTCCCTGGGGCCTCCCAGAAGAGCAGCTGGCCCATGGCCAGGGATGTGAGCCACGAGCCACGCTCCAGCCAGCAACACCCCAGCATCCCTCCCCACAAAGGCCCCAGCACCCCCAGGCTCGTCCTGCTGCGTCCCCCAACGTGCCCCCAGCCTGCCACCCCTGCTGCTCATCCCACGTGTCCCTTGTCCCTAAAGCGGGGGGATGTCTGTGATGCCTGCAGCTTCATTTTCTTAATGAGCTTTTAATGAGGGGCATGATTCAGTGGCCCCTTCCGCCTCCCTCGTGGGGAGATCCCCGTGCACGGAGCTGGTGGCAGTGCCACCCTCCCCACGGCGGGGTGGCCGGAGCTGCTATTCCCGGAGGCGTCCCGGTGCCCACTGAGTCATGCCATGTCCTGCCACCTGCCAGCCGGGCTATATTTACCCCCGAGCAGGCGGCCAGGATTTCAGAGGAGCCCACGCCGCCGCCTCGAGCAGGGCCACGGGCACCAGAGCATCCTCACGCAGCTCCTGCTCGCCCCATTGCCCTGGGGACCATTCCCCGTGTGCCACCAGTGGTGCCCGCTCTGCTCTGGCCAGGGCACCCAGGACAACAGTGCTGGATACCCACGGGCTGGACCCAAAGCAAGATGCCCACGAGCAACCAGGGATGCATCCCCACGCTGAGCTGTCCCCCGTGGAAAAGGGAAGAAGCA
The DNA here is from genome assembly GCA_035584715.1 of Xiphorhynchus erythropygius. Taxonomy (NCBI): domain Eukaryota; kingdom Metazoa; phylum Chordata; class Aves; order Passeriformes; family Dendrocolaptidae; genus Xiphorhynchus; species Xiphorhynchus erythropygius. Next base: position 1,192,039 of record JAWMRB010000082.1, read on the forward strand.
GGAGAGGGTTTGCAGCCCTGGGATCTGCACGGTGGGCACCGGGCACGCAGGGGAAGCTGCCTCTTAGTCATTGCCACGGGCAGGGGAGAGCAGAGAGGAACCAAGCCGGGAAAACAAGAAGTGACCAGATGCCAACGCCTGTCCCCAAACCTGCGCCGGTCCCCGAGGAACCCCCGAGGGCCTCCGACAATCAAACCCAAGAATTAAATAAAAACAAATCAAAAAAACAACCCACACCACAAAGAGAGAAAGAAAACAGATTTAAAAAGGAAAAAAAGGAGGAGGAGGAGGAGGGTTTGACGTGTATTTTTAGTTGCTTAGCACAGCCCTGAAATATTTCGGCAGCCACTCCCTCCGCGTCGCTGGTGTGTAACTATTCCTGTGCTGCCTCCCTGGCCAGGCACAGAACTTATGAGTCACTCTGGGGTGGCCACAGACACATCCCCGTGGCTGCTGGAGCTGCCACCAGCTCGACTGCCACCCAAATACCCCGGGAGGGCAGCAGGGAGGGTTTCCAGGGTGGCCTTTGCTGGGTCTTTCCAGCCCTGCCAGGCTCTTCACCCACCCACGCCGCCAGCCAGGCTCAGACCTTTTTTTTTTCCCCTCCTCTCTGGTTGTTGCTTTTATCTTGCTCCTCCCTGGTTTGGTTTAGTTTTTTGTAAGTTTTTTGCCATGGGGCAGGGCTGGAGCACAGGACAGCCCCAGACACCCCTTTTTGGGGCAAAAAGGCCCAAAATCACAGCCGAGCGTCCCACCGATGCTCCTCCCCAGAACCACCTTCCACCCAGTTGCCCTCACTGGGGCCGTGGCACAAAAATATTCCTCCAGAGGTGGAAAAAGGAAGGGGGAGGCAAGCAGGGAACGCTGCTGAAAGCCCGTGGTGTAATTAAACAAATGCAGAACTTAACGAGCTCCATCACCTGACTCCAGAGCTTGGCTGGCAGATAAGGAGCACTTGGAGGACTCTCCCCCGAGCAGGAGCCAAAGGTCCCATTGTTGCAGGGAAGATTTATCCAGCCAAGCCAGCCCTTCCATCCCAGCAGGGCTGGAGCCGTTTCCTTTTCCCCAGGGAAGTCGTGGCTGGAGGGATCCAAAGGGAGGGAGCAGGTTGGGAAGGGAAAGTCTGACACAGGCTCAGCCTGGGCTTTGTTCAGATGCCACCCGGGTGTTTACGGCGAGCCTGAGGAGGGAGGACACATCACCCCAGTCCCATGGCCTGGATTTGGCTCCCTGGGACAGGCTGGGATGGCCGTGGGGTGCTGGTGAAGGGCTCAGAGAGAGGCAGGAGGACACGTGGCTGCTGTTAGGAACTCAAATTTAGGGTTTTATCCCTGCTCTCAGGGCTCAGGGCAGGGTTTGGGGGTCACACACACACAGGGAGGCTGTTGGTAGAGGCTGGAGATTTATTCCCACTCACCACTGCACCCAGTTGTATAAACATTAAAAAAATAAGTCTATAAAAGCATGTTCTTCACTCCTTTTCAAGACAGTGGTGATGGCAGAGAAGAAGCTTCAGTATGAGAATCAGTTGTACAACAAAACCAAAACAGAACCTCTTCAAAACCGGTCACAATATGGGGGTTTTCCCCAAAAATTCAGCTGGTTCTTCCCTTCAGGGGGTTGAGGCACACCCAGAGCTGCTTCTGCCCCTCGTGCAGATGCTCAATTACCATCAGCCAGGCTATTTTGCAGGTGCATTTTGCTCATGGAATGGAAGACTGGAGCAACCTGACCTGGGAATTCCCAGGAGTTTTCTGAGCCTGCAGGAGGGCCACGTTCACACACTCTGTGTCCCCACGGGGAGGTAATTGGGGATTAGCAGAGGAAGTGACAGGTACCTCCAGTGAGCTCAATCACCAGGTACTGGGAGGAATTAGGTTGGGAAATATTGTCAGAGTTCAGGACTTGGTGTCAAAGCAAAAGGGAGAGAGTTTTCAAAGCAGGGGAAAATAAATCCACGTCAGTCAAGGGAGTTGCTTTCCAGAAAATAAAAATCTCACCCACGAGAAGTAAGGGGAGCACCAGCCTCATCCAAAAAAACCCACAGAAAACCTGCTCCTTTAAAGGAAGCTTCTAATCTGAAGTCAAATTAGCAATGAACTAATTGGGAAAGGCTCATTTATCACAGAGCTCTCTTGGGAACAACCCTTGAAGGCCAGTGTCCATCCCAAGCTCTCCTTGAAGCCACAGGAGAGACAGAACTGACTGGCCAGGAAAAGAAAAAGCAATAGTTTAAAAGTTTGTTGGCTTTAGAAACCCCCAAACCTTTCAGACCATTCATGTCCAGAGAAATATCCTCGAGTTCAATGTTTTCAAAGCAAAACAACTCCCATCTCTTACAAACACATTTCCCAAGTTTCAAGTACAAAAAAAAATCATTTCCAAACAATCCAGAAAGTGTTTTTCTTCCTTCTGGTACCTCTGAAAAGGATATTTTAAATTAAATCTGAAAAGTTGACCCTGAAAATTCACTCTCAGGACAAGGCAGAACTTCGGCCCTTGAACCATAAATGATTTTTTTTTCATTTTTAAACATTTCCAATGATTTACTGACTACAAGGGGTGAAAACTCCCCTTTTACCACATGAAATCACGAGGGGCTTCCAAACAAACATGATTTGGGCTCTGGTTGACTCCCGGGAGAGCGGGGAGGGGACGTTTAGGAACACGTGGCAGATGCTGAGGTGCCAAAGCCCGAGGTGTCCCTGGGCTGGTGCAGACCCTTCACTGCTTGGCTGATTGTCTGCCTGGCTTTTTCTCCTGCTGGCCCCTCCCACTGCCTGGAATTCCTCGGCCACGGCCACCAAACACACCTGGGGAGCAGAAGGGAAGAGCACGGATGGAAGAGCATCCCAAGGCATGTTTTCCCCAAATATATGCTGATTTTTGAGGCTTAGAAGCAGAAACAGGACTTTTTGACTTCTCCCTTTCCTGTGTCCCAGACCTGTGTTTAAGGGGTGCACAAACTTCTCCCCCCAAATTCCCATCTCCCCGGTGTGTTAATGTCATGATTAATGTTAATGTCGTGATTAAAACTGAAGTTTCTCCTGAAAAAGGGAGCCAAGGAAGCAAGAAATTTAAAATCCAGGTTGTAACTCATCCCCTGAGAGCTGTGAGGGCAAACCAAAGGCTGGACAGAGCAATGCATGGCTTTGGAGAGGGCACTGGACACTGCCCAGGGGACAGGAATTGGGGGGTGTGGTGAGATGAACACCCTCGTCCCCAAGAGCTGTGACTGTCACAGGAGCTGCTGAGCTCAGATTTACCCCCAAAAAGAGCAATCCCAGGGACAGAGGGCTGTGTGTCCACCCTGCCAGGCAGAACCCAAAGCAGACCCAAGCCAAGCACCAGCCACAGGAGCCCTCAGCAGTTGCTTCATTGAAGGGATGTGATTCAATCAAAGGCCAAAAAATTAATTACTCCCAACCCTGCAGTGCTTGGGATGCTCCTGGAGCAAAGACTGGGCACTTCTGAGTTTGGCAAGCAAGAAGTCAAAGGCAGAGGATTACCAGTGTCAGAAACAATAATCCTTTCAACTGTGTGCACAATTACAGCCTCGCTGCTGCCTGGTGGCCTCCCAACAAAATTGTCCTGCCTTTTTTTTTGTTGTTTTGCCTTTTGTTCCCCCTCTCCCTCCTCCCTCCGTGTCTCGGTAATGAGAGCCAAACCTTTGAGCTAATTAGTGAATGCCAGAGCTTCCCTTGAAAGGATTCCATCAGCGAATTTCAGCTGCACATGAAACCAGCAGGAGCTCCACCTCAGAGCTCAGCTCTGCTCCCCACAAGGTGGGCATTTCCACAGCACAGAAAACAGCACCGTAAAAATGTTTATCCCCATGGCCCTATCCAAAAAAACCTGGCCTGCCAAGTGCTTTGGACCCAGCAAAGGGAAGGAGGGGAAAAAAATAAAAATAAAGGCGCCTTTAGATTTGTAAAAAGGTCACTTTTGGCAGCTGGGAGGTTCCAGGGGGGAGAAGGAATCGTAAGGATTTAGGGAAAAGGAGCGCCTGGGAATGGTGAGAGACCCCCTGGGATGGCCCTGGGTGGATCCCCCCTGTCCTGCCAGGATTCCTGGCATGGCCCAAGCACAGGCAGCTCCTTCAGGCTGCTGCAAAGAGGCTTCTCCCCTCCCTGTCCCACTGCCCAGGGCTCCTGTTGGATCCAACTGAGCTCAGGAGTTCAAGCTCTGACTGCAGGCAAAGCCCCGGGGCTGGGAGGGCACCAAACCCCAAGGATGTGGCATTAGGGGCGAGCAGGAAAGGAGGGAAATGGCTCTGAGGCTTCCACTGGGGTGGTTGGGGTGGGGGGTTAAAAAAGAGCAACAGATCCTCCAGCTGAAGAGCTCTGGGATCACTTCACCCCGTGGAATAGGAATGTTGTTTTGGTGACCTATTTCTTGTGAAGTGGCAACCTCCCCTTTTATCAGAAACATGAATTATTCATGGCTCGAGCAGGAGCAACACAAACCCTCGGATTTGTTCTTTCTTTTTTTTAAAATCTAAGCAAATTGGCAAGTCAGGAGATCCAAAGCCTCGTTTTAACGGGAGAGAAGCTGATTTTTTTCCTCTCACTGCCACGGGCAGTTTTCACTGTTTTCATGCATTTGTCTCCCCCTAGACTTGTAGGGCCCTGCTCCCAAACGAGCCAGGAGGGAGAGAAACAATCAAGTTCAGACTCTCTGAAGCTCCTGCCCAAGCCCAGAGAGGAGGGAGGCCCATCCCTGGCATGGATCCTCCCTGCTCCTTGGCAGACACTGCCCTGTGCACTGGCTCGACTGGATCCTGCACAGCAACAGCTCCAGCTTCTCCCAGCCCCAGCCCTGCCTTGAAAGCTGAGGGGCAGGAGCTGTTCCTTGCACAAGAGGGGAAATGGGAAAGGCTGGAGAACCAACCAACAGGCTCCTTACCTCGTCCAGCTCCTCCAACCCCACGGCCCTTCTGCTGCTTCTGCTGTTGCATCCCCCCTCGGCCCCTGCCCTTGGACACCACCTCCTCCTTCACCATGTCAATGATCTCGTCGGGGATCCGCAGGTATTTGATGGTGCTGCCACGGATGTAGCACTCTGGCATCCTCCAGAACTTGTCTCCATCCTGTTGGGGGAGAAGCACCTTAAGCCAAGGTCAAACCCTGGTGGGTTCGTGTCACTTTTAGGGCGTTTTGAGTGTTTCCGTCTCTTCTGGAGGGAGCAGGAGCTCCACTGGTCTTTGCTGAAAGCATCATTAGTAACTAGCTGTGAAAAAAGGGGGCTTTTTTCCTCCCCAAAATCCAACCTGGGAGCCACAACCAACTGTAGTCTCAATTGCAGAATTTCACAGAGTGCCCTGAGTTGGGACCCAAGATTTGTTCCACAACCACCCCAAACCCTCACAGAAAGCAAAGGCAGAAGAGGCTGAGGAAACCAGCAGCTCCTTCCCTTCTTGTACGAGAAGGGAATTGAAAGTGGGACCAGAGACACGAGCTGGGGGGGGGTTAAAATGCTGAGGAACAACCAATTCTGGTAAGAAAAAGACAGCTGTGGTCGGGTTTCTTCTCCAGCTGGGAGTCACCCCAAGCCTTCCCTCCTCTGGGGTGTGGAGGGAGCGGTGAGGCAGGGCTGGAGCCAGCTGGCTGTGGGCTGGGAGCCACCAGAGCAGCTCAGGGAAACAAGGAGCTCACCCTTTAGATATTTATCACTAAACCAAGAGTCTCCAGGTGCCCAGCTTGGAAGCAGTCACCTCTGCACGGTGCCTGGAGTCGTTTCAGGGTTTTCCTGGGACCCACTGGGCTATTCCCTGGGATACAACCCAGAGCTGGGAGTGAGAAGGCAGCGCTGGAGCTGCAACAACAACTCTGTGGCCATGATGTAACTGGGAGGAGGGACTGGGACCCGCCTTGTCCCGCTCCGGCATCGCATTCCCGGGGTGTCTGGCTGGGCTGGGATCCCTCCAGTGGCACCATGGGCACGAGGAGTCTGTCCTGTCCCAGGAGAGGAGGTGAAACCAGAACGCCCCGTTCCTCCTCTCCTGGGCTGAAACAGCCGCTGCTCTCCCCCCTTCCCCGCCCCAGGAGTTATTTGGGGCAGCTCTGCCTGTACAGGCAAGCCCAGGACAAGACAGAAAGGAGCAGTTCCCTTCCAAGAGACACCCGGCAAACCCCACCCTGCCTTGGATCTGCCCGGCTGCTCCTTGGCTCGGGATGCAGGAAGGGATGGAACAGGCTCCAGGCTCCTTTGCTTCCTCGTTCCGGCCTCCCCGCAGTAAACAAGCGGCTCCCAGCTCGCTGCCCCGTGCCATCTAGTGGCCAGTGCCACCAGTGCCACCAGTGCAGCCCCACAGCTCCAGGACCACCTGGGAGCTGGGGGTGTTTTGGAGCCCGGCCACCCTCCTGTGCCAGGTCACAGAAATCAGGGAATCATGGAATGGTTTGGGTTGGAAGTGACTTGAAGACCATCCAGTGCCACCTCCACCATGGGCAGGGACACCTCCCACTGTCCCAGGGTGCTCCAGCCTGGCCTTGGACACTCCCAGGGATCCAGGGGCAGCCACAGCTTCTCTGCCCACCCTGTGCCAGGGCCTGCCCACCCTCCCAGGGAGGAATTCCTTCCCAATACCCCACCTATCCCTGCCCTCTGGCAGTGGGAAGCCATTCCCTGTGTCCTGGCACTCCAAGCCCTTGGAAATAGTCTCTCTCTATCTTTCCTGTAGCTGCTTCAGGCCCTGGAAGGCCACAGTGAGGTCACCCTGAAGCTTCTCTTCTCCAGGATTATCAATCCCAATTCTTTCCCCACAGCTCCATCCCTCCCATCATCCTGGAGGCCTCCTCAGACTCCCTCCAACAGGTCCATGTCCTTCTGGGTGACACCTCCACAGCACCCAGAGGGAATAAAACCTGAGGTGCTGCTCGTGCCAGGCAGAGCACAGAGCCTTGGGAAGGGAATTCCCAAGGGGAAGGATGGCACCACCCCTGCCATGGGCATGGAGAAGGCTTTGCTGTCACCTCCTCTAGTGCCACTCCTGCTGAATTCAGCTTGTCCCACCACGACCCGAGGTGCATCCACAAGTCCCAAACCCCATCATTCCACCCCAAAATTCCCTCCCAAACCCCACTCCAGGTGTCTGCTCTGTCACACTGATGTGCCACCATGTCCCTGCAACATCACTCCAAACTCCTGCTGTGGGGACAAGGGGAACTTGGGGTTTGCAGAGAGGTTTTTGGAAGAACAGGGATCCCTGCCAGTCTCTCCCAAGGAGTTCTGATATTCCAGGACAAGAAAAGAGCAGCCACAGCTCGACATCCCTCCAGCTGCCACTTCCCACAGCACACATGGCTGGCAGGAATGACACCAGACATTTCTGAGGGAGCTCAAAGCCCAAAGCCCAAATTCCAACCTCCTGGAGAAACTTTGGCCAAGGGCAGAAGTCCCAGATGGCCCCAAAATGGGGGAACCACCACGTCCTGGGCTGGGTGTGGAGCGAGAGGAGGAGAGACAGGCAGGGAATTAAAGGGACCGTGGTGTTTGAGGCTGCTGGGCCAGCACGTGACAGGTGATGGTTCTGCTTTTTTGGGAAACCCAGCTCAGGATCTTGGCATGTGGCCCCCTGACCCCACTGAGGGGGGTTGAGGGACCCCCAGACCCCCACTGAAGGGGGGTGAGGGACCCCCAGACCCTCATTCTCTGCTGTGCAGAAAGTCACCCCAGCCCAGCACGTTCCTTCATTATGGATTTCATAATTAACCCTGTTCAATTTACATTTTGGGCACAAGTCACAGTTCCACAGGAGCAACAGCCCCTGGCCAGTGGGACAGAGGTTGGGACCTCTTGGGGACACTTCCCAGGGGCACAGGGGGTGGGTGACCCCTGCCCAGTGCTGGGTACTCCCTGGGATGGGTGGGTGATGCCTGCCCAGTGCCAGGGTGACCCCTTCCCAGTGCCAGGGTGACCCCTGCCCAACGCCAGGGTGATTCCCATGGACACAGCCTGTGGGTGACCCCTGCCCAGTGCCAGTGAGACCCCTGCCCACTACCAGGGTGACCCTTTCTCGTTGCCAGGGTGATTCCCATGGACACAGCCCGTGGATGACCCCTGTCCAGTGCCAGGCTGACCCCTGCCCATGCCAGGGTGTTTCTCACAGACACAGCCCATGGATGATCCCTTCCCAGTGCCAGGCTGACCCCTGCCCGGTGCCCAGTGCCCGGCCTTACCCGGGAGGTGCAGATGACCTCGCGCAGGTTGATGTTCATCCAGTTGTCGCAGCTCACCAGGTGCCCGTTGTAGGTCTCGCCGTTCTTCAGCTCCACCAGCTGCGGGAGGAGAACGGGGGGGGCCCCGTGTCGGTGTGGCCGGTGCCAGGCCCTGCCCCGGTGCCCCCGCAGGGCACGGCGAGGCCGAGGCGGGCAGGGGGGTTGGGACTCACCATGGGGTGGTTCTGTGCCGTCTTCAGCAGCGACAGGGGCAGCTGCGAGGGGGGAGAGGGCAGGGAGGGCTGAAGCACCGAGGGGCACCGGGAAGGTCTCCAGAACCCCCCGTTACCCCCAATGCCCCCCGGTCCCCCCAGTGCCCCCTTATCCCCCCCGTTACAGCTGATCCCCCCGGTGCCCCCGATCCCCCACGTTACCCCCCGATCCCCCCATTACCCCAAATGTCTCCCGTTACCCCACGATCCCCCCCATTACACCCGGTACCCCCATTACCCCCGATCCCCCCGTTACCCCCCGTTATCCCAGATCCCCTTGGTGCCCCCCAGTACCCCCCGGTGCCCCCCGTTATCCCCAATCCCCCCGTTACCCCCCGATCCCCTTGTTATCTTTGATCCCCCCCGTTACCCCCCAGTACCCCCGATCCCCCAGGTGCCCC
>JAWMRB010000082.1:1216018-1229712 GCA_035584715.1 Xiphorhynchus erythropygius
CCATCCCTTGGAGATCCCTCTGGATGAGGCTGTTCCTCCATCCCTTGGAGATCCCTCTGGATGAGGCTGTTCCTCCATCCCTTGGAGATCCCTCTGGATGAGGCTGTTCCTCCAAATCCCCAGACAGCAGCAGTTCCGTGGGAAGAACTTCCCACACCAGTTTGTTCAGCCTGGGGAGTCTCATCCTGTCCAACACCTAAAAATATTCCTATTTTGGGTGCTCTCTGCTATTCCAGGGGAAAATCCAGAGCCAGTTTTGGTGCCTGCTGCTGTCTGAGGGCCACAGGGCTTGGCCTTGGATGTGTCAGCATTAAAAATGCCTTTTTTTGGGAAATAATTTGATTTGGGAGTCGCTTCGAGCCCTGAGTTCCCTGCTGATCTCTTCTGGTGAAGCTCCACGTGATCAGTTCCTTAGAAAACATAATTTATTTTATATTTTTTCTGGGTTTTGGGTTTCTTTTTGAGAATTAGTGCTGAGATTGTAAAGGGTGTCGTGGTCATAGAGAATTTTTGTGTAGCGAAATCCTGGGCAAAAATGGCATTCAAGTGATTCTGTTGAATCCAACCTAAATTAAATACATTTTTGGGGGTTTTTTTTGAAAGCTTTTTGTTAAATTCTCCAAGCTTTTCCCCTGGGTGGTTATTTTCCTTGGGAAAGGGCTGTCAGGCTGATGCAGAGCTCCAAAAAGCTGATGATTTGTGTGGTCCTCTTTGCTTCCAGCTCGTCAATAAATGGAATTTTGCTGATTTGCACTGGCTGGGAGACCCAAAAACTCTGGGCTGGAGGGTAAAAGTGTAGGAAATTCAGCTGCTCTTGTTCATTCCTGTGCCTGTGATTTGGGAATTGGAGAACTGGTGAGATTTTGGGATCCTGGGAGGGCCAGAATTGTGTCTGGGGACACAGAGGGATGGAGAAATGAGGAGATTGGGTGTGCAAAGAGGGAATTTAGGGAGGTTCCACTGGATGGGGGCTGATGGCATTTATGGAGCAGGGACTGGCTGAAGGTTTGGGAGGACAATTGGGATTGTTTCACTCCTTAAAGGCTGCCAGGGGGTTTGAGGAACTCCAGATACTCCTCAACATCTTCCTTTGGTGCTGCTGCTGCTGCCAGGAGGGGAATCCAACGTGGGAATCTCCTTTGGAACCCCAGGAAAAGGGAATTGTGAGCTTGGAAGGTTCTTTTCCTTCAGGATTCCTGTGGGATTTGATGGTCCTTTATGGATCCCTCCCAACCTGGAGGTGGTTGAAGGTTTTTCCCCTGGCACAGGAGCTGTCTGGGGGGTTTTTTAGGGGCAGTTTTTTGGAGAGAGCCCCCCAAAATCTGCGAGCAGCTCACCTTTATCTGGAGGATCCCCCAGCCTGGCTGGTTCCCCCCAAACTTGGGAGAGGTGGGAAGGGATGGCAAGGTGAGGAAGAGGGTTTGAGGTGGGGAGTGTGGTTGTTGACCATGAGTAGCCAAGAACTGCTGAGCTTCCAGAGTCCTTCCAGGAGGGGGTTGTTCATCAAACTTGGCTGTTTGCTCTGCTTTCACCCCAAAAAAAGGGGGGAATTTGGGAATAAACCCTTCCCTGGAGACATGGAGATGGCCTTGGGGGATTCCCACAGCAGGGAAACATCCCCTGAACCAGAGCTTTGGGCTGAAATGTTCATTTTCCTCTCTTGGAGGGTTTGGGCTGTGGAAAATCAGGTGGGAAAAGGGTCTTTGTGTCCCAAATCCCCTGGAATCAGGGGGACATGGAGCATCCAACCTCTCAGGCAGGCAATATTTGACCTCTCAGTGCCTCCCCAGCTGGCAAAGGGGATGATTCCAGAGCACTGGAATAAAAACCAGGAGCTTCCAGGCCTGTAAGGACAGCACAGACTCCCAGGGGGGTTGGGTTTGGGAAGGAAAAGCCTAAAAAAAAGTTAAAATCCACCCAAGTTTCTTCTGAGCCTCAAATAACCTTGAGCTGGGTTGGAACTGGGTGATCCTTCAGGTCCCTTTCCAGCCCAAACCATCCTGGAATTCTCTGATTCCTCACCCTCAAAGGTGGTTTTTTCTTGTGAGATGGAGAAAAGGAATTGCAGGAGGAGCTGCTTAAATCCAAACCTGGAAAACTCCTGGGAATGAAGAACTGGGAGAGTCCCCAGTGCCAAAACTGCAGTGACAGTCTGGCCATGGGGGGTTCCTGGGTTAAATTATTGGGATTTGGGAATTTTTTGGGATTCCTCCCCTCAGCTGCTGCAGGAGGGAGTGGTGGGGTCCGAAAGCTGCCTGAAAATCAGGATATTTGGGCACCAAAAGTACTTTTGAATTCAGATTTTCAGGTTTTGCCCCACCCTGCAGATAAACCCGTCAGGATTTGTTTGTACAGACCCTTCCCCAAAGGAACCTCCTCCCTTTTATCCCCTTTAATACTTCATCCAATAATATTTTAATGATTTATTTGAATGCTAGGAATTTCAGAGTTGTAAAGGCTCTTTATGACTTTATTGACTTGGAGAAACCCCCCCTTGTTGATCCCATAAATACTCACCTCGATGGAGATGGCTTTGTTATTTTTGCACCAGAATCCCTAATTTTTTGCAGTAAAAAGTGCACTTTTTCTTAAAAAAAAAACAAAAACCCCTTGTATTCCTGTCTGATGAGTGTCTTCTGTGCTGAAAGGGATATTCTGCCAAAGCTCCAAAGCTGGGGATGTTGTTGATTCCTCGAGGTCTGAATTGAAACCCGAGATTTGAGACAAAGTGGAGAAGGAAATTCCTCCCCGTGGATGGGAATTGGAGATGGGAAATGAAACTCTCTCGCTGCCCTCAAATAGAACTCCGTGGTACTTCAGGTTTTCTCTTGCACCAGCCTCTGAAATGCCCAATTTCAGTTTCCTGTGCTGATCAGGGAGTGCCTTGGCCTGTGCTGGCCTTTGGGAAGGGGAACGGTGGGAATGGCCCTGGATTTGCCCTTGGGGTGGGTGGGAATGGCCAGGATGGGTGAGGATCCCCCTCCTCAGAGGGAATCCTGCCCTGGTTGAGTCCTCCAGCTTTGCTCACACACAGGGACCTGGCAGAGGGCACGAGGGCAGGATCTGCTGCTCCACTCCCACCTTGGGTTGGGTTCTCCCAATTCCAGAGGGTTTCCCGTGTCTTCGCTGAGCCAGATGTTTGTCCCACTCCAGGTGTGTTCCGTGTGACACCCCCGGTGTCTGGCTGGGTATCTCAGGTGTGGCCCCACCTCGTGCTTGGCAGGACCCCTGGAGATGATCAGGGTCCTGGAGCACCAACCCCACCCCTGGGGGCTCCCGTTCCCTCCGTGTGTTCTTGCAGTGCCTTGTCCAGCCCAACGACCCCGCGTGGCACCAAGGGCTGGCTCGTCCCCGGCCACTGACGTGCTCTCAGCTTGTACTGCCACTCTGGCCTTTGTAACTGAGGATTTAAACCCGTGTTTCAAAGGAAATAAAGAGTTTGACTCTGACTCCATGTGGTGTTTAACCCTTGTTGTTGTTACGAGCCCCTTCCCCCAGCACTGCCCCAAAACCACGTCCCAAGGGCCACATCCACGTGTCCTTCCAGCCCTTCAGGGATGGAAGTGCTGGGCTGGCTGTTCCAGGGCTTCTGTCCCTGCTCCTGCTGCCACTGGGCCTGACCGGGGGCAAACTGGGCTGACTGGGAGGGCTGGTGCCACCAGATGGTGCTGCCAGACAGAGCAGGTCACCCCAGGGTAGGACAGCAAAGGGAGTGACCCCCCCACGGATCCAGGTTGGTCTGGGGTGTGGGGAGGGTGCAACATCTGGATGGCTCCAGGTTCATCCTGGAAATAGAGAGGTGCAACATCTGGATGGCTCCAGGTTGATCCTGGAAATGGGATGCAACATCTGGATGGCTCCAGGTTGATCCTGAAAATAGAGAAGTGCAACATCTGGATGGCTCCAGGTTCATCCTGGAAATGGGATGCAACATCTGGATGGCTCCAAATTCATCCTGGAAATAGAGAGGTGCAACATCTGGATGGCTCCAGGTTGATCCTGGAAATGGGATGTAACATCTGGATGGCTCCAGGTTCATCCTGGAAATAGGTGCAACACCTCGATGGTTCCAGGTTGATTCTGGAAATCACAGTTCTTCTGGAATCTCTGCTTTTCCTCAGTCTTTTTCATCTGGGGATGGTTTTTTTCCTCCCAAGCTGCCATGGTGATCTTGCTGCCTCCTCCAGCCTTTTCTCGGAGCTTTGGTTCCACCCAAACACCTGGCACGTCCTGGGCACTGGGAGTTTGGGATCTCCTTCCCAGGTGAGCCAGGACTGGAGCTCCTCGGAGCTCTCCTTGAGCCAAGCCCTGGTGACATCACTCTCTTTTAATTCCCTTTATAAGGTGATAAGTGTTTCCTGCAGGTGCTCCCGGGGTGAGGTCATGCCTTGGGTGAGTCAGGTGGCCATGAGGTCATTTTGCAAACAATTCCCTTCAGGGACAGATCCAAAGTTTTGTGGCTCCTCGTGGATCATCCCGCTTGGATTCCTCGGTGGAGATCCAGAGATTCCTGGAGGGCATCCCTTTGGTGGGCTTGACCCTTCCTTCTAACACCCTCCTCTGCTCCCCCTCCTCTCCTCCCGACTCCTCGAGCCTTCCAAACCCTTCCTAAACGAGGTGGGAATTTTGGGCAGCGTCCATCTGGCAGGCTGCTCCCCTGCCGTGGTTTCCCAGCTTGCAAATCAAAGCTGAGCTCCAGCGAAGGTGCCCGAGGAGAGCCCACCCTCTCCTGTCCCCAGGGCTTCCCAGGACCCTCCCAGCTGCGGGGCTGGGAATGGCTGGAATTTCCTGCCTGCTCCGAGCAGCCCTGCCTGTCCCTGGTGGGGCATGTGCAGGCAGGTCCCAGGGCAGGTCCTAAGACATGTCCCAGGACATGTCACAGGGCAGGTCCCAGGGCAGGTCCTAAGACATGTCCCAGGACATGTCACAGGGCAGGTCACAGGACATGTCCCTGTGCAGGTCACAGGGAAGATCCCAGGACATGTCCCTGGGCAGGTCCCAGGGCAAATCCCAAGACATGTCCCAGGTCATGTCCCTCTGCAGATCCCAGGGCAGATCCCAGGACATGTCTCTGTGCAGATCCCAGGACATGTCACAGGGCAGATCCCAGGGCAAATCCCAAGACATGTCCCAGGTCATGTCCCTGTGCAGGTCCCAAGACATCCCAGGACATGTCCCAGGTCATGTCCCTGTGCAGATCCCAGAACATGTCCCAGGACATGTCCCTGGGCAGGTCTCAGGGCAAATCCCAAGATATGTCCCAGGTCATGTCCCTGTGCAGGTCCCAAGACATCCCAAGACATCCCAGGACATGTCCCAGGGCAGGATTTGCTGCCTCTCACCCCTGGGATGTGTTCCTGAGGCCAGACAGGCTCCCAGCACAGCAGAGAATCCCCAGTCTGACCTCCCCATTCCAGAGATGCCACCCTGACTGACCATTTCCCCATTCCAAGGCTCCTCACCGTGGTTTTCCACCACACTTCCCCTGCTGCCCGGAGATCCCACCTGGATCCACCCTCCCAGGGGGTTTTCATGGATATTCTCCACCAACCTCTCCTAGAATGGGACTTTCTTGGCCACTTCCCAACCAGCCTTGGGGAGGGAATCTCTTCCCGTGGTCCTCTCCAGCTGCTGTGGTGGATGCTCCGTGCAGAGGGACGTGCCCTGTGCCCCCAACCCCTCCCGAGTCATGCTCTGGTGACTAATCCCCTCCTGATGGGCACGTGCAGCCTGTTCTGTGTCCGGGCTCTCAGATAAAAGCCTTTTTTCCTGCTGGAGTTTGCACCAGCAGCATCCTCACCGCCTTCTCCAGCGGTTTCCACCCCTGTGCCTCGTCCAAAGTTGTGCCTTGTGCTTCAAAACCCAGCCAGGAGCTTAAAAACCTACAGTGAGTAGGAGGTTTTGGGGTTGTCCTTCCCTTGTAGCATCTTTCTCCATTATTATTTCTACATATATGCTTTTCTGGGATGTGTCTGGTTGGATTTGATTTCCTTCATCTGTTTGTCCCCTCACTTAAAAAAACCCCATCCAGCCTCTTAAAACCCTCCAGTTTTAAGGAGATTTTGGGGTTGTCCTTCCCTTGTAGCATCTTTCTCCATTAAAAATAGGCTGTTCTGGGATGTGTCTGGTTGGATTTGAATTCCTTCACCTGGTTTTCCCAACACCTAAAGCATCCAGATTCTTAAAATCCTACAGTTTGAAGGGGCTTTCTGGATCATCCTTCCCTTTTTTCATGTCCTGAGGGTTTCCTTAGTAAAAGAGATGCCAATTTGGGATGTGCCCAGATTGGATTTGATTTCCTTCATCTATTTTTCCCATCAGTATAAAACCCCCAGCCCATCCAGCCTCTTAAAATCCTCCAATTTTAAGGAGATTTGGGGGTTGTCCTTCCCTTGTAGCATCTTCCCTGCTGCTCCTTCAGATGATCCTGAATAGCCAGGGTTGGTGAGACCATCCCGGTGCCCAAAGCACCGCCCCGGGAAGGGCTTTGGGGGGTGGCTGAGGATTTCCCAAGCCCCATTTCCATTTTTGGTGTCGGATTGGAGGCATTTCCTGCCCTTCCTGGGGCTGAGGGGGTTGGGAATCCGAGTTAATCTTTGACCAGGGGGGCAGAGGAGCCAGGAATGTCTTTGTCCAAAGGGAGCAAAAGTCTCATTTTTGGGAGATGCCGTAAACTTGCAGCAAAGGGAGAAAAATGCGATTCCTGCTGTGACGGGGCAAAAGCTGCTTTTTTTTTGCTCTCCTGACCCATCCTTGTTGTCTTTGATTTGGAAACATCCAGAGGTCGCCCCAGCTCCCACTCTGCCGATTCATCATGACAGGGCTGGGAAAACACTGGAAGCAGCTTCCCAAACATCCCACGGGGGCAGGGCAGGGAGAGCCCCATCTCCCATCCCCCTGTGCCCATTTCCAGACCTGGCATGGCATGGCATGGAGAGCCCCATCTCCCACCTCTCTGTGCCCATTTCCAGGTACCTGGAATGACATGGCAGGGAGAGCCCCATCTCCCACCTCTCTGTGCCCATTTCCAGGTACCTGGCACGGAGAGCCCCATCTCCCATCCCCCTGTGCCCATTTCCAGGTACCTGGCACAGAGAGCCCCATCTCTCATTCCCCTGTGCCCATTTCCAGACCTGGCATGAGATGGCATGGAGAGCCCCATCTCCCATCCCCCTGTGCCCATTTCCAGGTACCTGGCATGACATGGCAGGGAGAGCCCCATCTCCTATCCCTCTGTGCCCATTTCCAGACCTGGCATGACATGGCAGGGAGAGCCCCATCTCCCATCCCTCTGTGCCCATTTCCAGGTACCTGGCATGGCATGGCATGGAGAGCCCCATCTCCCATCCCTCTGTGCCCATTTCCAGGTACCTGGAATGACATGGCAGGGAGAGCCCCATCTCCCATCCCTCTGTGCCCATTTCCAGACCTGGCATGACATGGCACGGAGCTGCAACCCCTCTCTGTTGGTCCCAGGGTGGTGCCCACCCATTCCCGAGGGGCTCTGGGCACATTTTTGGGATCCCTGACTCGACAGCTGCGAGGAACTGCTGGACCCAAGTTGTGGAGGGCAGCACTTCCCCTCTCACCACTTGTGATGAGGAACTCTAAGAAAAAAGCCCCTGAAACTTCTGCTGGTTCGTGCAGCCGTGGGGCATTTCCTGCTTTTTGGGGAATCAAAGCCCTCAGGCTCAACCTGGGGATGGAGGGAAGGGAAAAAGATCATTTACACAGAATCATGGAGGGGTTTGGCTTGGAAGGGACCTTAAAGGGCAGGGACACCTTCCACGAGAGCAGGTTGCTCCAAGCCCCATCCAAGCTGGCCTTGAACAATTCCACACTTTCCCAGGCTCATTCTGAGCTTTTCCTGGCCTTTCCAGCTGCTCTATGTCCTGTTTTAACCAGCAAATCTCCCAGTTTCTCTTGCAGAGAAGCAACAGCAGCAGCAGCTTCTCCTCACCTTCAGCCCATCCAGGTGCTCTGAGCTCCAGCAGTCCCTGGAACAGCAATCCCATGGTCATCCCTGCTCCAGGTCCAGGCCAGGTAGGTGAGAGAGGGATCCACACAGGATGAATTAACTGCAGAGGAACCTCCATCCGTTGGCCAAACCTGACTTTCCGATGCCAAAGATGTGCTAAGGGCCCTGGAAGAGCCAGAGGAAACGTGGGATGGAGCAGAGGAAATGCGGGATGGAGCGGAGGCTGCGCAATCCCTCCTCGCAGGCTGGTGAGGACACGCCGGGACATTTCATCATCACTCACTGAGACCTCGAACCAGCTCTCAAAATCCCTGTTTTATGGCCCTTGCTGGACTGTAAATCTCCTCCTTCCAGGGCTGGCGCCTTCCAGGGGAAAACATCCGGCTCCAGCCCGCTTTGATGCTCCGGGAGCACGAGGCACCCGTGCGTCACCCCGGCGCCCACGGGGAGGAAACCCATTGCAAAAGCAGAACTGCAGGATTTCGGGCTTTGCCGGGGTCTTGCTCAACGTGGTTGAAGATGTCAGGGCCTCTTCCCCTGCCTGGACACGCCAAAGGCTCTGGATGAGCACGTTTGGCACCATGTGGGCAGGCTGGCACCTGCTGGGGACACGGAGATGTCCGGAGAGGAGGGGGTGACGTGGTGGTTCTGCCCCAGGGTGGTACCTGGAGGTTTGTGGTCCTTGTGGGTGATGCTCCCTCCTCCTTGCTCCTTGGACTGAGGGGGATGAAGGGTTGCAATCATCCCAGCTGATAAAATCCCTGGGAGAGGGACCACAGTGGGCTCGGTGTCCTAAGAATCCCCTGTGGGAAGATGCTCTAGGAGGGGGTTCATCCCTGCCCAGCTGCTGGAGGGGTGGGCAATGTCCCCAAACCCACACGGGATGAAGCCCTGGAGACCAACCTGGCCACAAAGTTTCCCTGGGGACCACACATGGGGTTTCATCCAAGCTGGATTCCCTGGGAAGAGAAAGGCAGTGAAATGGGGAGAGGACCTGGGTGGGCTCCTGCTCCTCCTCACCCATCCCGCTGCCGGGATGGATCCAGAGCAGAGCCAGAGCCAGGGCAATCCCCTCCACGTTATCCTGACCGTCCTGACGAGCTTCTTCCCCGTGTTTTAGGGTGAAATGTCTGGTCTCTGCTTCGCCTCAGGCAACCCCTTGAGAAACTGGGTGAGAAAAGGCCGAGGAGGAGCCGGGGATAAACAGCCCTAAATCCCGGGATTACCGCAGGCACGTTCAGCCCGTGGCAGGAGCCCAGCTGAGCCCCAGGCACTTGGAGCAACCTCAGGAGATTTGGGAATGGCCTCGCCTGCCCCGCCTGGCGCTGGGGGGACCCACCGATTTCCTCATCCGACCTGTGGTTTCTCATCCCTCTGCTCGTGTTTTTTGGTCCGAGCATCCCTGAGGAGAAAGGTGGGACATGGGTGGTGCTGTGCCAACCTCTGTGGTTTGTTCTCACCGTGGATTTTCTCCTCCCCGACCTCTGGATCTGGCACGGTGCTGCCCGACACACGTGGCCCCTCTGGACTGGTGCCACATGGCATTGCTGGCTCCATTTGGGATGACGAAACCCCGGCCACTGTTGCTTCAGAAGGACCTGGACACGGGATAAACCCACCCCCGGCCGTCCCTGCACGGAGGGGTCGGTGTCACCAGCCGGTTTGGTGGGACAAGGGACAACGTCCAGGGCTGATCCCTTCCCTCCTCCGACAACCCCACAGCCCAGCTCGTCCTCCCTGCCCCATTCCCGCTTCGGTGGGATTTTGGGAAGGGACTGCGTGCCTGGATCGGCCCAGTGTGGTAACAGGGACCCGCATGGCAGGCAGGGAAGGTGGCTGAGGATGCAGGGATGGGCAGCTGGACCAGCACAGCATCATCCCCTCTCCATCACCCCCTGCCACCCGCTCCTCCTCCAGCGGAGGCGACGGGGATTCCCCCGCCACGATATCCGTAGGGAAAACGGGAGGTTGGAAGGGAAATATTTGCCTCTGAGAAACGGCGTTCCCTATTTTTTAATCCCCACGGTTGCAAACGACCTTGTAAATCCCTCGGCTCCGGCACCGTCAAAGCTCTCGTGCGAAATCCCGGGAGGAGAAAGCGATTCCTGCTGGGAGTTTACTCCGTCACCCCCGGGACGGGGGGGGAGCACGGAGGGCGGGCAAAATTGGGCCCTATAAAGTCCGGTCTTGGTCCGTTTCATTCATTCCCCCCCCAGCATCTCCGGCAGGAGCACATCCAGCCTTTTGCACAACCCCCGGCAATAAATCCTGCCCCGGGATGCCGAGGGACGCTCTGCCCGGGGCGCTGCGGGATGTCGCGGCCACCCTCACCTTCCTCCAGCTCCTGCTGCTCCTCTCCGCCGTGGAATCACGGCCCCACGCGTGGGAGCGGGAGAGGATGCAGCTGGAAGCCGTCAAGAAGGGGATCCTGGAGCGGCTGGGAATGCCGGCCCCCCCCTCCATCCGCCAGCGGCTGGACCAGGAGAGCATCCAGAGAGCGCAGCGGCTCTACCAGCACAAAGTGGCGGAGCTGGCAGGGAACTGGAGCCGGGAAGGGGAGGAAGAGGAGGAATCCTTGTCCAGGACGCGGCGTTGGCACCGCCTGACCCTCACCTGTAAGTGGCCGTGGCTCCGTGTCACCCCACGAGCCTCATCCCCGCGGGACACGCGTGTGACCCAGCGCGTCCCGCAGCCGGCACGGTGGGGACATGACCGGGCATGCAGCACGGTGGTCACGGTCATCCTTATCCCGCGGCTTCCTTTGCCCTGGGAAAGGGGAGGAGCCGCTGCTGGAGCTGTTTTGCTTAAAAACACCGAAATCGGGGGGTTTGGGATGAAAGCGCTCGATGAGCGGTGCGGGGGCAGCTCCGGGGGGCTCGCAGTGGGGCTCGGGGTGGTTGGGGGGTGAGCGGAGGGCACATCCCCAGCCTCAGCCCCACTTTTGGGGGATTTATCTGGATCTGGGGGGGTTTAGGGAAATATTCTGCTCCTTCTACTTGGCCTGGGGAGGGGGCGAGGGGTGGGGGGCACCCCGACTGCTCCTGGAGCACCAGTAAGATCGAGACCTCCAGCTCGGGGGGTCTTTGGGGATGGGGGGTCCTGAGTGATCTGAGGACAGGGATGAACTTCCAGCAGCCCTCGGGAATTGGGGGATTCCCCGGGAGCCGCTCTTTGGCTGCCGGGGCTGGTGGGGAATTGCCGGCTCTTACATCAGCTGTCCCTTCTGTCCCCGCAGTGCTGCGCTGGCCGGACATGCCGCAGGGACACCGGGACCCGCAGGGACACCGGGACCCGCAGGGACACCGGGACCCCCGTGGTCCCTACCGCTACCGCCTCCTCCTCTCCCGCACCGAGGAATTCCAGCGGCAGCTCCAGGTGGTTCAGGCGGAGCTGAAGCTCTTCAAGCACTCCCTGGCAGCCCCTGCGATGTCCCCGCACGGTGACTCGGTGTCCCCCCGGGTCACCATCTACACTCTGCAGGGGGACAGCGACACCCCCCAGCTCCTGCGTAGCCAAGAGCTGGACCCTGATGCGCAGAGCCTGGATGTGACAGCAGCCATCCAGCCCTGGGTGGCCGGTCCTGAGGCCACGCTGAGCCTGGAGCTGGACTTCACAACCGATGTCTCAGCCGCCCTGGCCACCTCGGAGGGGGAAACGCTGGTGCTGGAGGTGGAAACCCAGGAGAACGCGGGGCGTGGGGCCAGGAGAGCCAGGGGGCTGGAGGAGGAGTGCGGGAAGAGCGATGGGAAGTGTTGCCTGAAGTCGCTGAAGGTCTCCTTCCAGGACATCGGCTGGTCGGACTGGGTCATCGCCCCCAACAGCTACTACATGAGGTTCTGTGAAGGGTCCTGCCCCCACAACTACAAACCGGCCAACATGCACGCCCAGATCAAATCGCGGGTGCACTCCCTGTCCAGGGCCACCCCCCCGCCCTGCTGTGTCCCCGCAGGATACGACCCCATGGTGCTGATGCACTACGACGGCGAGGGCAGGCTGGTCTCCAGCGTCTTCGAGGACATGCTGGTCACCAGGTGTCACTGCGCCTGATGGCATCGCCCGTGGCTCCAACTGGGATGTGTCACCGTCCAGGTGAGGCCTCCCCGGTGGTTCCAGTATCCCAAAATTCAGACTCTGTGCCATTAAGTGCCCTCCACGCCAGCCCTGCCTTCGTCACTGAGCTCAGCCTTGGGGTCTCCAGCATCCCGAAATCCAGATCCTGTGGCACCAAATGGCTCCACACCAGACCCAGCTCTGCTGCCCAGTTTAGCCCCAGGGTCTCCAGCTCCACCCTGGGATCTCCAGCTCCATCCTGGGATCTCCAGCTCCACTGTCCAACTCAGCCATGGGGTCTCCTGTTCTGGATTCCTCTCCACAGTAACTTATTCCCTCCTCTCTTCTCTTATTTAAATCCGTATTTTACTGGGTAGGTGGTTTCTTCCCACCCGAGATGCTCCAAAGGGGACAGGGTAGGTCTGTCCCCACATGGCCATATCCCCCCCATCCCCTCTTCTCTGCTCAGAGACTTACTTATAAAAACCCCTTATTTATTTCTAACTTATTGTATTTTATAGCAAAACACCTTTTTTTGGGACATGAGGCGTTTTTTGTGTATTTGTATTTTATATATTTCTATCAAACAGGAAGGATATAATAATATAAATGAATAAAGTGATGGGAAGAGGGTTCTGGCTGCTCCTCTGGGGGGGTCTCTGACCCCCACTTTGGGGACACAGGATCTGGGGACCTGTCCTTGAGGGTCTTGGTCCTTTGGGACCCCTGCCCAGGGGAAATGGACTCTGTGGATGTGTCCTTGATCCTGAAACCCTTGATTTGGGGACAGAGGCTTTGGGGACGTGTCCCTGAGGGTTCTGGTTCCTTGGGAACACACGCTTTGGGAGCCTCAGGGACACCCTCTGTCCTGCTCAGGGCTCTCCACAGACCACGAGCTCCTTGGGTAATTAAAGATAATTAAACATTTAATGGGGCACAGTGAAGCCTCACAAGGGCTGGGGGGACACCCAGACAAATCCCCATATCCCCAGACTGCCGGACCCCTCAGGATGCCCAAAAAAGGGACTTTTGCTGCGTCCCCCAGAGTGACACATTTAGCAGGACAGGGGGTGCAGGATGTCCCCAACCACCCAAGGAGTGTGCACCCACCGGCCCCAAAAGGGAAGAGGAACCCAAGGCCGTGGTCACCCCCAGCCCAGCCCCTCCGGGGGCCCCACGTGTGTCCCGTCCGGAAGGCTCCGCTGCCGGCGGATGCGGCACAGGCGTCCCCGCGGTCGGTGGCCACCGGCACCGGGAGGAAGTGTCAGCTCAGCCCTCGCCCTGCGGTGGGAACTGGGGCCGTGGAGGGGACTGGGGCTGGAGGGTGTGAAAACCATCCCCCCCCGAAAGGTGTTCCCACAGGAAATGTGGGTGGGAACCACCCATGTCCCCGTTTTTGGGGGATCCACGGCAGTGGAGAGCGCCCATCCCTGTCCCCTCTGGGATGGGGGGACAGCAGGGAAAGGGCATCAGTGTCAGGCAGGGCATGTCCCTTCTGGCCCCGCCAGTGTCCCCTCCCAGTCCCTCCCTGGCCCCTCACTGGCCGGGAATGATGTAAATGTCCTCGCTGGGGCCCAGTGTGTTGGCATAGATGGGCTGGTCCCCGGGATCGGCCTCTTCCTCCAGGAAATAATCCTCATCCTCCGGGACCTGGGGGCTGGGGGGA
>JAWMRB010000082.1:1239376-1264050 GCA_035584715.1 Xiphorhynchus erythropygius
CCCCCCCAGTCCCCCCATCCCATGGTGTGGGCACTATAACGGGCCCTCCCTGCCCAAACGGGAGCACCCGGTGGGGTGGGGGTGTCCCCTCCATCCTCACCCCATGTCCTGGGGGTCACTGCGGTGCTGGGGCTCAATGGGACCCCCCCCATTCTGGGAGGACCCCCCCCAACAGCTCTGCTCTTTCTCAGCAGCAGCTCCAGCGGGTTAATCATTGGCACAGAGTCAACAGCCCCCGGTGTTCCCGGTGTTCCCAGTGTTCCCAGCGTGTCCGTGTGCCCGGGACTGCGGCACGGGGGGGGGGATCAGGGGGGTGGGGGCAGGAGGGGAAGCAGGTCCTGGGCTGGGGGGGCCCCATGCCCTGGGGTGGGGAAGGGTTGCTGGGGTGTAGGATGCTGCAGGGTGTAGGATGGTGCAGGATCCATGGCCCACAGGATGGGGGATGCTGTAGGATGCAGGGTCCACAGTCCCACAGGATGCAGGGTGCTGTGGGATGCAGTATGATGAAGAGTCCACAGTCCCATAGGATGTGGGTTGCTGTGGGATGCTGTGGGATGATGCAGGGTCCACAGTCCCACAGGATGCAGGATCCTGTGGGATGCAGGATGATGTAGGATGATGCAGGATGCTCTGATGTGCAGGGTGCCATGGGATACAGAAGGCTGTAGGATGCAGTGGGATATACAGCACTGTGGTGTAGGGGATGCTGTGGGGTCCGTGCTGCTGTGGGATGCTGTGGGATGCTGTGGTGTGCAGGGTGCCACAGGATGCAGGAGGCTGTGGGATGCAGGATGCTGTGGGATGCTACAGGACACAGGATGATGTCGGGTCCACAGTCCCACAGGATGTGGGATGCTGTGACGTGTAGGGTACCGTGGGATGCAGAAGGCCACGGGCTACAAGATGCAGTGGCAGAAATGGTGCCCTGGGGGATGCAGGGGGACACACAGCGACAGTGGGGGACCCTGTGGGGTGCAGGGTGCCATGGGGTGCAGGGTGCTATGGGATCCGTGGCCCCGTGGATGCAGCACTCTGTGGGACCCACCAGCCATGAGCTGTGGGACCCACCAGCCATGAGCTGTGGGACGCTGTGGGATCGCGGTGCCCTCCAGGACCCCCCATCCATCAGCACTGTGGGGTCCCGTGGGGTCCCCGTGGGCCCACACGTGTCCGTGGCAGCGCCGCGGGGGCTGCAGCAGGACCCCCCCTCGCCGCCCCCGGCCCCGGCGCTGCGCTGAGCTGATTGCCATGCTGGAATTAATGAGGCTGCCGGTGCGGGGACGGTGACGGGGACACGGCGCGGGTCAGGCCACGTTGCCATGGCACTGCTGCCTGGCAGAGCTGGGGACGGACGGGGGGGAGCCCCACAGACCCCCCTGTGCCCCATGGGGTGCCCCACACACCCGTGTCCCCACCCCGGTGCCCATCGACCACCCCAGCTGGCACCTACGGGGTGAACTGGGGGTCCCAGTACGGAGCAGGGGGCCCCTCGCCCTCCATGGGTGTTGCTCCACCAGCCCCCCAAAGGCACTCAGACATCCTGGTTGCCCCCCAAACGCACCCAGGTTCCTCAGTACCCCCTAAAAGGGGCCCAGTCTCCCAGTTATCCCCCACCAGGGTACCCAGTCACCCCACGAATGTGCCCAGATCTCCCAGTACCCATCCCCAAAGGAGCCCAGACCTCCCAGTACCCACCCCGTGAGCATCCTGGGCTGGTGACCCCAAAACACTGGGGGGTTCAGCCTGTGCACAGCAGTTAAGGGGCAGCGACCACCCCCCAGCAGGGTCTGGGGTACCCCCAGGGTGTGTGGGGAGCCCCCAAAATGTACCCCACATGTGCCCACCCTCCAGTTTTCTCCCTGCTGACCTTGAGCCCACAGGAGGAGCCAAAACTCCCCAACCTGTTGCCATGGCAACTCCTCTTTGCATCACCGAGTGCTGGGGGCGCCGGGGGTCCCAATTTGGGCTCTGCCGGGGAAGGGGGGGCAGCACCATCCCCCCAGTGGGGCTGGAGCTGGGGGGCAGTGCTGGCCCCACGCTGGGCAGGGGGGCAGTGCTGTCACATGTCGTGTGGCATGAGTGAAGGTCCCCAAGAGGGGACACGGACCCAGGACTGCCCCCAGCTGTGGGGTCCTCCCCCAGGACCCCCATGGACCCCAGGCACCCACCCCATGGGGTAGGGACCCCCGTCTGGGCTCCCCTGGGCACCCACTGCCACCCGTGTGTGTGCCTGGTGTCACCCCAATCCCAGGTGTCACCCGTGTCCCAGCCATGACCCGTGTGCTGGCATGACCCGTGTCCATAGTGTGACCCCTGTGCCCCCACAGGAGCCCCCCAGGGGGGTCTCAACATCCCAATCCCCCTCCCCACACCAGCAACACCCACGGGCACCCCGACCCATCACCCACCGCTGGGTGCTGCCCCCTCCGCCCCAACTGAGCCCCCCTTTTCCCCCTCAGAGTTTGGGGGGCGCGGGGCCCCCCGGGTGGAGGGGGCAGCGCGGGGACCCCCCCTTCTCCTCCTTCCCTACAAATTGAAACCAGTTGTGGCGAAGGGGCCGAGCCGGAAAACCGGCACATTCCTTCCCTTAACAGCTCCCCTCGGACGGGGCCGGCCCGGCCGGCGAGTGGGGCCAGAGGGCCCCCTGCCCGCGCCCCCCCAGCCCCGACACCCGCGGGGGTCCCTCCGCGCCCCCAGTTTGGCTGGGAGGGGAATGGGGCTGTCCTGGGGCTCGATACTGGTGGGGGGACACCACTGGTGGGGGGATAGGGTGGTCCTGGGGTGGGGGACGATGAGGACAGGATGGTCTTGGGGTGGGTGGCGATGGGGACAGGGTGACCCTGGGAGTGGGGGGCGATGGGGATGGGTTGGCCCTGGGGGTGGGGGGCGATGGGGACCCCTCTCCCCAATTCTGAGCTCTCTGTCCCCCCCCAGAGTGCAGCGGCAGCGCCCAGCCCGGTGATGGGGAACCTGCCCCCCGGGGATGGCATGTCCGGGGGTCCCGTGCCCCCCGCCTTCTTCCAGGTACAGCCCGGGGGGCTCCGAGCCACGTGTGGCCTTAGTGTGTGCACATGAGTTTTGTGTGTGTCCTTAGCATGTTCTGAGGGGGGTCACACTCTGGGCTGCTCCCCTCCCCTGCCCCAGGCTGGTGCCAGCCCTGTGCCCCCCACACCCCCACAGAGGTGCCCTCCCCGGATCACAGTCCCCCCCAGCCCCCCTGGGTGCCACCCCCAGTCTGCCCTGCCCATAACCCATTGTGTTCTCCCCAAGGCTCCTGTGGGTGCCCCCCATCTGCCCCCCACCCCCCCAGGGTAACACTGACCCCCCAACCCCAGCTCACCCGGTGCCCCCCCGCTCTGGCCGCCCTTCATGTCCCCCCGCTATCCCGGTGGTCCCCGGCCCCCGCTCCGGATGCCCAACCAGGTGAGGTGGTCGCTGCCGGGACCTCCCCCCTCCCCAAAATGGGGTGCAGCCCCCCCTTGGGTGGGGGTCCCCCAGCGCCCTGACCCCCTGCCCCCCATTTCCACAGCCCCCCGTGGGTGTTCCCGGCTCCCAGCCGCTGCTGCCCAATGCCATGGATCCGGCTGCGCGGTCACAGGGTGAGTTCGGGGGTCCCTGACTCCCACCCCGTGTCCCCCCCGTGTCCCCCCAGGTGGGTTTGGGGGGGCTGTGGGGGTCTCACGCCTCCCCCTCCCCTCACTCTGTGCAGGACATCCCGGCATGGGGGGCCCGATGCAGCGCATGAATCCCCCTCGAGGCATGGCCGGCATGGGCCCCCAGGTATGGGATACTGGGATGCTGGGATACTGGGATGGGGACAGGCACGGGAGTGGGCACAGGGACAGGGGCACAAGGATGGGGACAGGGATACAGAGGTACAGGGATGGGAATGGACACAAGGAGAGGGATGGAAGGATCAGGACAGGGATATGGGGTGGGATAGGTACAAGGGGACAGGGAGGGGGATATAGGGATACAGGGATGGGGGACAGGGATACGGGGATAGGAATGTGGGTGACGACAGGGATGGGGATAACAGGGACCAGGATGGAGACAGGGATCCAGGGGTACAGGGATGGGGATGGGATTGGGTGGAGGGGGACAGGGATGGGGACAACACCAATACAGCGATAGGGATGTGATTGGGAGCAAGGAGATAGGGATGGGGATGGTGTCATGGAAACAGACAGGGACAGAACGGGACTGGGAATGGCGATATAGGGATGGAGATGGGGTTTGGAGGCAGGGATGGGGTTGGGGACAGGGATGCAGGGATGGGGACAGTGCCAGAGGGGTCCCAATCCCCCTGACCCCCCTCTCCCTGCAGACCTATGGCAGTGGGATGCGCCCCCCTCCCAGCTCGCTGGCCGGTCCTGGCATGCCTGCCATGAACATGTAAGACCCCCCTCGTGCCCCCCCTGTGCCCCTCATGCCCCCCCAGGGCAGAGGGTGCCCCAGGACCACCAGGACCCCCCTCACTCTCCCTGTTGCCTTGCAGGGGTCCCGGTGGGCGCGGGCCCTGGCCGAACCCCAGCGCCAACTCTGTAAGTTTGGGGGTGGGTAACACCTTGGGGGGGTTCTGGGGCTTTGGGGGTGCTGACCCCGTGCCCCCCAAGTGCTGACCCTCCTTTTCCACCCCCCCAGATCGCCTACTCCTCCTCATCCCCTGGGAACTACGTGGTGAGTATTGGGGTGCACTTTGAAGGGGGGGCTGCAGGTGAGCCCCCTGTGACCCCCCCTAACCCACCCCCCTCCTTTCCCCCCCTCAGGGCCCTCCTGGGGGCGGTGGCCCCCCTGGTACCCCCATCCTGCCCAGCCCTGGAGGTGAGTGATGGGGTGGGGTGTTTGGGGGGTGTGAGGGGGATTTGGGGGGGGTGTTGTTTGGGGGGTGTGAGTGGGGTTTGGGGGGGCCACACTCACCCCCCACCCCATGTGTGGCCCCCCCCTCTCCCTACAGACTCCACCAATTCCAGTGAGAACATGTACACCATGATGAATCCCATCGGACCCGCGGGGAACCGGCCGAACGTGAGTGATGGGATGGGGGACAGGGATGGGGACAGGAGGGGACAGGGATGGGGACAAGGAGGGGGCAGGGATGGGGGTGAGTGGGGACAGAGATGGGGGTGAGGAGGGGACAGGGATGGGGGTGAGGGCAGTCCCCCAGTTTTGCTCACTGCCCCCACTTCTGCTCACCCCCCTTTTCCCTTCCAGTTCCCGATGGGGCCCGGCCCCGAGGGGCCCATGGGGGGGATGAGCGCGATGGAGCCGCACCACATGAACGGATCCCTAGGTGGGTGTTCCCCCCAGGAATGGGGGGTCCTGTGTCCCCCCCCAGCACCCCCATCCTGTGGGGCAGGAGCTCCATCTGCAGGAGGTTGGGCTTGTGCAGGGTTGGGGGGGCACACATGAATTTGGAGGGTCACACATGAATTGGGAGGGACACACATGGATTGAGGGGACGCACACAGATTGGGGGGACATGTAGATTGGGGGGGGCACACACTGACTGGGGGGTCACACATGGATTGAGGGGTCACTAATGCCCCACTGTCACCCCGGCAGGCTCCGGGGACATGGATGGGCTGCCAAAGGTGAGTGTGGGGACCCTGGAACCCTCACGGTGCTGGGACCCCATTTATTGAGACTTCTCCCATATGCTGAAACCACGTTGATTGGCCCCTCCCATATCCTGGGAGGGGCCCGGTTTATTGCCCCCCCTTATACACTGGGACCTACCCACCCTCTCCATGTACTGGGACCCCATTTAATGTCCCCCCAGTGCACTGGGATCCTTCCACGCTAATGCGACCCCATTTATTGCCCCCTACAATGTCCTGGGACCCCACAGTGTCATGGGACCCCATTTATTGCCCTCCAATGCACTGTGATCATCCCACCCTAATGGAACTCCATTTATTGCCCCCCACAACATCCTGAGACCCCCCAGTGTACTGGCACCCCATTTAGTGCCCCCCAATGCACTGTAATCATCCCACCCTGATGGAACTCCATTTGTTGCCCCCCACCACACCCTGTGTACTGGCACCCCATTTAGTGCCCCCAGTGCACCGGGATCCTCCCACCCCAATGGAACCCCATTTATGCCCCCCCTCCCAATTTCACTGGGACCCTCCCCCTGTACCAAGACCCCCCTATTCCCCCCACCCCACTAACATTTCTCTCCCTCCCCAGAGCTCCCCCAGTAACTTGGGGGCCCTGAGCAACCCCCCCGGGACCCCTCGGGACGACGCCGAGCTGAGCAGCAATTTCCTAAATCCCTTCCAAAGCGACAGCGTAAGGGACCCATCGGGGACCCCCGCGGACCCCCGGGGGGGCAGGCGGCGAGGGCGGGGGGCTCGGGGGGGGCGCGGCGGCGGCACCGGCCGGGGACGGGGGGGGTCAGCGACACCCAACCCCCACTGGCGACCCCCCCCAATTGTGGCCCCGGGGGGGTCGCCTTGGCCGAGCGGCCGGGAGGCGTGAGGTGGGCGGCGAGGGGGGGTCGGGGTGTGCGCCCCCCCCCCAGCCGGACCCCCCCCCACCCCGCTAACCCTCTGGTGTCTCCGCTCTCTCTAGTACTCGCCCAGCATGACAATGAGCGTGTGAGCCCCGCGCCGAGGCCGCCGACAGCCAGACGCCCTCACCCACCACCGAAAAAAAATTCATTAATTATAATTATCAGCCCCACCCCCCCGCTCTCCGACCACCCCCCCCCAAAAAAAAATCAACCCCCCAAAACACTAAATGAGCAGAAAAAAAAAAACGCGGGAAAAAAATAATAATAATGATTAGAAATAAGTCAAGTGACTTATTTGCTGCCCAACACGCCCCCCCCACCTCCCCCCTGGGGCGAGGACACCCCCCCATCCCAACCCTCCCAGCACTGGGACCACCCACCCTCTTTTTCAGCACTGGGACAGCTCCCCCACCCCCAGAACTGGGAGCTCTCCCAGTACTGGGACTGACATTCCCTCCACACCCCCAGCACTGGGACCCCCCTTTTCCAGCACTGGGACAGCCCCCCTTCCAGAACTGGGAGCTCTCCCAGTAACTGGGACTGACATCCCCTCCACCCCCAGCACTGGGAGCCCCTGCCATGTACTGGGACCCCATTTATTGCCCCCCACCTCCAGCACTGGGCCCTCCCCCTTCCCAGGGGGTGCAGGGGGGGCTGTTACGGGGTGTTTTACCCTCCTTGGGGTGGTACCAGCCTGGGAAGGGGCTATTTTGGGGGGTTCTTGTGGCATTGTGCCCCCCATCCTCCATGCCAGGTGGTGCCAGCCCCCCAGTAGGGGGGAGTCCACTGTGCTGTGGCGCCCTCCATGGCATGCCCCCCCAGTCTGGGAGGGTGTGACCCCCTCCCAGTTCTCCCAGTGCCCCCCAAACCATAGCGGGGGCACCCCCAGCCCTGCCAAAGCCCTGGGGGGGTGGGGGGCAAACCAGCAGCACAGCCCTCCCGATGTGGGTGCAGACCCCTCCCCACAATCCAGAGGCACCCCAGGCTGTGCTGGACAGGGGCAAGGAGTTGGGGGGGCCAAGCCATACCCCCCCTGGAGCCCCCCCACCCCAGAGCTCTATAGGGCAGGTCCCAGTGCAGAGAGCAGCCCCCCAGCCCAGCCCCGGGGGGGTCCCAAGCCCCCCCA
The DNA here is from genome assembly GCA_035584715.1 of Xiphorhynchus erythropygius. Taxonomy (NCBI): domain Eukaryota; kingdom Metazoa; phylum Chordata; class Aves; order Passeriformes; family Dendrocolaptidae; genus Xiphorhynchus; species Xiphorhynchus erythropygius. Next base: position 1,247,023 of record JAWMRB010000082.1, read on the forward strand.
GCCCCGTCTGTGTGCTCAGCCAGCACTGTGATCCCCGGTCCCCCCCGAGCGCCAGACCGGGGCCCCCCCCGAGCCCCCCCAGGGACCACTTTAATATGAAGGAATTTTTTTTTGTGTGTGTGGTTTTGGTTGGTTTTTTTTCTTTTTCGTTTTTTCTTTTTTTCTGATTTTTTTCCTCTTTTATAACAGAAAGGACCTCAAACCCTTCCCCACACCCCAAAGACCCCCCCACCCACCCCAAAATGCCGCCGCGCACCCAGGCCCCCTCCCCTGTACAGCCCCACACCAAGGGGGCCCCCTTGTGACCCCCCCCGAGGTGGGGGGCAGCCCCCCAGCCCCCATAGGGGTAACCCCCCCATAGGTGTAGTCGTTCTGTGTAGGGACCCCTTTCATTTCTAAGCCTTTAGACGCCCCCCCATTGCTTATCAAAACAAAATGGGGGACCCCCCCCAAGAAAAAAAAACTACCAAAAAAAAGAAAAAAAATCTAAAAAAAGAAAAAATATAAAACCCTCTAAAATGAGAAAAAAACACCCCACAACCCCCCACCCCCTCCCTGCATCAATAAATGTAATTTGATTTTTTTTCAGAAGGCGCCGACATTTGGGTCTCGCTGGGGGGGACGGGGGGGCCCCAGGAACCAGGTGAGGGACCCCAAAACCAGGTGAAACGGACCCCAAAACCAGGTGAAATGGACCCCAAAACCAGGTGAGGGGGATCCCAAAGAACCAAGTGAAGGGGAATTAGGAACCAAGTCAGGGGATTCCAAGGAACCAGGTGAGGAACCCTAAAAACCAAGTGAGGGTCCCAGGAACCAGGTGAGGGGACCCCAAAACCAGGTGAGGGGGATCCCAAGGACTCTGGTGAAGGGGACCCCAAAATCAGGTGAAGGGGGCCCCAAGAATCAGGTGAGGTACCCCAAAGTCAAGTGAAGGACTCCAAGGAACCAGGGGAGGGAGACCCCAAAACCAGATGAGGTTCGCAGGAACCACGTGAGGAGGAGAACCAGGTGAAGGGAAACCAGGAATGGGTTGAGGGGACCCCAAGCCCAGGTGAGGGGACCCCAGGAAGCAGGTGAGGCAGGGGGGGTCACGCTGTGCTCGGGTTTATTGGTGGGTACAAAGCTTCACAGTCTGGAGTCGCCAGCGGCGTTTGGTGGGGGGGACAACTCATGGACCCCCCTCAGGCCCCCCCAAACCCACCCTCCCTCCCCCCTAAAAAGCTGATCCGAAATAGAAAAGGGCAGTGGGTGTTAGTCGGCCCCGTCGACGTGCAGGGGGGTGTGGGGGGGCCCCGGCCGGGGGGCACAGGGGTGCCCGTTGAGCTGGGTGGGCGCCGGGCTCTTCTTGGGGGCGAGGGGACAGGAGGCCCCCCCGGGACAGGCACGTTTGGGGCTGGGGGCCGGTCGCTGCATCTTGTGCTCCAGCAGCATGTGGTTCTGGGGGGGCAGCCCCAGGCAGGCCCTGGGGGGCACAGAGAGAGGGGGGTCAGGGGTGGGCACCCCGGGACTGGCACCGGGCACCCACAGTGTGGGGGGCACGGGATGGGCATCCCAGGACCTGGAGGGGCTCAGACCCATTAATACTGGGCACTGGGACCCACTGGAGTTGGACACCTCTGGAGCTGGGAACCCTGGGTATTGGGCACTGGGACCTACTGGTGTAGGACCACCTGGGCTCTGGGTGGTCACCCTGGGTATTGGGACTCCCACTGGGCACCCCAGGACTGGGGACCCACCCATGCTGGGACCTGTTGGTGCTGGGCACCCCCAGGCACTGGGACCCCCAGGACCTGTGGGCATTCCCCACCAGGACATACTGGCACTGGGATCCACCCACTGGCACTGGGCACCCCAGGCCTTGGGCTCCAGAACCTGCTGGGTTTGGACCCCCCATGGATGGGCACTGGGACCCACTGGTGCTGGCACCTTGGGTATCCCACGACAGGACCCCTGCCAGCCTTTGGGTGGCACAGCGGGCACGGGGTGGGTGGGAGTTGGTGCCCACGAGGACAGGACCCCCCGGTACCTCAGGATGTTCTCGATGCAGCTGCGCTGGCGGAAGAGGGCATTGACCACGGGGGTGCCCTCGGGCACCAGTGGGGCCTTGCAGAGGAAGGCGAGGATGGAGAGCACACTGTGGAAACCCTGGAATTCGGGATCGGCCTCGGTGCAGAAGGTGATGCGCTGGCACAGCTCCGTCAGGATGGCCAGGTCCAGGATGATGGGGCTGGCCAGCAGCGAGTCCTGGGGGCACCGAGGGGTGAGGAGCCACCCCCTGGCACTGAGGGGACACCCCGGGCAGCCCAGTGAGCCCCCACGCACCTCACAGGTGTTGTGGATGACGATGGTGTTGGTGCCACCCATCATGATCTCCGATGTGTACTCGTCCAGTGCCCGCTTGCTGTCCCCCACATAGGGCACGTACTTGATCACCACCTGCAAAGCAACGTCCCTGTCACCTCCACTGTCACCTCTGTGTGTGTGTCACCCTCCCAAGCCCCCCAACTCACGCAGTGGTCAGGCTTGTCCTGGGGTCCGTAGAGGATGGGGTTGGCCTGCACCGTGTCGTCCACCACGTTGCTCTTGGAGATCTCCTTGGAGCGGAACTGCTGCGGCGCCGAGAGGTTCTTCCCGTCGTTGTTCCCCAGGTGGTTGTAGCTCACGATGGACTTGGTCTGGGCAGGGGGCGCGGGGAGGTCACCCCCTGCCACCTCCAGCTGCCCCCCAGGGTTCCCTGTCCCCACGTACCTTGAGCCCGGCGCCCACCAGGAAATCCACCAGCACCGACTTGAGCTTGGTCTGACCCGACTTGAAGTCGTCGCCGCCGATGAAGACGCGGCGCTGGGCGGCCAATTCCACGGCCCCCGGCACGAAGGTGTTCTGGGGGGACCCGTTGATGTAGGCACAGCCCTCCAGGATGCTGGCGACGGCGAAGAGCGTGGACGGGGACACCTCCAGGCCTTGCTGTGGGGACAGGGGACAGCTCAGCGGCACCGGGGCGGGGCTGTCCCCCTCCCGTGCCCCTCGCCCACGCCCTGACCTCGATGGCCCGCAGCAGGTTCTCGGCCGTGTCGTTGACCCCCGGCACGATGTCACAGAAACGCTCCGTGTTGGCCGTCCACAGCACGATGACCTTGTCCAGCCCGCTGATCTCCTTGAAGTCCCGGATGTCCCTGCGGATCTGCTCCACCTGGGACAGCGCCGAGGGGACGCGTCACCGTGGTGGCATCTCCCCATGGCCCGTGTCCCCCACGCCCCACTGTCCCACCCCAGCAGGACCTGCTGAGCCATGGAGCCACGCAGGACGTTGTCCGCCCGCTCCTCCTGGTTGGCGGCGATGAATTCGGGGATGTAGATGGAGGGTCGGGGCTTCATCTTCTCCATGTGGGGCCAGAGCTGCTCCTGCAGCGGCCAGTCCAGCACCTCGGCCCGCCGCATGGCCTCGGCCAGGTTCAGCGAGGAGATGTCCCAGCCTGGGGGACACGGGGTGACCCAGGCGCTCAGGGTGCCCTGCCCCGGGGTGGGGTCCCCCCCGTGTCCCACCTACCATCAAAGATGATGTCGTTGGGGTGCACCATGGGCAGCAGGTCCCGGAAAGGCACGTAGACGTCGCCGGTGGGGCCGGTGCCCAGGCACACGGTGGAGGCTTGGAGCAGGGAGCCGTAGTAGTTGGCTTTCTGGGATGGAGAATGTGAGGATGAGCCGCTGGCAGGGGGAGTGGGGGGCCCCAGCACCTCCAAACTGGGGGGGCTGGGGCTGTGGGGCCCCTCTGTGGGGTGCAGGACACAGGGGCAGATGGGAGAAGCTGAGCTTTGTATCCCCATCCCTGTGGGACAACCCCTGGGTGCCAGGACCTTGCTGGGGTCACCCTGGGGACATCCACCCCACTGAGGTCACACAGGGGACAATCCCCATGCTGGGGTCCCGCTGGGGACTCCCAACCCACTGAAGTCACACTGGGGGCACCCCCCTTTCTGGGGTCACACTGGGGACACACACCCTGCTGAGGTCACACTGGGGGCAACCCCTTTGTTGGAGTCCAGCTGGGGACACCCCCGCCTTGCTGAGGTCACACTGGGGACACCCACCTCAACGATATCCCACTGGGGACACTCCTCCCTTTCTGGGGTCACAATGGGGACACCCACCCCACTGAGGTCGCACTGGGGACACCCACCTCATCGATACCCCACTGGGGACACTCCTCCCTTTCTGGGGTCACAATGGGGACACCCCCCCTTTCTGGGGTCACACTGGGGACACCCACCTTGCACCCGGTCTTGGTCATCCAGGACAGCCCCAGCCTGTTGGCCAGCACCGCCGCCGTCACCGTGGTGCCGTTGTTGCCCCCCCAGCCCACCAGCATCACCCCCAGGCGCGGCACCTGCCGGCCCGTGCGGAAGGTGAAGCGGGTGGAGCACGGCCGCACCTGGGGACACAGACAGGGGACACAGGCAGGGCACAGCTGGGGACAGCCGGGGACGAGCAGAGCCCCCCCAGCCCCCTGGCAGCTGCCCACCTTGGTGACGCCGTTCTCCTTGCAGACGTGCACGGTGCTGTACGTGTACTTGGCCTCGATGAAGTCCTTGCTGTAGGTGACGTTGGGGCTCTCCACAAGGAACGGCTCTGCCATTGTTCCTGGAGCTGGAATGGGAGGAAATGGGTGTCAGCGCCGCTGGCCTGGCACGCCGGGTCCCCCCCGGGCCCTCCGCCCTGCCTGGCTCTGTGGCCACTGGGGACTCTTGGCTCCCCGCCCTCCCAGCGTGGTGGTGGCACTGGGACCGTCACCGCAGCCCCTCCCCACCCGTGTCCCGGCACCGGCTGCTGCCCCCGGGACAGGCGGGGAACAGGGGGGGTGAGACCCCCGCCCCGGGATTTCCAGGAGCCCCCAGTGAGCCGAGGGGTGCAGGGTCCCCGTTCTGCTTAGGGCAGGCAGGGGCTGTCCCTGCTGTCACCTCCCTGGGAGTGGCAGGGGGCACAGGAGGGCATGGGGGACTAGGGATGTTCCCAGGGGACACGGGGACAGGGCTGTGCTCACTCGTTGGGAGTGACAGAGGTCGCTCCCAGGAGACACGGGGACCCCCCGCACCCTGGGGTGGCACAGAGGACATGGGGACCAGGGTTGTCCCTGCTCCTGGAGGTCCCAGGGCATGCAGGGGATGTGGGGATGGAGGGTGTCCCTACGCCCTGGGGTGACAGATGGGGCAGGGGACACGGGAACCAGAGCTGATCCCACTCCCAGGGTTGTCCCAGGGGACGGGCGCTGTCCCCGTTCCTGAGGGTGGCAGAGCGGGCACGGGGACAGGGGCTGTGCCAGCACCCCGGGATGGCACAGGGGACACGGGGACAGGGGCTGTGCCAGCACCCCGGGATGGCACAGGGGACACGGGGCCGAGGGCTGGCCCTGCCGAGGGGACACGGATCCGGGCCTGCCCCGGGCAAACCCGAACCCCTCCGGGGGTCGCTCCCGCCGCCCCCGCGGGCACTCACCGGGCCGGGCCGCGCTGGAGGCGGCGGAGCCGGAGCCGAGGGCTGTGTCTGTGTCAGTGGCTGTGCCCGGTGCCGATGGTGTGCGATGCCGGTGCCCGATGTCCGGTGTCGGTGGCTGTGCCGGTGCCCGGTGTCTGATGCCGACAACCGGTGCCCGATACCCGGTACCCGATATCCGGTACCCGATGCCGGTACCCAGTACCCGACACCCAGTACCCGATGTCCGGTACGCGGTGCCCGATGCCCGCTACCCGATGCCGGTGGCTGTGCCGGTACCTGATGCCGGTACCCGGTACCCAATGCCGGTGGTTGTGCCGGTACTGATGCCGGTGCCCGGTGCCCGACGCCGGTGGCTGTGCCGGTACTGATGCCGGTGCCCGGTGCCCGGAGCTGCCCCGCGGGGACGATGCGATCGATGGCTCCGCCGCCGCTCCCGCTCCCGCCGCTTAATCCGCTCCGCGGCCCCGCCCCGGCCCCGCCCGCGCCCGGCCCCGCCCCCCCGCACGTGCCCACCGGCCCCGGGACCCCCCGGAATCCCCCGGGATCCTCCGAACCCCCCGGGACCCCTGAACCCCCCGGAACCCCCCGAGCCCCCCGTCCCGGGGTACCTGCGGGGCTCCCCGGGCCCCTCCGACGGCTCCTACCGGGGGGGCTGCGGGAGGTGTCGGGGGGCGAGCGGGGGGAGCGGCCGCTGACCCGGGAAGGGGAAGTGTGGCCGGGGCCGGTGCCGGTGCCGGGCCGGGGCCGGGGGTCCCGCCGCCGCCTTCCGGCCATTGAGAGCCCCGGCCCGGCGGCTTCCTGAGCTCGGGGCCCGCGGGCGCCTTCCCACGGCGCTGCTGCCACGGGGCTGCCCCCGGCACCCCACTGCCCCCCGGGCATCCTACTGCCCCCCGGGCATCCCCCTGCCATCTGGGCATCCCACTGTCCTGGACATCCCACTGTACCCCCGGGCATCCCACTGTCCCGGGCATCCCACTGTCACCCTGACACCCCACAGCCACCTGGGCACCCCACTGTACCCCCGGGCATCCCACCGGCCCCCGGCCCCAGCACCCCAAAAGTCATGGCATCACAGAACTCCCGGTATGGGAACATGAAAAGTCATGGCACCCCAAAGTTCATGGAACCCCAGACCCCCCAGTATGGGCACCCCAAAAGTCACAGCACCCCAAAGCCCCTGGCATGGGCACCCCAAAGTTCATGGCACCCCAAAGCCCCTGGCATGGGCACCCCAAAGGTCACGGCAGCCCAAAGGTCACGGTACCCCAGATTCCCTGGCATGGGCACCCCAAAAGTCATGGCTCCCCCGGCACCCCGGAGCCCCCGGCAGGGACACCCCCCCATCCCCACAGCCCACGCGTGGGGCCGGGGGAGCGTGGGGGGTGCCCGGGGGTGGGCACACACCCAGGGGCCGTGCCCGGCGCCCCGCTGGCGGCCCCGGGGGTCCCGCTGCCTTTCAATTGCTTCAAAAGGGGCCCCCCCGGAGCCCGAGCAACGCCCCGGCCCCCTCGGCAGCCCCGCTCCCCGCAGACACGGCGAGGACAGCTCTGCCACCCACCCCGCTGCCCGGGCTCGCTGCCACCGCCACCCAGCCCGGGGCACTCCGTGGGACGGGAGGGACGGGACGGGACGGGACCCACCGGGCACAGCCCGCGGGGCACCTGCGGTGCGGGGCACGGGCGGGGCCGGGGCCGCCTCCGGCCCCCTTGGCCACGGGCGAACAAAGACCCCTTGGTGCCGGGGGCTGGAGGACAAAACGAGCCCCGCGCTGGAATGCCAGTGCCTCAGCAAATTATTGAAACAAAAATAACATTTCTTTGTACAATAATCCTGGGGCGGGGAGGGTCCGGGCAGCGCTGCCAGGGGCCCAAGAACTGGTATTTTTCCACTGCTTTCCTTTTTCCTTTTTTTTTTTTTTCTTCCCAATTTTTTTTTCTCTCCGCTCGCCCCCCTCCCGTAACTCCCACCATTGTTCCTTCCCCCACTCCCTTCCCACTCCTCCCACGCTCGGCACCGCAGAAAGCGGGGCTCGCTTGTTCCCGCTGTCCCGGCGCGTCCCTGGGCCGGCAGCCCGGGCCGGCCGCCCAGCGCCCTCGCTGCCCAGCTGCCGGGGGCTGGCGGGGCTCCAGCCGGGCCCTCCGCAGCCATAGCGACCGGCCCCGCTGCCACAGCAATGATGCCCACCCACCCACCCATCCACCCTTCCCTCCATCCACTCAGCTACCCACTCACCCACCCATCCATTCACCCACCCATTCATCCATCCTTCCATCCATCCCTTCACCCACCCACCCACCCATCCCTCCATCCATACCTCTCCATCCCTCCACCCACTCATCCGCCCCCCCATCCATCCATCCATCCACCCCTCCATCCATCCCTCCCCTCATCCATCTATCCCTCCATCCCTCTCCATCCCTCCCTCCTCCCACCCACCGGGACCCCCAGCTCCATCCACCCCCGGGATGGGTACCCAGGCCACGCTGCCCCCCACGTTGTGTTTCATTACAAGCACGTTCAAGGGGCTGATGATGCTGCAGCACCAGGGGATGCTCCCTGTGCAGGGAAGGGCTCCTGCCTCTGTCCCCCCCGGATTTACACGCCTTACAAACAGCCCCAGCGCTGCCTTGCCACGTTTTCCTCCCTGCACAGTTGGGTTTTTTCCCCTCGTGTAACACAATCCCAGGCTCTGACCCTTCATTATCCCAGCTGGCAGCTCCTCATCCTCCTCCCCATCCCTGTGCCATCACCCTGCGGGTGCCCAAGGCCGGACCCACGCCTGGAAGGGAGGGAGGAGGGGGGGATTTGGGATGGCCTGAACTGGAGGTGCAGCAGCTGCTCTGGGAGAGGGACCGGCACCATCAGACCGTGACAAGGACAAATTATTCTAATGAGGTCCCTCTGTAAACGAGGTGCACAGGGGAAAAAAACCCACGGGGGAAAAATCCACAGGGGAAAAAACCCACGGGGGAAGAAAAAACCCACAGGGGAAAATACCACAATGGGAAAAAGAAAACCTCCCAGTGCTGTCCCCGTGTTTCCAGCATCCCTCCAACCTGGCCAGGTCCTTCCCACACCTGCCTGACCCCAATTTCAGGGCCGCTTGTGGCCGATCCGGTGTAAGGCGACACTTTGCCCAGGTGTGACCCGCATTAATAGCGAATTATTGGAGTGCAGGGCCCCTCCTGAGCCTGCAGCCGGCTCGGCTCGGGCGCACAGGAGGGACACCTGAAACAGGAGATGCTCCCAGGGCTCCCGGCCCGGTGCCGATAAGGAGGAGGCAGCAGGAGCCCGGCTGGCTCTGGCACAGCCAACGCAGCCAGTAAATTTCCACTGGGGCAGCTCCGAGTTAATGAGCTCAGTGCGTGACCCCGGGAGCTGCCAGCGGTTGGGAGGAATTCCCCAGCAAAGCTGCGAGGGGATGGGGACCCTTTCTGTGTGAGTGTCCCCAGAGCCTTGGAGCTGCTCTGCAGGTCGGGGGGAAGCTCAGGGATGGGGAAGGAGGGGCTGGTGGGCACAGCTTGGCTCAGAAGCAGCACCCGAAACCAAAACTGGAGGATCTGGGGGTTTGCGAGAGCACCAGCTCAGCCCCTGCACCACCCCGTGTGGGTGCTGGTGCTGCTGTGGCCACTCCAAGGTCAAGGACAGAGCAGAGACCTCCTTGTTCGCCCACCTTTAAAAAGTAAGATGTTATTTGATCCCTGGATTATTTTCACCTTCTCCACAATTTGCTATTTTGGAGGTAGAATCCCGAATTGGGCACTAAATCCACGGGCTCATTATGCGGACACGGGTGGATCCAGTGCCAACCCCGTGGTCTCTGGCGCTGTGCCTCTCACCCGCTGTTTGAGGAGGGAGCCCGGGAAAACAGCGGCTATTCCAAGGATTTTACACTCCTCGGAGTGGTTTTCTGCTCGGTCTTCCTGTGCCTGCTCGAGCCGCAGGGATGCTGCTGAAGGCAGGACCAGAGCCTGGAGCCATGGAGACAGCAGGGGAAGGGCCGGCCCGGCCACCACGGAGGTGCTGCTTGCACGGCGAGGTTTTGGTGGATGATTCACACGGGTGGGCGGAGGTGGCAGCTCCGGCAGCGTGGCCAGGCAGTGTCCGTGCCAGGCTCATGCCCCCTGGCCGCTCCAGCCCCCCGGGATGTGACTCAGTGCCCACGTCAGCCCCAGCTGGGAGGGGAAGGGGAGCCCCCTCCCCACGGATCCCGAGCATCCCCGGGCACCGCAGGCTCTGCGCTCCCCTCCGTCCCTCCACGCTGACACCACCCACCCCCAGGGCCTCTTCCAAAGCAGCTTCTCCTCCAAAAATCCCCGCAGGGTGCTGGAGTGGGAAGACCCCGCAGCTCGTGCCAGGGCTGGGGGCTGATCCCACCCCAGCAGGGCAGCGCTCCAAGGACTTGGCCCACTCCAAGCACCTCTTCCCTCTGCTCTTTCTTACCTACTCCCTGCTCTGACACTTCAACTCACACTCAAGTGACCCGGTTCCTTCCCGTTTCCTGCTTCCAAACTCCACGCCAGCCATTTATCACCTTTCCCTTTTTGAGTTTCCTCGCAGGGAGAAGCACTGAAAAGAAATGCACAACCTTATTGTCTGCTTGTTTTCCAATACAGTGAATTTATTATATGTTGCAAAATCAGCATTCAGCTTTTTTAGTGTACAAAAAAAGGACACTAGCTCTTAAGAAAAAAGATTAGGAAAGCTGAAGACTATGCTGCCTTGAAATTGTAACATTTTGGCAAAGTGAAAAGCTCTTTTGTAAACTCCAACTCCATGGCTCAATATAGTTTTTTATCCACAGTACAATATTACAAAGTAAAACACAGTATCAATAAGTTAAGATCATACTTAATCACCTAGAACTGGTTTCTATTAACCCAAAAAGCACAAAATTTTGCCTAAGCTTCGTCGTCTCTAAAAAGAAAAAAAATAAAATAAAAATAAAAAGGCAGATTCGACTACAATTCTTTAACACAGTCCAAAAGAAAAGTGAAGCAGGAAGTTGGTGGATGCTAATTGGGTCTCACAGTTTGGATATTCATTAAATATTTTCAGGGGTTTTTTTATATTCAAATTTTTTTAGAAGTTCCAGAATATACATGTAAATGTACACAATACATCTTTGTATACAACTCTGTTTGCAAAAATATCTTATAGCAGATGTATAAAGATTGAGATCCATCTCTATCCCCCCAAGCAACGAAACAAAACAAAATAAAAAAACCCAAAACCCTTTCAAAATTAAGGATCAGAAGTGTTTCCATGGAAGGATTTACTCATCCTGGGTTTGTAGCTGCTGCCTCTTCAGCCATCCCGAGTTCTGTGCTCCTCCACAGCCAGGAACGAAGCCCCACCGAGCCCCAGCACTGGGAAATTCAGCCTTTCCCCCCAAAATCACAGAATTTGGAACCTCTGGCCAGCCATGACACGAGATTGTGGCATCCCAGGTCCTCCTCAAGCCCCCTCTCCCAGGTCCCCAGGGCTCCAGAGGCTCCACCTGGCAGGAATTCCCAACTCCAGGAGGTTTGCTGGGATCACAGCCTGGACCCTGCTCGAGGAAGTCACGGCCAGACCCCACAGAGCAGGACAAAGTTTTCCAGACAAAACCCTTTAGAACCCCTGGGTGTTTTCCGAATTTCCCCGACAGGCAGAACCTCCAGGTTTGATCTGGGGAGGAAGGGATGGGAGCAAAGGATTCCCCCCAGCCCAGGATTCCCAGTGGGAATGCCCTGGGGGGGTTTCTGGGGTGCTCACCCTACAGACCACGGCAGGAACGTCTCTTCCCCCTCTCCTGACCAGGGTTGGGTTGGAGGACCAGTGAAAATGTGGTTGCCCAGTGGCTCTCCCGAGGGCCAAGGCCACCCTGGCCCTCCAGCTGTCACCTTTTCCTTGAAAAAAGGGGATGGCAAAGCCCCAGGGAGCGTTGGATGCACAGGGAGACACCTCAGAATAAAGTGGCAAAGCAAAGCAGTGGCCTTGGCTGTGTGACAATAATGGAATTATTATTAATAATATTAATTTTTTCTCGTTATTACAGCAGATGGACCCACTTTGGGTTTGGGGGCAGAAAAAACTCAAATTTGTGTAAGAAGCGTTTCCCTCCTTAACTCTGCCATTCTGCTCCTTCAAAGGGTGAAAGGCTCTTCAGTGCAACCTCCAAGGGAAGGAGACTCCACAGGGAAGGAATCCTTTACTTTGAGATAAACGGAAGCGGGAAGAAGTCAAATCCCCCAGGCTGGCAGGATTAAAAAGGGGAGAGGGCAGAGAAAGGAAGGAATAGCAGAGTTAAAGGACACCTTTGTGCTTTTTGGAGTGTTTCTCACACCCTGGCCATACTCTAAAATGTTCCCTTCAATCCAAAATAAGAAAATAAAAGAAAAAATCAGGAAGCAAGACTGGAGGGAGAAGCTGGCTGGATAAAGCACACCAGTGGAAGGGATCCGCGTGGGAAAACACCACCTTACTGCTCTCACACTGCTCTGAGAAGGGTTTGCTTTGGACAGACACAAAAAAACATCCCAGGAGAAAGCATGGCACCCCCCACCCCCTCCTCTCATGGACCAGGAATAAAATAACTCCTCGGGGTGACTGTTTGATAAGTTTTAGCAATACTGCGAGGAGAGGTTTCCGAGACGCTTGGCCTAAAAGGGAAAGGGAGGCACAGTTTTAGAAAAAGATGCTTTTTTTTGCTTTTTGGCTTTTTTTTTTTTTGATACAAAAATAGACCAGAGTCTCATCAGCAATTAATAAAATCGGCTGCCTTGGTAGAAAATTAGAAAAGTCAAAGACAGATAGGTGGAGGTGAACTGGGCAGACTGGGCCACACCTGCTGAGAGGCCACTGCAGGGGGTTTACGCCCGAGAAACGCACAAGCAGGTGAAAAAATGGGGGTTTAGGGCTTGGTTTTTTTGGGGTGGGATGCACCTGTGCCCTGGCCAAGGTGCTGAGCCCCGGGGGACCCCCCTGTGCTGCCACAACCACCCCCCAGGATGACAAAGCAGGGCCAGACAAGGAGAGCTCTGGGTACTTGGTGTATTTACGCGGTGCCGGAGCAGACACAGCTCTCGTTCCAACAGTCGCCGTGCCGGGAGCTCGCCCAGCACTCCGAGCAGCATTCCAGTTCCTCACCATTTGTAGGACAATTTGTAACCCAGTGGAGCTGGGCCAGGGGGAATTACACTTCCATGCCAACCTTTTAATCCATGAAAACTACAGATTCTTAACCTTTGGGAGCTTCGGTCACTTTTTAGGCAAGTTTTTTTTTCCCTTAAGTGTCAAACGCTGGCTTCAAATAAGCAGATTAATTTGTTTTATCCATTTGTTACATTCCAACATTCAGAGAGGCTTAAAAAACTCGGGAGGAGCGTGCTGGACGTGGACATGACAGACTCGGCATCCTAAGTCATCCCCAAGTTCTTCAACCACGAGGAATTAATGCTCGTCTCTGAAAGGGATTGGGGTGTATAAAAGGGAACGTAACGTCCAGGTGACTGGATTTTGTTTGTTTTTTGTTTTGCCCTACCCAGTCCAGGGGGAGTGGCAGCTAAAACTGCTGCTGGTCATACTCTGCTATGAGTTTTTTGATGTGAGCCAGTTTGTTGTGGAGGTATTCGCAGCGGTTCTTCTCTTGGCTGTAATTGGGGTTAGTCTGGAAAGAGAAATGAAAATGCAGAGGTGGGAGGTGATTCTTCTTCACAAACCCCCAGGTGGGGTCAACACACCACAGAGAAATGTGGAGAAGCATGGAATGGTTTGGGTGGGAAGGGATCTTAAAGGTCATCTCATTCCATGCCCTGCCATGGGCAGGGACACCTTCCACCAGCCCAGGGTGCTCCAACCTGGCCTTGGACACTCCCAGGGATCCAGGGGCAGTCACAGCTTCTCTGGGCACCCTGTGCCAGGGCCTGCCCACCCTCCCAGTCAACAGTTTCACCCCAACATCCCATATAAGTCTCCCTTCTTTCACTTTGAAGCCACTGGGTATGACCAAGGAATGAAGATTTCAGAAACCTATTTAAAATAGACCTACTCTGATTAAACAAAGCAAAGAATAAAATCCCTTCCCAGCATTCTCCAGCTCCAGGAGCCTCATGCCAGGGAATGAGCTCACCTGAGGGAGGCTCAGCCTAACTGGGAGCAGCTGGGCTTCCAGCAAGCCCCCCCTGCCCTCTGCCCCCACCAGGGAGCTTTGGAACAAAGATGAACATCCAACATGCAGGGAATCTCTTCAAAAAGCTCCCAAATCCCTCAGGACAACAGGGCTCAGGGCCATGTTCATGGATTTAAAAGGAACACCCCAAACCCCTGCTGGTGTGTGGATGCTTTGCATAAAGAATACAGAAATGCAATGTTTTTCACGTGCCCCACACACCAAAAACCTGGGGGCTGTAGCCCAGACACTGCTCCCAGCCCAGACCTTGTGTACCAACCCCCCAGATCCTGGAGGATCCTGTTATCCCTCAGCCTGTGCATCTGAAACACAGACTGTTCCTTCCCTGGAGAGATAAAGGCCCTGATTTCAGACACCCATTGTGCCACGGCCACGGCTGAACGCTCCCTGAGATCCAGGGAGCACTCCCAGCTCCCCCCAAACCCTTCCTGAGCTGTTTTTTGGACAGGCTGGAGCTGAACAAAGATCTGCTGGAATGCCTCAGAGCCTGGGTTTGCACTTGGCAAGGGCCCATCTCTTTCACTCACACCAGGGGCACCACCCAAAAGCCTTTTGTGGCCAAGTAAACTCACTTACCTTTTTAATTTTCCGATATTCCTGTAAAATTTGATCATGGATGGTCTAAAAAAAGGGGAAAAAATAGGTTGTTATTTTCAGTTCTGCAACCTACTGCTGCAGGAAATATTTACTGATGGCTCAACGTACACAATTCCTCCAAATTCCAACCAGAATCTGCTCCCTCCACGACTTCCCTGGGGAGATTTGATGGCTACAGCCAGTCCCTGATCCCATGAATATGCTGGAGCTGACCCCAGAAGCACTGGAAAATCAGGCCCCACTCCCCAGCCAGGAGAACTACCTGGAAGAGGCACCTGAATTCCAGGAGAATTGACATTCCCAACGCTCCAACTGCTTTTTGCCCCCAGGATATAACAGCAATCCAGGGAGGACTCATGGAATTCTGCAGGGAGAGGGGTGGGATGTGTGAGGGAGGGAGCTGTGCTCAGCACAATAGGTGCTCTGTAAAAATCTGTTTATTACACTCAACGAGACTTACTTTTTCAAGCTAATGAATGGCTAAAACTCTTTAAAAATCACCCTGACAAGACCAATAATGGTGCATTATTAAGATCAAAGATTCCAGAGGAGCAGATGACCCCATGCTAACTCCCCTTCCAGCCCCGATACGCTCCCATATGTGCAAATATGAGTTTGCTGGCTGGGATACACTAATAGCTTCCAGCAGCTTTTGGCTGAGCACGCCAATTGTCTCACTGAGGCCTTTCCTTGTCAACAAGTCCCATGATGTGGCTCCAGCCTGCAAAGGGAACAGCACAGAGCTGGGAGAGGGACAGAGCCCAGAGCTGTCAGCTGTGTGCACGTTCCCCACCGCTTCGGGGTGGAATTCACACCCCAGCCCACCCCAAAGGGAGCAAATAAAGGAGCTGCAGGGGCAGAGGGAGGTTCTGAAGGTGTATTTCTGCCTGTCTGTACCTTGTACTCTTCAGAGCCCTGCAAAAGCTGCTTCAGCTTGGCATCCAGCTGAGTGAACCGTCGGGTTATCCGCTCTATCCGGGCGTGCAAGTCTCGGTACTCGTTGTACTCCGCATTGAAGTCGTTCTTGTAGCTCTGACGCTGCTCCGAGGACGAAATGGCTGCGTATTTTCTGCAGGGAAAAGGTGGTTTAGGGAGAAGGCCCCCCAAGGAGGTGGGTGCTGGGCTGGCAGGCCCTGCTGCTGGGCTGCCAGGGGACTGAGAACCAAGCCTTGTGAGGTTTGGAGTCGTTGAGATGGGAGACTGGGAAGGAATTGTTTGCCAGGGAGGTCAAGGCAATGATTCCCCCAGTTACCTCTGCTGACTGGGAGGGTGGGGAGGCCCTGGAAAGGACTTCCATCCCTGCCCCATCCCTGGAAGTGTCCAAGGCCAGGTTGGAGCAACCTGGGCTAGTGGAAGGTGTCCCTGCCCATGGCAAGGTTTTAAGGTCCTTTCTAACCCAAACCAGTCTGGGATTCCACGATTAAGGCCGGAAAAGCCCTCCAAGATCAAATCCAACCAATCCCCCACCACTAAACTGTGCCCCCAGGAGCCACATCCACATGTCTTAAACCCCCCCAGAGGTGGTGATTCCCTGTTCCAGTGCCTGACCACCTTCCAGAGATGGAATTTTCCCTCCTATCCAACCTAAACCTCCCCTGGTGCAACTGGAGGCCGTTTCCTCTCACCCTGATTTGCATTACAGTAGCAAAACTCCGAGGGGGCTGTCAGGATTATTGCCTTGACCTCCCTGTGAAACAAAACACTGTTTGCTCCCAAAACTTCCTATCTCCACCAGATAGGGCAGACTAGGCAGGTACACAAAGCCTGGGAGCAGCTGTGGGGGGAGGAGGACACAGATAGTGCTGCTACAGCTTTTCTAAGTGCTGCTGTCCCCCAGAACACGGAGTTCTGCCTCTGTGCCAGCCATTGGAACAGCAGGAAGACGATGCTTCCAGTGCTGAGGCTCGAGAGGAACACAAAAAGCATTGAGCCATCGTTGCAAAACGCTCACGGGGTGATTATGTGGCAAGAGCACGACACGAGAGCCGGTGAGGGGCTGGAGCTGATTCCCAGCACCTCCTGGAGGCGCCCAACGTGCCCCCAGCACGGCACAGGGGCTCACGTGGAGCAGATGTGCCTTTGGGGCCCTTTGGAAGTTGCTCAGCTCCACAAAATGCCATTAAACCTGACTTTTACAGCCCTCTCTGAAGGTAAAACTCGTCTTTTGGGAGGGGGCGGCTCTAATTGGCTGCCCTGACTTGGCTGCAGCAGCACCAGCTCGGAGCATGAGCACGTAAAAGCTAATTTAGGCCTCAATTTAAGGGGGAATTTTTGCTCTTTTAACTTTTTAAGCACTTTTTATGTGCTTCAGCCTTCAAGAACTGGCTCCTTGCTACGGGCTGGGATAAAGAAGCACTGACACAGGACAAGTTGTCCTCTACCAGTACAAAACATTCACCTTCATGATTAAAACAGCTCTTGCCATGTGTGGCACCTCTTACAATCTAAGATCTGACCACCAGAATAGCTGGATCCCACCAGAAGGTGAGACCAGAGAGCTCAGAGACCTCACACTGTTCCTTTGGAGAGGGCCCAAGGAGCTGTAATGTCCCTTCATAGGAGGGATCAGCAAATCCCCTCCCAGCCACCCAAATTCTTCTGAATGGCCCTAAAAATGTCACCTCCAAGGGGCTGTCTGGGCTGCCCAGAAAACCAGTAACCACACCAGAACCTTCTCCTCCTCCTCCATCCCCTCTCTCCCAGTGATCCCAGCACAGCCAAACCAGCTCTGATGGAATCAGACCCCAGGCTGTGACAGGCACAGGGCA
>JAWMRB010000082.1:1275540-1285933 GCA_035584715.1 Xiphorhynchus erythropygius
TGTTACCCTGGAGAGTGGGAGATGTTTTTGTTCAGCCCATGGAGATCTTGTGCATCTGGTTAGGGATTACTGTTCTCCACACAGGAGGTGGTTGTGCTTAGGGACTTTATTATCCACACAGCAGTAAAATGCCTCAAAAACAAGAGGAGCGGTGGCAAGTCTTGAATTAACTGAACACACTGCTAAATTCTTCTCCTTTTGCTTCAGGGAGGCTACAACCTAATCCTAAAAATATTAAAAATCTAGGCAATTCAAAGCAAAAAGCTGCCCAACTAACAGAGCAAACTCTCCTGATAAGAGAAAAATAGAAGGCCCAGTTATCAGTTTACATGACAAACACTTTGTTTTTCCTTTCAGTTCTGTCAGCTTTCCAAAAGCCTGAGCCAAAACACAGGAAGAATTTGAGCTGTGTTTTACACTGAGGTATCCCTGTAAACACGCCCAAGACACAAAAGCCAAGCCAGGTGCTTTGAGGAGAACTCTCCCAGAATGTCTCTGGTCCCTGCCTGTCTCTGCAGCCACAGCTGGAGCCCGGGAAGAACAGCGTGGATTTTCTCCTCCAAGGAGCTCTGAGAGCTGCTCCCTCCTTGTTTTGCTCGTGTGGGACTCTGGAAGCTCCACCCCAGCCCTCCCAAAAATAGAAGCCTTGCAAAATGAGGCAAAAAGGCCAGGAGGAACAGGGAGTCCTGCGAGAGATGCAAGAGCACAATGAAACCCACACCTCGACGGATTTAGACGTGTAGCTTTAACACAGCCTGTAATTTTTAGCTTATCTCTGTCTGCCTGTGGATGGGAGCCCTGGGAGGGCTGAGAGGGATTAACTTTACGAGCAACACCTTTCCAGCCAAATCAGCATTTAGCCCAACGAGGGGCCCCGTGGCTGAGGCCACACGCGCCGTGGCCCTGCCAGGGCTTTGGGGAGCATCAGTGCAAAGTGATTATCAGAAACACAGGCTCTGCCCTATTTATAGCTCTGAAAAGGTGCTCCAAAGAATTCAGGCACTGCGAGGAAAATGAAGGGCTCCAGGATTAAAACCTTAAGGAAGGAGCAAGGTGTGCCAGCTGAACTCTGTTTTTAATAGGACCTGCCCTGTGCCCTTGGGCAAACTAAGTCCTGTCTTGCTCTTTTCAGCTATGGAAAGGAGTAAAATGAACAAAACACAGAGTATTTTGTAGAATATATTCCAATAGAGAAGAGGGCAGCTGCAGCAGTTAAATAAAGAGCCATGATGTGTTTAATAAAGCAATAAAGGTATTTACTGCAAGGCCTACAATGGCACCTTCAGTGTGACTCCAAGTGTTAGGAACTGGTTCAGCTTGGAGACAGCTCTCACTCTTGACACACAAATAACGTGCTTGGCCAGGAGCTGCATGAGCCTCACACCTAACCAGTGGCACTTCAAGCACCAAAGGCTCTGAGCAATACAAATAAAACAGGGGACATCTGCTTTGCACAGGAAAACGTGTACCAACACAGAGCATGGCTCCTTTATGTCCACCAGAATAAAAATACATAGATTTACAGGTTATAACAAATCAGATAAGCTGTAGATCCTTTGTTAGATAACTCTCCCCATGACCAAGCAAAAGTGTTCCTCTTAAAGGACTGATCTGGTGAGCCAAAATCACCCAGCTTGGTTGCACCCCCCTAAGCCACGGCGTAGCCACGGGAGGCTCCTGCTATCTCTGGAACAGCACCCTGAGCTGGGAACTGTGTCACCCACGGCCTTTAGGGACACTCTGAGCTGCAGCCTGGAGATAACAGGTTACACTGACACGGGGGGGGGTCTGAGAAGACATTTCCCTTTACCTAAATCGTTGCCTTCGTCAGAGTACAAACCTGTTGCAGAAGGGTATCCAGCAAATCCTTGTCCTGCTGAGAAAGTCCATCCTTCTGCAATCTGAGAATAAGTTCAGGTTTCTTATAAGGCTTTAGTGCCAGTAAGTGCACAACCCTATCTTTGAAGGGTCTCTGAGAAATGGCACTATTGCCTCTCTTTATTGCACTGGCAAGGTTGACTGGCGTTGGGCGCTTCCTGGAGGGAACAGCATCGGAAGCTCCTGGTGCAGGTTTACGCACCTGAACCTTTTTGCCTAAAATGAGATGAGAATAGTGAACTGCAGCAGTCACCTTGCAAAGGCCAGTGGGCTGTCAACACGTATAAGGAGTTCATTACACCCTCTCGAGTGGCACAAGATGACAAGGAAGGACAAACACAACCAGCACACCCCCTCTGCTCCGACACGGAACGAGCATCCCATGAGTTTTATGGTTCATGACAAGCTTGTAACCAGCAAACAGCAACACCAAGCTCTGGAAACCTGAGCATTATTGGCCACCAGCTCACATAAAGCTCTCTTTGTTTGCCAGCTTTTCATTTGTCCCAAGTGCACGTATCCCCACGCTTAATCTAACTATTTTTCCCCCTCCCTATGAGAAGAAAATTCTGCATTATTATGTAGAAGAGTGGAAATACGGAGTGGAAAGAGCAGAACTGGTCAACGAGCGGCTCCCCGCTGCTGAGCTCAGCAAAAACGCTCCTCCAGCAGATGTTTCTGCTTTTGGAACAATAGGAACTTTATGGGGCTGGGTCCACCTCCCTTCCCCCTCCAAACACGGCCCCATGAATGGGGCTGACACTGGGCCATCAGCCTATTCATCAGGGTGCTGTCTGTGCTCCTGGAATAACCCCTTCTACCCTGGGCTAAGAGCTGCTTCGTGTTTGCAGTGAAGGGAGAACATGGAGCTGTCTCCAAAGTGCATCTCAGCTCCCTCACTGGGGCTCCTGCTTGCTGACAGCACCATCCAAGAATTCATTTCTCCCACTCCTACTGAAAACCAGCCCTAATCAGAACCCTCACACCAGTCCCACGTCACTTAGTAAAGCCCAGACCAAGGAATTGGACTATTCTGGATACAGGAGCAGGTCCCACAGCCATGTTCCTGCTACCCAAGGCAAACCAAGCAAATCTGAGAGGGAAATGTGCAGGTTCCAAGGTCTAAACCGTGGAGATCCAATCAATAATCACTCTGGGCTGGAGAAAGTGCCCTTTGCTAGGACAAACAACATCCAGCATTTACTGCAAGTGTTTTGGAGGTTTATTCCAGGATGGCACTTCTCCACTGCTAGGAAGCAACGTTTCCAACTGAGTCATCTGAAGATACTGGGGATTGTCTGCACTGTTTGTTTTACTGAGCTCCGATTGCGTAACCCAGGCCCCATTTCCTGGCTTTTTATTACACACCACAGTTGCTGTGAGCAAGCACGAGCCATGCTCATCAGGGCTGAGGTGAGAGGGGGAGCAGCAACAATTTACACGTTAAACATCCCAAAACCCAGAGGTCAACTGGATTTTGTTGCCAGAAACGGGACAAGAGAAGGCTCGTCAGCTTTCTAGAACTCCCTTCACTCTTGCCAGGTCATGAGCAGTAAAAACACACACTGGGAGGTTTCCACTTGAGGCTGGAGCCAAAATGTGCAGTGATAGGAAAAGAAAGGGAAAAAAAACCCAACTAAGTTAAGCCAGAACACAAATATTTATGCATGTGCATGGATGTGGATGTCCACAGACACATTCAGTGCTGATAAAAGCACAACATCCCCTGCAGATTTACCTGCAGGCATCTCTTGGCACGTGCGTTTAGCCGAGTGCCAGTTCACATCTGTAAGTTGTGCTGCTCTCCAATTTCAACATTTCCTATAAATTTTTCCACCTCTGAGCTGCCTGGAGTGACTCCAGTGACGCTCAAGTGCTGAGCTCCGTGTTCTCATGGAAATGTGAGAGCCAGTGCTGTGCCTGCAGCCGGGAATGGGGCTCAGCTGATGGTGCTGGCACATGGGCCATGTCCTTCCAGGCCCTTCCTCCTCGGAGCAGTGCTCCCCTCCTGTCTGTGACTGACATCTTATCTAGGAGCACTCCCTCTCTGCCCCACTGCTTTCACACAGCTCCATGTCAGGGCACCAAAGGGTTTGAAAGCAGGAGTATTTTTAAAGCCAGGAGTTCTGCTCTATCTTTCCGGGAAGCAATTTGCTTTTGAGAATCTTCTCCCTCACCAGCTTCAACTCCATGCACTTACTGTAATGTTCTCAAATAGGAGCTAAACAAAATAATCTTTTAGTCTACAGGAAATCAATGCATTTCCTTCCTGATTATTATCTTGTTTCTCAGCTTTGAGCACTTGGCTGCTGTGCCAGTGAGTCAGGGTCAGTGCTACAGTTTGCAACTCACCCTTCTCATCACAGATCCTCTGAGCAGAGCCTGCCTACAGATCACATGGGCTGCAGGAAAAACAGCTGCCTCAGAAAAAAAAACCCATGAAACTCTCTGCTTTCTGATTAGTCTTTGTGGCCTAAGTTTGTGACCTGAGGTTAAGCAGGGCCCTGAGCCTAAAGCTGGGTTCTCTGCAGGCTCCTTGTGATACTTGCCACAGTTTTACTTCCTCTCCTAAGGTTTTCCTGCTGTTGTCACAGGGAGATGGTCTGTCCAGGCTGCAGCACTGCTTTAGTGTCTCTGCCCACTGACAAAACCTCCATCCTCCCTGTGGCAGCGGGCACAGCCCAGCTGTGACACAGTAGTGGCACGTTTTAGCTGAGCTGGCCACGGGCACAGACACTGTGAGGGATCAGCAGGGAGCTCCCAGCGTGACAGACGTGACCTCCAGCCAGGCAGGGATGTCACTGCACACACAACCCCAACACTGCCACGTGGGCAATCCCAGAGGGACTGGCCTTGGGAGGGACCTTAAAGGTCACCCAGTGCCACCCCCTGCCACGGGCAGGGACACTTTCCACGAGCCCAGGTTGCTCTGAGTCCCATCCAACCTGGCCCTGAGCACTTGCAGGGCTGGGGCAGCCACAGCTCCTCCGTGGGGTGATGATGGAACCGTGGAGGTGACACAACACAAGGAGAGCAACACCCTGAATGAAACACCCAGAAGGAACTACCAGAGACTGTGATGGTCAAGCAAACAAGGCCAGCAATGAGTGCAGAGCCTGGGGAAGCCCCCCCAAAGGGGAGCTGCTGCTTACCTACGTATCTGCCCCCCGGTTTGATGACGATGGCGCTGCGGCTGCGAGTCTCCTCCTCTGCCTGGGCCATGCTCTGCCTCGCCTTCTGGTAGGAATCATCAGTAGCACACACAGTGATTTTGTCCTGTATGCTCCCCAGGCAATCCAAGTGGATATTGCCATTGCTGCAAGAGAAATGCAATGGAAAAAGGTACTCCCGACACTGCCAATGGCACTGGGGGACAACTGGGGTTGTGTTAGTCAAATAACAGTGGGGGACACGGAGAAGCTGGGAGGGAAGCAGATGCTTCCCAAAAACTCACAGAAATGGATTAGAAAGGCTCTAAAAACAAAGAGCACATCTTAAGCCTTGTTCAGGTTTGCTAGGGGAAGAGATGCTAGGGAAGGTAAGTTCCAGAAAAGGCTGGATTTGTTTGTCCCACTCACCTGGCCACATACTGCTGGATGCAGTCAAAGCTGCCCTGGGGGCTGTCCTTGCCAATATTTGAAAGGTAAAACGTGAAGGTCCTCACTTCCGTGGGCCGGTCGGGCCTGGGGATGGCGATGTGCTGTTTGGGAGAGCGAGAACAGGGGTCACTGGGGGCCCCAGGCTGGCAGAGCTCAGCCCTCCTGCAGCCAGGGTGCTCTCAGGCCTCCTGCAGCCCAGCACAGGTGAAGCACCTGGATTGCTGCACAGGAGGGAGTGAAGGGCACGAGGTTACGGGGAGAACTCGAGTGATCCCCCTGTGTGCAGTGGGGAGATAAAGGACCAGGGACAGAGCAGCTGCAGACAGATATGGCTGGGACAGCACAGAGATCTGAGCTGGGGACTTGCTGCCTCTCCAGCAGAGCCCACAGTAACCTTGCTCGAGGAATCTGACCCAATTCTATTGATTCAGGCTCAAAACAGACTGTCTATATTCAATTTAAAACACTCCAGGCTGGCTGCTTTCGAGTTAGTGAGGCAGCACTAAACATAGCAGCAGCAGGGCAATAGGTAGCACGCTTCTTCTTTTTTAAGATATTATAATTCCATAACAAGATTTCATGGCTCACAGTAGAATGTGACGCTGCTGCTAAATTAAATATTTAATCAAGCATTAAGTGTGCTCTGCAGACAACTCCACAGCCATCCTGCATTGTTTTTGATTCCCTCCTCCCCACCCTCCCCAAGCCATTCATTTTTCAAAAGGGAAACCGTCTCCCCCTCTGCATCAGAGATCCAACAGAAATGTCAGCATCTGAGCTCTACTATCACATCAATATTTGATCATTAAGATGGTTTCCACAAGCCCAGACACAGGCAACATCAGTTGCAACCTATTTTAGGCTGTGCTCAGCCACAGGGGTTTATATTTACCCGCACTGCCACATCCATGCAGCAAATCCACCCTGCCAAGCAAAGGCAGCTCGTGGCACCCACACATGGCTGTGCTCAGCAAGGGTTGCTGCTGGGACAGGAGGGGTTTTGGGTGGTTTCCTTGCCACCTCAGACGTCTCCAGCAGCCTGGAAACCCAGGGCACCCGTGGCCCTCTGCTAAACCACAGGGATGTCCTAGAGCTGAGTTTCCCTGCCCTCAGACAGAGCTCCCTTCTTCCAAAGGCAAGCCCAGCAACCCAGTCTGGAGCCTTGTTTTACACACAAGGGCAAGTCATCCCCAGGATCTGGGGCTAAAAATACTGGGAGCAGATTTGGTGGGGGTGTGGGTGCTGCTGGAGCCTCCCTGGGGAGCCCCTTTATCTCCTGGGCCACACGTGCACCACAGGTTGGGCCCTTTTAATCTGGCCCAGCACCCTCTGCCCCCACCCAGGCAGGGGAAATAAAATTCCCTCCTGCTTTACAAGGACAGGGTCCTGTGAACAGCAGACTGGGGGTATTTTGCAGATTAATTCGGTGGGAAGAGGCAGAAAAGGTAAATTCAAGGGGGTTGTTCCACCTCCAGAGCTGCTGGGTTGGGGGACAAGTTGTGCTGCACATAAAACCAAATCATTTAATTTGGTTATACACTAAATAACTTTCTCCTCGCTCCTGATTTACCATTGGGAAAAAAACCAGTTGCTCCAGGAGCCCCAGTTTCAGCATTTTTTGTGGAGTTTCTGCAGCTTCTCCATAGAATTTATAAAACCAGACAGGAGGCAGGGTCAGGGCAGTACTGAAAAGTGCAGAGCATGAAACCCGGCCGTTATCTAGGAATTATTTTTAGCTGAAAACAGAAGGTTTCTCAAGCCACCAAAGCAGCATGGCCACTGCTTTGAGGGAGCCCTAATTTTGGTGCTCAGTTATTGCACCAGTAACCAGAGACACTCAAAAATAGCCCAGTACAGATGTGACTTCTGTTTCCTTCTTTCAAGTAACGCTCATCTGGGCACGGCTTGCTCGGACTGGGGGTTTCACCTCCCTCTATTAATACCAGCACAGCTTCATCCCAAGAAACTGGGGGGAATTGGTGTATTTTCCAATCACAAAGCAAAGATATTTTTTCCCCAACAGTCACATTAAAAAGCTCCATGAACACACGTGGGTTTTGGCACCTGAAGGGGTTTTTTCCCCTCCCATTCAGTTGTTTCCCTTCTCTCCCCAGCCCACCAAGCACCTGCAGATTTCACCCGACCCAAGCTCTGATTTTGAATGTCTTTTCACCAAAATAGAAGCATTTTCAGCCTTTCTTGTACAGTTGTGCACAGCTATCACCATTTGTAATGCTGTGATACTCAAGCTCTTAAATTCTCATTTAGGTGCACACTGCAACAAGCAAAATGATCAAGGCCCAAAAACTTACAGGACTACCCAAGAAAACCCAATCTGTAAGGAAAAACTACCAACCAGGTGCTGCTCCTGAGGAATATCCACAATCCCATTTGAGCATCTCAAAGCAGAGTAACACTCTGCTAATTACACCTTGACTGAAACAGTGATTATCACACAGAATATTACACTGCAAAAGCCATTAACAAGACCAGCATTGCTACAGAGAAATAAATCCCAAGTTTTTATGAACTCCTGAGAGATTCCATCCAGATCAGGGGCCATGCAGGAGATTTTGTGCCTTTATTTTGGGCTGGAACCACTGACAGCCCCTTTCTAAAACACCTTCCTGACCTGGTGTTTTATTCCCAACAATTCCCTTCCCTGGTTAATTAGTGTGTTAAATGTAAAAGCTGCTTTTCTATTAGAAATTTCAAGTATCCTTAACACCATCCCCTAGAGTAACACTGGAATAGGTAAAAACTCAGGGACACAGTAATTTCAAGGCTTCTGGAGAATTAAAGCAGCAGCAGTTTGTTTAAAGTCTTATCTTATGTCCTGCCTCCCCCTAAAGTAAAGCTTTTCCTCCTTGTGAGAGGGATATTTGCCCAGAAAATTCCCACTATTAAAAATCTCACATCCCTGCTTTAAAACCCCCTCTTGACAGTTGTGCTACGAAACCACCCTCAGAAGTTCATGGAATTCTCCAGAGCTGCATTTTCAGGAAGCAAACTGGGAAAGCAACAAATTGGGGAATTGAGGGATAGCAGAGGAAACTACTTAAAAAATAAGTAGCTCAACAAGTAAATTTTAATGTCATCATCTGGATCTGGGAGCCTGTTAAATTCCTGGAATTCTCTCCCGAGTCCAAGTGATGGAGGATCCCTCGAAAGCATCCAAATCCTCATTCCTTAAAGCAGGAGAACCCTCAGAGTCCTACCCTGAAAAGCAGATGGTTCCCCAGCTGCCAGCTCCTTGTCATACCCAGGAAAAACCATCCTCAAAGGACAAAGAGCTCTTTCTCTCTGCTTCCTTCAAAGCTCTCCCTACCTTTGGCCTTTCCTCGTCAGGGTCATTAATTAGGGAGCTGAGGAGGAGCAGGCAGAGGTCAGCCCTGGGTGCCACATCCTCCTGCCAGCCCTTTGCCATGGGCTCACCCCCAGGTGAGGGGCAGCAACCCCACCAGGAGCTCCACTAAGAATTAACTGCATAAATATTGATTTTTGGAAATATTCTTCATTAAGAGGCTTAATGAAGAATAAAAATCTTAAACCAGTATTTTTTTGGTAAGCCTTGTGCATGTCAGAGCCATGTGGAGCCCACCACGAGGAGGGCACAGTCCCAGGGCCAGGGGAGTGTTTGAAGCTCTTCCCACTCTTTTTGCCACACTTCCTTCAAGGAGAAACATCAAGAGGAGGCATTTCCAAAACCTGGGCAGCTTTAGAGGAAAAGTCAGGTGTAGGTGCCCTCCTCCCAAGGGAAAGGAAAGCATTCCCAGCCTTTTATTCTCTATTATATCCAAAGCTGTTTCTCGGCTCATAAAGACAAACCAGGAACCTTTAGGAGTTTTCCTTCACTCTCCTCTGATTTTGCCAACCCTCAGTTTGCAGATTTTGATCTCAGCTTCCAGGGAAGTTTAATTCTAAACAGAGTAAAAAACCTGGAAATTGCTCCTTTCTGTATTTTCCAGGACAAGAAGGTCTGTATTTGTCTTCTGAGCTTACAATAACAATCATGTCTTTCCTGCTGTATTTTCTAAGGGCACTGTGTGCCATTAGTGAGAATAATATCCCAAAGTACTCTGTGGGCAAGGACAATGTGCTAGATTTAGTGTCTACTTAATTCAAACCTTTTGCAAAGTTTTAATGTGCCAGTGCATTAAAAAACCCCAAAAAACTGTTCACAGCTGAGTTCAGATTCTTGAAAAAAACATTCAAAAAGTAAAATTCCCTTTCTTTATGCAAAGAGTGAAGATAAACATGTACTTTTTTAGAATTAAAAGGTATTGAAATGACATTTTTCAAGTTCACTGAAGAGCTGCATTGCTTTACCAGAAACACCACCAGGCTGTTTCAAGGGGCTATAAATACCCTGGGGTTCAGGCAGAGGAACAGAAGTTAGAGAAATAAAACTCCTAAATATAAAATACCTGCTGGGACTCCCAGGAACTGCCCAGTTCCATCAAATAAAGCCTCAGGACACTCAGGGCAGAGCCTGGAAATACCTGGGAGCCACAAAGTCTGGCTCTGAGTTTACCAGCCTTGGGATACAGGTGAGGTTTCCATGGATTGCTGCACCCTTTTCCTCCTCCTACCCACCAGCACGGCCTTATAAAACTGAATTTCACATGGTTTTGGCAAAATTAGGAACTAAAGGGGAGGGAAAAGCTTTTGGAGAGAAAATCCATGGGATCCACTTTGCTGGACCACACCTGAAGCTCAACCTTTCCCTTTCATCATTCCTTGAGCTGGAATAGCAAAATTCCTGATATTAATTGTATAACCCAATAAACCCATGCCCAAACTTACCCCTTGGCTTCCTTGAAACTGGATGACTGGTTTTGATGTCACAGCATCCTACAAAACACAAATGGAAACCCAAAAATTACCTTTTAGAAATACAAAGCTCCAACATTCAC
>JAWMRB010000082.1:1292264-1309574 GCA_035584715.1 Xiphorhynchus erythropygius
ACTGTGCCACTATGAGAGCCACCACCCAGCTTCCCAAACCCACCTTGCTTCTTCATTTACCCTAAGTAGGAAGCTCTTTGGTGGGTCTCACCTCCAAAACCCTCTCCAGCACCAACCAATTGGTGGGTCTCACCTCCAAAACCCTCTCCAGCACCAACCAATGAAACCAAAACTCACCCCAGCCACGGTGTATGTTCTGGATGGTTTAAGTTTTATGCCCAAGCCCAGGAAAACTGTTTTGTTTCAAGCTGGTAACTCCAAGTGAAACTTTCCAGACGTGCTTCAAAGGAGTCTTTGCTTCCTAGTGCAGAACTAAGTGATGTTTTCTCTGATCCTGTATTTGCAAAACCAAAGCTTTCACCTCCCAAAGAACAGATGGCTCTGACACAGTCTGATACTCCAGTCACCTTCACCATCAGAGCACAAACCCTGGCAATGGTGGCCTTGGGAAGGAAGGTCCAATTCACTGAGGGACTGAAAACTCCCAGGACAAACCACATCGATGGCTCACAATCATCAAACCAAGATGTTTGGTCAGCCCAAGGTACAGTAGTTTTCCACTAAAAAGGAAAGCTGGGCATAGATGCAATTTAGGCAATGCCTTTCAGGAAGGAAATTAAAAGGAGACTCAAGTCCTTAGAGAAATAATTAAAGTATTGTGAATTGGTATGGAGTTTTTACTCAGCTCGCTGTGGAGCAGGAGACCTTGCTTGGCTGCAGAACCTCTGGCAAACAGAGCAGCCTATCAGTTGGATTGAGTCTTTCCCAGGAGCAGGAGCCACCAAAGGACTCCCTGCAATCCCTAAGTTTCTATGGCAATGCAGAACCAGGTGACTCCTGGGTGACCACAGAGAGGGAAGGGACAGTGACTGTGCAGGCACGGGTGGGTTCAGGTCAAGAGCTACGACCCTCCTGTTCCAAACATCAGGGTCCTCTGGAACGGCCAGGCAGTCACTGGATTCCATCTCTGCTGCTTCCAAGAACCCAAATTCACTGCCTGAGGGGATCTGGGCTCTGCCTGGCCAAAGCTGGAAAGCATCCAATCCACCCCAAAAACAGACTGGGCTGAAAACCTACTCCAAAACGAAACTGGGGGGCTCCCAGAATGGAGAGGGGGCTCCAATCTCACCCCAAAACACAGAGGGGGCTCCAATCCCGCCCCAAAACACAGAGGGGGCTCCAATCCCGCCCCAAAACACAGAGGGGGCTCCAAGTCCAAGGAATGTATGTGGCAATAAAGAGGAGAAGATCCGGGGGGCTGTGGCTCCCCAATAACTGAGCCCCAGTCACACCCCCAGCAGAGACAGGAGTTGGCCTCAGGTGGGAATCCAAGTTCAGATTTCCCACTGGGACAGCACTCCTGTTTTTAATTTTGTGTTTCTCCTCCTTGCATTTCTGGGGAGTTAAGGGAGACCTGCTCATTAAGGAGAGTGAGAGAAGCAATAATCATAAAGTCTCATCTCCTTACACTGCCACGAGGGCTGAAATGAGGATTGTCTGCAGTTTAATCGTGACAAACTCCCACCAATTTCACTATTAACAAGGGAGGGTTTATTGTCACAGGGCCAAGAGGCAACTCCCACCATTTCCAAAGGTTTAGGAAGGAAAGGCTTTTTAGGGGGGGAAAAACCAACCCTTTGCATCCCTGTGCAACTTTCAGCATCTAGAACTGACCAAAGCAGTGGGGAAATCAATTAAAAATGCCCAAAATGAAAGCACACCATGCCCATTTTTGAGTGTAATAACCCAGGAGGTTTCCTTCCTTGCAAGTCCAAACCCTCTCAGTCCTGACACAATTACTGCATCTCTGAAAAGGAAGTCTCAGTTTGTGTTAATGGATTTGCTGCATCCGTTCCTCGCTCCAGAAGGGTGTTCCAGACCCTCCCTGACACGGAGACCCAGAGGCCCTCAGAGCTATTTTAATTTTATTAGTCAGAGTTGTATTGAATCTAATCTGCCCATTCATTTAAACACCTTTACCTTTATCTCAGCACCTTGTCCTGTTCTCCCCCAGACAGGGGTTTGAATGTCCCTTTCTTTGCTCCACGAGCACCAGAGAAATCAGCAAAATCCAGCACTAACTCTTACTTTTATCACCATTCTTCCTGAAGGGATTTTTCTCCTCCAACTCAGACTAAAAGCAATAAAAGTTAAAACTGGGAAAGCATAAAACAAGTTGCAACAACATTTCCCCAAGCTCTCCTCCAAAGATAATGCTGTGCTGGCAAATTCATCCCCCCAAAAATTCAAGTATAAACCTAGAAATGAGTTTTATTGTTTTATCACTTGCAGGTAATTTGGGGGAGAGTTAAATTAGCACGTCCCAGAGCTCAGCCCTTATTAAAAATAGCAAATCATTTGCTTATACAGGAGGAAAAAAGTGTTTTAAATAAAATTAAGGCAGAATTGAGGTCTGCTCGTACCTATCCCTCCCTCGCAGAGCTGCACCGTGTACCTTTTAGCAGATACTGTAAATTAAAGACAGAGTACAACAAAGGAAGGTAAATATTGGTATTTCTAAAGTGCAGGCAAAGGAAAGCAAACTCTTAGATTTGTTTTTCTTTTTTTGAACACGTGGATTTGCTTTGAAACACTGTTTTCAACAGTATTCCAGAAAGAGCCTTCCTGCTCTGCCTCTGTATATTGAAAAGATTAATAACATGAAATCTAATATTAAATATTTCCCTAAGAGAAGTTCAGCAGTGTCTGCAGCATCTGCACACATTTGCATTGCAAGACAATTTCGAGAGACCTCAGCCTGGCAAGGAGCCCATGAAGACATCCATGCCCAAAATTCCCTGGGCAATCATCTCTTCCATGCAACACTGCTTGTTTTGCAGCAGAATTTTACTGGAGCCATCAGATGATCTTGTTAAATTGGGAAAGGACTGAGGAGAACAAAAAAAACACAACAGAACTGGCAGAAGGCAACTCAACCATCCCAAATCCCCAACTCTGCTAAAGGTGAACAGCAGTTCTGGTTCTCCCTGAAGGATTCACTTAAACAGTTTCACGAGCCAAGAACGAAGGGGGGTTCGGTTTTCTCAGATTAATATTTTAAGAGTAATTTCTCTACTACAAGACACCTCCAATAAAGGTTTCTGGGCTTCCTCTGGAAGAAGAGGGAAGTTTGCTGTATGCCAGATGCTGGAGACGTGGCCACTTCTCCAACCAAGCCAAAAAGCTCCTGAAAATGCTGACAAACCCAATTTCCAGCATGGAAACCACGAGGATTGCTGGGGTCTGACTTGGAGAGGGCACTTTTCCCCCATTAGCCTTTCTGAAGCAATGCAGCAATACAGCTTTGGGGCTGTTCTGACAAGGAAATCAGGTCTGTGAAGGATGAAAATAGAGGCAGCATTTGGGGGCTGGTTGCCCAAAAAGACCCACAGCACTGCCCAGTGTTTCTATTCCCACCCAATCTGACATGTGGATACAACTGAAAAATAATGATTTTAATAAAGTTTACTGAAAAGATTTAGTTTTGTTTCCCTTCACAGGGGGTGGGAAGCAGAACTTGGTTGGTGTGCATGGCCTGGCACAGACACATCCACACAGCCCCAATTCTGCAGGATGAAACCTCCCTAATTCTGCTGCTCAGAGCACAACACCCACCACCAACACTCACCTGGCCAGTTAAATTCTCTTGAAATCTCCTCTTGTTTCATAATTCTTAGCCCAGGACAAGAGTTATTGGGTTTTTTTCCTGAACTGCCACCTCACAAAAGCTGTTATGGACAATTCTTTACCTTTATGAACCCTAAAGCACAAACATTCCCAGTGTATCAGCCAGACTTAAGACACGGATAAAAAGCTCACCCTCACATTTAAAGGGTTAAATAGTTAAAAGCTTTTCCATAACCAGCTGTACCTACTACAAATATTTTTCTTTTTGAACTGAACAAGCCCCTCAGCTACCAGAAGAAAATGTTTTCCAAATTAATACATAAAGTGTGTTAGGACAGCACATCTCAGACCCCCCTCACCCCCATCACATATAAATAAAGTTTCCACAACTGATTAAGACACCCAAGATGTGCAAGTGAAGTGACCACAGAACCAGATTTAGGGTTGGAATTTGTTCTGTTCACCCTCCATCACAAGTTTTCTTTAAATAAAGTATTTCACTTCTGGGTTCAAACTCCCCCACCTGTCAAACCCAGGTGATACTGCCCATATTACAGGTGATATTGCCCAAATCTCCCTCCACTTTATGGAGACCCTTCAGGGGTGTCAGGAAGAGCTGGATCACCTTGGCACCTGCAAACCCAAGGGATCCTGAGATCCCAGAAAACCACAGAATCACTGAACATCCTGAGCTGGAGGAGACACACCACGATCATCAAAGTCCAATTCCTGGTCCTTCAAAGGACACCCCAAGAATCCTACCATGCCTTGATTGGGATGCTTGAAAAGGATCAAAGAGCAGCAGGAGATCCACAAAAAAAGAAAATTAAGTGTATCAGGAACAGCTTAATAAACTCACCATTGTGGAAAACTTTTTAAAGCTCAGGCAGAATGTAAAACCACAAAGTTATACTGCAACATAAGAATTCATTTAAATCCCATTTTTGCCCAAGTATTCCAATACTGCTGGCTAGCTCAAAGTCTGCCTAAAAGAAAGGAGTGAGGACAGTCTTAAATTACACCAGGTGCATTTCACTGAACACTGAGGCACCACTTCCAGCACCAGTCCAAGAACAGTCTCACAAAAATGCTGAATGGGTCCAGTCAGCCACAACTCAGTTAAAACCAAGGATGTTCAATGACTTGCAGGATACCTGCATTGCTGTTTTCCTCTCCAGTTTGTGGCTTTCCAAATATTATTATTGTTTGAAAGCTGTTTTCTTCCCCCCATCAGGTTAAAAAGCCACCCAGGCACAAAGAGAAGGGTGGCTGATTACAGCTAAAAACCTGCCAGCAGATGCACAGTTAAGAGAGAACTGGTGGAAAAGAATAAAAAAATCAGTCAGTCTGGCATCTTTGGCATTAAACAAAACAAACAGATAATTCACCTTTTCAGCCCCAATCAAGGTAACGTGGCTTTTCCACCCAAGATGTTATTTGGAGCAGTTTTACTGTGTCAGGCTGCTCACACAGAGCCAGATGAGACATTTAATATGTCAGAATTAAAGCGAGCCATTAAACACAGCAACACTGGGTTACAACTTATAAAACAGGAATAGTGAAATATCAGAAGCTGACAGTTGTTTCTGACCTAGTTTTAACTGGAGAACAGTCAAAGAGCCGAGGCTGAAGGTGCTGAAATTCCAGTAGTGCTGGGGAACAGGATTAGAGGAAAAGCCTTCAGACATTCAAACTACCGAGGGAGCCTCCCAGAGAACAAGGAGCCCGAGGTTCAAGGGCTTTGCTTCAATGTCAAGTGACAACCCGAGGAGGAGGAGGATGGCAGGGTTTAAGGTGGGGACGAAGCAGGAGGGGTTGCAGGACCTCCTCGTCCTGCTGATGGGGCAGCAAGAATTCAAGCTTAGGAGAAAACCTCAAGCTGTGAAACACAGGGCAGAAAACCATTTTAAAGCCGAATTTCAGCAGATGTTTCAGCTGCTTGCTTTCTGAGAACACAAACGTGCCTCAGACACCTGGGCTCATCTGAATAACAAGAGGAAACATTAAAGCCCCTTTACGCAAGAGAACTGCGAGCACCAAGGACTTTGAGAGATCAGGGGGGGCCGGGGCAAGGAGAGCCAGGTGATCCCATCCCAGTAAGCTGTTCACATGGCTCCCTCTACTCTGCAGCTCCGAATTTATTTCCATGCTGCTTTAAGCCTCATTAAGAAGCAGGACGTTGCCGGGCTGACATGTCAGAGTTTGAAATGACCTTTGTACCGACACCAGCGTTACCGAGCTGCTGAGAGCAGGAGGACAGGAAAAAAAAGTGGTTTGCCATGATTAGGAGAGGTACGTCGTGCTTGTTTGCATTTGTTTGAGTTCTAAAAAAACCCACCTGTCAGTAAAGCTTTAAAAAAAAGAAAGAGCAGTTCCCTGTGAAGGGCAGCTGTGACGGCATCAGCACTGCTGGCCATTCTTAACGTGGGACTTATCACCCAAGGTAAACAGGAGTGACTATCAGTTAATGAACAACACAACCCCGAGGCTGAATTTTAAAGAGCTGCAATCTTTTCATGAAAATACAGCAGTTCAAACCCACCGAATTTGCTTACGAAAGTCTAATTTATTTTAGGACATATGAAGACACCAGGGCTGATTCACTTGCCTATGTGCTCATAAGGTGGCTTAAAGGAGCTGCTGAAGCATCAGAATGATCCTTATCTTCCACAGGGCTTTACTCCTTTTCTTGCAAGAGAAAAATATAGAAAGGCAATTGAGAGATGAGATTGAGGAACTCGTTCAACCATCCCGGCACAAATCTCACCTCCCAAACACAGTGCTGAGCCCAGGCAAACAAGCCTGGACCAGTTGGTGCCTGGTGCCCAGCCACATCCTAGTGACACTTGCAGGGAAGGGCAATTGCTGGGCTGCCAAAGTTCTGCTGAAGATCATCTTCAGATGCTCCTCACCGAGTCAGAGATGGCAATAAAGCAAAGCCAGACCTGGATCCTGAAGGAGCATCAGGGAAATCCACCAGCACCCCATGAGCCAGATCAGGGTCAAGAAGTAAAGCAGGATGCTCAGACACAGCTTCTTCTGGCACACAGAGGTGCTCCAACACCCACCAGGACGCTGGGAACACAACCCCACAGACCTCAGAATTCAGCAGGGATGTCACCAAAACCTCCTACCATCTCCATGGGGGAGAAAGCAACGAAATAATCCAAAATTCCAGGGGTTTTTCTATCACTCACGAAAGATGCCCACGAAAAACCCAGCTGCAAATATTGAGAAAGGCAAGCCCAGTAGATTTTTCTATCATGACAGAACCTTGTGTTACATACCCTCTGCTAGCACAGCATTAACAGCCTCCTCCAGCTTTCAGGGGTGCTTTCTCCAGCAGGGAAAAAAGCGAAGGCAGCTGCCTGAAGAAGTTAAATTAAGTGCTGCCTTTCCTCCAGCAAGAAGCACAGAACCCACTCTGTTTCAGCTACCTCTTTATTTGCACTGCCAGGCTGGTCGGTAACAAACCTGCTCCAAAAATAAAGCGACAAACAGTAAAAAGAAAGAACACACTCTTCCTAAACTGGCAAAAACCTCCCTAAAAAATAAGTCAGATGTTTCTTTGCTCCCCGCAAGGACACCTGAGAAAGTTCAGGTTACGACGAATTCCAAAAATAAACATGAAACATTTTCAGATAAGAAGAGGAAAAACATACCCCGTGTGCTGACTAAACAGAGCCCGACCACAGCGCTGTGAAGAGTCCCCGGTCCGAGCCCAAAAACCCCCAGAGATTTCAGACGTTCAGAAAGAGACTCTCTCTTGCCTGACAGAGGCAGCTCAGCTCATTCACACATGCAAAAGAAGTGGTGTGGCCACTGAGCCGGCACTTAATTGTCTGACCAGAATTTGGGGGCTAAATATAACAATCTGGGCAAGCCGAGTGCTTTGCTTTCTGAGCCGAGCCCATCTGAGTTGGGATAAATGTGTTCCTTCCTGCTGTCAGCGTCCATAAATTCAGTCTTAATGACAAGCAAAAGGCCTTTAGATGGAGTTAAATGGCTCTAATTGTATGAGAGAGCTCAAACTTCCAGCGCAATGCACCTACATTAGGGACTGCAGAGGTCGTGGAAACATGCCTGGAACTATAATATCAAACCTTTCAGGTAATAAATCTAATTTTTCTCCGCTGTTCATGTTAAGAAACCCTGAAGTGTTCTAGATTTTAAGGCATTAAGAACAAAGTCCTTAATTCATACGCAGTTTCAGGCTCCAGAAAAATGTTTGCAATTGGTTTTAATCACCAGTGTTCCACGTCAAGCTATTCCAAACAGATCCAAGATATCCCATTTACGTGTGGAAAGGCTAAATATGTTTTACTTCAGCCATTACCCATTACTGCCTCTCTCTGCCCATTTCCACACTCGCAAAGATTAAACACGAAGCCGCTTCCTTAGCAGAGCTGTGTGTTTGGGGACTCTCCATCAGCACTGGGAGAACTGGTTTGTGACAATACACTCGCTCAACTGCATCATTCTCCTTTGGAAAACCACGCTTTATTTCTGGACTAAAAACAAGGATTGGTGGCCATTTGGTGGCATTTTTGTGAGGAACACAGGAGGTTTAAGACACTGTCCCTTAGCCATCATCACCTCTTTAGCAGCACTAGGGAATGGGGACCTCAGTGAGGCAGGAAGCATTTTGGATTTACAGCAGGATAAGCACCAGCAGCTTCCCACAAAGCAAGCACAGAGATGACTAAAGGTTCTTTTTGTTATTGATTACCTAATGGGAGAGAAGGAAGCAGAGCTTGTGGCCAGGACCACCACGCTCCCATCAAAACACAGCTGCCCTGCCAAGGACATGGAGTGGGAACAGTGACCAAGGTCACGGCCACAGGTGTCACTGAGAGCACTTTTCAAAAGAAATTGGCCACAGAGCTCCTACGCACTTCTTAAGGCACTATTTATGGGAGCAGAGGTTGGTCTTAATTCTGCAAGAAGCAGCAGCAGAGGTCACCACTGGGGCTCCGGCGGCTCCGAGGGCTGAACATGCCTGGAAGTGGGAACAGGTGTCATCAGGCTTCTCAAAAATCTATTTTAATGCCACAGGAACCACCGTTTCAGAGCAAAGTGCTGCAGTCAGACACTGCTGAAGGAAATGAAGACACCCTGGGCCAGAGGCTGCTCCTCTCTCTCCAACCTTCCCAGCTCCGTCATTTCACACCAGTTTCACTCTGAATCACCCATTTCCGCCTCCGTTCTGGGCCGTGCTGGAGCCCCACAAGCCAGGGAGTTAATGAGCTGCTGCGACCTAATCAGGGCAGCCACACCACACCTCCAGCAAGTGTCAGACGCACAGGGAGCACTTCAAAGGCCCAGCAGTCCTTCCAACTCTCCCTGTGAGCAAGGGCTGCTCCCTTGCCCAGCACCCTGGTGGAAAGGTGAGCCCAGCAAGAGCCGCCTGACTCCTTATAAGGCTCCCAAGGAACAATTTCCGCTTGCCCAAGCTCAGGCAGGGTGGAAAAATTTGCTTCCTCGCTACTCCGCCCATGCCGGGCTCTGAAAAGCATCCCCTGAGTCCTGGAGCTGAAAAGGAATGGAAGAATTTACACTCTGCTCCCTGGAAGAGGTAAAGCCACGGCTTTGGCAACGAGCTGGATCACCTCAAACGCTGGGGGAGAGGTGGGAGCTGAAGGGCTGACACACAGGCAGGGATGCAGAGGCAAGTTGTAACCACAGCTTCTATTCCTTGCATTCCATATGAAAAATTCCAATTTTCCTTGCTATTCAGGTGCACTTAAGCCTTTCCCATTTGATGGCAGCGACCTTTGCAAGTCAGGAACATTATTTCCTTTCACTGATTTATCCATAACACACTTCAGTTATACCAGGAGACAGAAAACAGCCTCGACTCAGGTTTACACACTTATTTTCTGCACAAGTCAGTGAACAATTCTGAAGCCAGTTCTACCTTCTGGTCACAGTTCTACCTTCATGTCATCCAGGTCCGTGTCATTATCAACCTCTGAGCATCCCAAACAGCCCAACCCTCCTATTCACTAAACTAACAGCCTCCTTCATCATCCTGAATATCCACAAGTGCAAGAAAACTGCTGGCTAAAAATGAGGCCCAGTGGATGCAGGCAATTAAAAAGCTGCTTCACCTTCAATAAAAGCTCTTACTCTGTGGATGATAAAGCTGCTTTATTTCTAAAACTGTGTGCACAGTCACTTTTTCTAGCCTTGCTGGCCTGTATCAAGATATGCCTTTTTTCACAGCAGATTTCCCTCAGTGCAGGAACCAGGGAGATTTATCTCCAGCCATCAGTGGTTTGCCTTTGCTCTCATCTCCTGGTCACCAAATGGCAGAACCCGGCTCACCCACACACACAGGTTCTCTCAGAAGAGAGAAAAATGGTGGCAAAGCAGCTTATGAAACTAAAGTTCTGCCAATTGCCTTGTTCCTCTCTTTTTTTGGGGACTGGGAAAGGCAGAAACACAGCCCGTTTGATTTTCTCATAGAAACCACGAGCCAAAACCAACTGAAAGCAGCGCCGGCGCTGGAAAGGTACAACAAAACTCACACAAACATAAAGTCTAGACACTGAAATGTGGAAATATGATTCAAATAACCACAACTGGCACATAACACACTGATTGCAGCCCATCGCAGAACGGGCCCTCAGTGGGGAAGAATATAGAAGAAAGATTAAATTAGCTCTTCCACCTCAGTAGTAGAAAATATGGATCCTGTGGGCACAGTAATATGGATTGAGCTGGAGTTTCTTCCGTCCTGCTGGGCTTTTTGCTAGGATTTAAGTAACATGTGTCTGCTCTTGCTAAATAATGACAATTAGCTTAAACTGTCATAGAAGGGTTTGGGTTGGAAGGGACCTTAAAGCTCATCTTGTTCCACGGGCAGGGACACCTTCCACAGGTTGTGCCAAGCCTCAGCCAAGCTGGCCTTGGACACTTGCAGGGATGGGGCAGCCACAGCTCCTCTGGGCAGCCTGTCCTGTCCCCACATCACTGCCCCTGTAGCAACAAACCTGCCCCAGGGGTCAGGTGGCTCCTCTTATCAAAGCAGGGCTGAACTACGTGGGGCTCAAAACACACGAGCCAAGAGGATGTTTGTGCTGATGAAATCTAAATACTACAGAGATTTGGGCAACCACTTGTTTTCAGGAAGTTTCGTGGTACTTGCTGAACTGCATCACGTGTGGACACCAACCTGAAGAACCAAGTTTGCAGCTACTATTAAACCCCACGGCACAGAATGGGGCTGAGAAGGAAAACATCTCAGTTTTCCATGAAAACTTGGGCTGAAGTGTTCTCTCCTGCAAAACAAGCCCAGGAAATTGCTGCAGAGAGGGAGAGTAGAGGGTTAACTGCAAGCAGGCTGGACCAGATCAGGGAAGACTCCAGGTGGGTGTGGAGGTGGGCAGCTAAGTCAAGTCCTGCTCACCAGCAGTGACCTCTTTTTGAGTTAAACAAATGCTGGTTTCTTTAAATTAGAAAAAGGCACTAGTCCAATGTAAAGAAAGGAGAGACCAAGCACACGGAGCAGTGTTTTTTCTAGGCTGTAATGCAGAAAGGATTGGATTTTGGAAGTCTGCTTTGCCAGTGCAGCAGGGATACACACCACCACTGCAAACCAGCTGCTGAGGGGTTTAGCATGCTCTTGAGTGTATAAATGCTTGAAAAGAACAAAAAGCACACCAAAACCCCCAGTCAGAAGGCAATACCAGGTTACCATGGTGTGCCAAAGTTGCCTTCTGTACATGGGATGTTTCTAAGCAACACATGAGCTACTAGAGAAAACTCTTATCAGCAAATCCAAGCTCCTTTCCTGGATAATGCATCTAGGTCAAGGTAAGACATGTTGAACACCAGAGCCCAGTTTTGATGAGGTCTCCTCTGTATCCACCCTGGATAAAATATTAGCATAGTTCAGGTTATCAGGCTTTATTTTCATTAGCAGTAAGTTCACTGCAGATAATGGTTCCTCCAGAAACACCATTAACCTTAATTATTCAGAGGTAACCTGATCCCAACCTTCCTGATGTTATGACGCTGAGTGACGACCACTTTTTCCCCCCTCAGCTTCTCCTCTCCTTCCCCCAAACCTAAATAAACCCAGCATATCACAAACTGGGGTCCCCAGCACAGGACCCCAGACACAGGGCACCTCTTCAATGCCTACCTAAAGCCGTGCAGCCACTCCATCCATTCAAAGGCATTCTCTTGTGCATTAGCAGCAAAACCACTAAGTCAGCCAAACTGTATTCTTCTCCCATGGATTAGCTGGCACAAATTAGTGCGGGAGTGACGCATGCAGTCTGTCCCTTCCCATTTTTCAACATGCACAAACACCGGGGATTTGGAGACGCTTCACAAGTTTCTGCTTACAAGTTACAGGCAGAGTTGAAATTGTCTGAAATGTGCAAATTGTTTCGGAGATAACACGTTCATTTACCAAGGAGACCTCAAATGCTCCTTCAAACAGCATTTCCCCTCCCTCGCCGGCGATAAAGGCTCTGCTGCTGTCCCAACACAGCCGGCACGACGCAAGGCAACTATTTCAACAGC
Organism: Xiphorhynchus erythropygius; assembly: GCA_035584715.1. Taxonomy (NCBI): domain Eukaryota; kingdom Metazoa; phylum Chordata; class Aves; order Passeriformes; family Dendrocolaptidae; genus Xiphorhynchus; species Xiphorhynchus erythropygius. The sequence continues at coordinate 1,304,427 of JAWMRB010000082.1, forward strand.
CACCAGCCCTCTGCCAAGCAGCACCATGGCAAAAACCAACTGAACAGGACAGAGCACTTCAGGCAGGTTCAGAAAAGCCCTGATGCTGGAGGATCACTCTGAGCTGACCAGCAAGTGGAGGAGCCACTCGAGCAGGACACGCTGACCGGGTCCCCGGGAGACACAACGCTCTGAAGAGACTCTTCAGATCAGTTACACTTCAGACAGAAAGCAAAAAAAATATTACAACTGCTTTCCTTTCTCCCTTGGCTGCTGTTTAAATGGAGTAGGAAACCAACTATAGAAAATTGTGAAAAGGAGCAAGGGTTTAGTCCTGCTGGGTAATGAACACAGTCACCAGGACAGAACCATCCACACAAGTGACAAAATATTCCACTTAAAAATATCTTAAATTAATAAAAGAGCAACACAGACCCATAAAAATAACCTAAAGGGTTAACCTTCAAGCTTCCTTCCCCCAGTACTGCCAGAGAGCAAAAAGTTATTAATTCAAATTCAACCTCTCTGATTAATGACCGTGTATGATTTGCTGATAAAAAGCAGATCACGTTTGATTAAAAAAAAAAGCAGCAACATCAATCACAAGAATTCTGTCACAAACTTTCTATTTTCCCCTGGCACGTCACCAATTAGACCTACTTCTTTAGTCTGCTACCACCAGTATGAAAAAAAAGCATAATGGGTTTATAATTTGCCACCGAATCCCATAGCAACTGTACGTCACTTTAGATGTAAATTACAGACAATTCCTTCCGATGCCGTTTGAAAACTATAGAGATGAATCTATAATTTCAGCAGATCCAAGCGGTGTATGGTTGAGAGAAAAAGCTACCCTAAATAATTGAAAGGAAACTGCCACAGGCCAAAACATTCCTCGTGCACAACGTTCAGTGTCTCTTTGTCCCCTTCCTTTCGAATGGGAGGTGCCACATTCAGGTCAACGTGAAGAACATTGAGCAGGGGTTGAGCAGTTCAGGGTGTTCTGCAGATCCTGTCCCATTTCTGCTGATGAGGAGGAGACGTACGTGTGTGCTGAGCTTCCTCTCCAGCCTCCTCTGATTCATTTAGTCGTGTCACCGACTCATGTTCCCGATGTCGTAAGAGCCTCAATTTTGACGGACTACAGCACCAGTGAATTAATAGGACAGGAAAAAACAGGTTACAGGGGAGGAGGAATGATGCAAAAAGCTTTAAAGATAATTCGATGAATTTTGATTCAAAAGCCGGATTGTTCTTCTCCTCCTGACACCTGCAAGCAGCTTTCAATTCCCAAGTCAGCATGAATACGCATTACCCTAAAGACCCTGTAATGACAGCACAGCCTTCATTTTGTGTTTCGTGCTTTGAACACAGCAAGATGAAGGCATCTCCACAAACTGCTCCAAAAGCCAAGGCTGAGAAGTTCCTTCAATAAACAGCCACTGCGAGGGGTCAGGTTAACCCTGATCTTCACAGAATTGCTTCTCTCACAGTCAGAGCAGCACGGGGAAGGTGACTTGGGAAACCACATCTCTCAGACCGCGGCTCCAAAACTCAGCTCAGCCAGCTGAGCACAGGGACAACGTGCTTTGGTTATCTCAGCTTAGTCCCCAATAAATATTTGTGCATCTGCCAAAGTTCACCAGTGAATCAACCAGTGGCTTCAGTTCAAAACACTCTGCGGTGGCAGGGGCAGAGGGGAACAACAGGAGCAGGAGGTGCTGCTTCTGCAGCATCACACACAGACCAAGGGATGCTACAACCTACCTCACATCCTCCTAAAACCACCATGCAAGCCAGGACTAGGGCTGGGAGCTGGTTTGAGCCTGGCCTCCAGCATCAGGGCTACACACAAGTGACAGAGAACAGGAAAAGGTGCGTAACTGCGTCACGTCGCTCCTTATCAAACGACCATCCCTCATTCAAGCTCACTGGTGCTGCTCCTCCAGCCACCAAGAGGTTTTAAATAAGGATGTGGAAGTTGGGAAATTCCCAGGTGAGGCTTCCAGGAACAGCCCTAACACTGTTTGCATGCCATGAGCACCTTTGCCACAGGAGAGACAGAGCTCCTGCCAAGGGACACTCGGGTCTGCCATGTGACACTTCCAACTGTGCACCAAGACGGGGACTTACCCAGAAACCCTCGTGGTGCTGCCAAAAAACAGGTGTGACAAATACAGGATGAATGCTGTGGATAGAGAGATATCTCAGGGCATCAGGTGAGGATGGATAAAATATCCTGGCATCAAGGGCAGGGTCCAGGATAAGGAATCAAAGAGGAAAACAAGGCAGGGAGTTCCCTTGTACCTCGACTGGAGCAGCAAAAAAGTTCTGGAGAAACCAGAAGAGATGGGGAAAAGTCATAAAATCATCTAATCCCAGAATGGCTTGGGTTGGAAGGACCTTAAAGATCATCCAATCCTGCTCCCTGCCATGGGCAGGGACACCTTCCACTTGCCCAGGTTGTTCCTAAGCCCCGTCCAACCTGGCCTTGGCCACGTCCTGCTTTTTTGGGAAGGCCCAAACACATACACACCCCCAAGGGATGGCAGCAAACTGCAAACTGGACTAAAATTATCCTGGGAAAACCTTTTCATCAGTGGACAAACTGACCTGGGACACATTTCCCACCGCTCAGCCCTTGGCCGTGGAGCTCAGCAGCCAGAGCAGTTTCAGGGACAGCAAGTTTCACAAGGGGCAGCCAGGTGACATCTTACAGTGTCCCCTGCAAAACCAGTGCTATTTCTTTTTTTAAGACTCCTATTTCTTTCAGGTGAGCTGCTGGAGAAAGAAACCCTTCTCAGGGTCAGGAGGAGCCCGCACTCCTGTGAGTTGGGGCTCCTCAGCAGCAGCTCCACATCCTCTGAACATGACACAGGAACAGCTTGCTGATAACACAAGAGTTGGGCATCAATAGTATGGAATGCTTTGGGTTGGGAGGGACCTCAAAGCCCATCTCAGTCCAACACCTTCCACTAGACCAGGTTGCTCCAAACCCTGTCCAGTATGAGAAGCCACAACCATTTTCTTCCCCAGGATAGAGACAACTCAGCAGAGACCCAAGAGGACAAATATCTGCTTCTCCACAGTCCTGCTGCCTGATCCACACATGGTGCAGCTCCACACCAAGCTTGCAACTGCTCTGGCACAAGGGACACTCCAAACAAATGGCAGCTCGCCCAGCTGGGTGATCATTTTTGGATTATGTAATCCCAATACATTATTATTAGACCAAGAACAAACTCAAGCAAGGAACTGAAGACATTTCCCTGCCCGTTCTGGCAGAGGGACAGAGCCTTGTCGCAGGAATCGCACGGACGTGCTACCCCGGTGCCTAAAACAGGTCAGACTGCACATGTTGGACTCCAGGTAACACAAACAGCAGGATTGGATTCCAGGCCATTATCCATATTACACAACGCTGCCGTCAGTTCCACCACATTTCAAACCAAACCGAGCAGAAGAAGCCTGAGCAAATTTTTTCCACTGAAGTGCTGCAGCCCCAAATTAAAGCAGAGCTGGAGTGGACAAACACACACCGCAAAGGTGTGTTGGAGGCGGTTCCTGGCACGGCCATGGCCAGGCACTTCCGAGGAAGCCGAGACGTTCTACAAGCTGGAGAAACTGTTTATAGAACTGATGCAGAATGAGCATATGTGTTTAATAGCCCACTAATTGTTGCGTTATTCACTACACAAACAAGCAGCTCTTCTGCCCTTATCCCTTCCTGCCCAGTTAATCACCAGGAGCCTCTGACTATTTCTCTTTTGGGTGGCGGTGAAGGAAGCAAAGTTCATTAGTGGCCGTTGGCCACCAAACAACCCAGAGCCCGGGCTTCATTTAGAAAATAAACACCACTATTCATGTGTGACACAGACTAGGAATAGCTTCCCAAAATATTTAACACAGCTGCCTGTAGCCTTCCTACTCTCCCTCCTCCAAAAGAAAAGGCTTTCCTCATATATAGGGAAGAATTATATGGATTATTTGTTTAATTTTCAGAAGTAAAAAAAAAAGCTAATAATTCAGTCTACCCAAGTCACTTATTGCTACTGACTTCTCATAATGCTGATAAACACTCATTAAAATATAAGTTGATAAACCCTGGTACAGTCATTACCTTCGTCCTCATACAGAGATTGCCCAATTCAGTGATGTGATGTAACCAACACCCTAAATTAAAAATAGTGTTGTGACAACATATGGTTTATCCTACAGAAGCTGGCAGGCAGGACGCTCCTAATGACAAACGGGTTTAGGCTCCCAGCTTCCCCCAGCAAGGTGAGGAGACAGAAATGCTCGTCGCAGGATCAGAGACGGAAAGAAAAAATAAAATAAAATGAAATTACACTAAAAACGACAGTTTTGAACCCCTCTCCAGTCCATCCCAACGCCTGCTGCCGAGCACTGCCATCATTCTTTATTTACATGACTAATAAGCTCTCTGGATGCTTTTCAAGGAAATCGCTCGGAAAAGACAATCTGGAAATTTCAAAATACAGCCCCAGCCTGAACGTGCCTCCCCACCACGGGGAGGGGAGCACCGGGCAGGGGGCACAGCAGGGTGCCCAGGGGAGGGGGCAGCAAGAGGGGGACCCCCCTTATCGCCCCCGAGTCCGGGATGGCAGCACCGGGGGTGGACCCCCCTTCATCCCCCCCTTTCCCCGGTCCTGGAAACCCACGTCACGTTCACCGGGGGAACGAGGGGGGGCATGGCCGTCCCTCCACCCCCCGCCCCAGACACCCGCGGGGACTGACGGCAGTTCCCGTCACCTCCCGGGGGGGCACCGAGCGCCCACCCCCGCACCCACACGGGCGTGGGGGGACACGGGGGTCCACCCTGGGGGGCGCACTGGGCACCCCCCCTTCACCCACCGTGGGGGGGCACACTGGGAACCCTCACCTTCACCCACTGTGGGGGGGCACATTTGAGTCCCCCCTCTTCACCCATTATGGAGGGCACAGTGGGGTCCCCCCTTCGCCCACCGGGGGGGGAAAACTGGGGTCCTCCCTTCGCCCACCGGGAGAGGGACATTGAGGTCCCCCTTCACCCACCATGGGGGACACCGGGGTCCCCCCGCCACCCACCTGGGGGGGGGTGGAGACGAGGGAGGACATTGGGGCCCCCCCAGCAGTCACCGGGAGGGGACACACACACACACACACACA
>JAWMRB010000082.1:1309674-1320150 GCA_035584715.1 Xiphorhynchus erythropygius
ACACACACACACACACACACATATCTCGACACCTCCCGGTCCCCCTCAGGCACTTACCGCAGCACCGCGACCCCTCCCCGCTCACCCCCCGGGGGGGCCCACTGGGGACCCCTCAAACACTAACCCGGGGGTGGGGACACACACACACGACACCGGGGGGCGATGGTGGCCCCACGAGTCCCCTCCGGTGTCCCTCACCCACCTGGCAGCAGGATCGCCCCCCCCCCTCACTCCCGACCCCTCACGGCCTGAGGAGGGGGAGGGGGGGAGGGGGAGCAGGAGCTCCTCCACCTCCTCAGCGTCCCCCTCAGGACCCCCCACCACCAAACCCCCACCTCACGCACAGACCCCCCCCTCACCTCCCCTCACACCGCCGCCCGCGGGGGGCTCCCTCCGGGGGCCTCGTGGCGGCCGCCCTCCCCCCGTCTCCCACCACACAAACCCACCAGCCCCGTACCTTACAGGCCTGGTAGCTCTCGAAGGCGCGCAGGGCGCTCTCCGTGAGCTTGACGTGGAAGACGGAGACGCGGGTGCCGCGGCCGAGGCGGCCGCAGGACAGCCCGTACCCGCGCTCCGCCTGCAGCGCCGCCATCTTGGGACCGTCTCCCCCTCCGCGCCTGGCCCGCCGGGGCCGCCCGCCGCGGACACGCCCCCCTCCTGAATTATTCATGAGGAGGCGCAGGCGCAGGCCACGCCCCCCTCGCGGCGCTGCCTGTTGCTGGGGCGAGGAGGTGGGCGGCGGGAGCGCTGATTGGCTGGGGTGGGGCGGGAGCGGCACGGGATTGGTCCGTAAGGGGGAGGGAGGCGGGAGTATGTAAATGAGGGGGAGCGAGGCATGCTGGGATGGGTGGTCTGGGGAGGGGGCGGCGTGGGGGGAACCCCCGGGTATGGGAACACCCTCCGGGTATGGGACACCCTCCGGAGTGACCCCCAGGACAGGGGACACCCCTGGCGTGACACCCCTGGGTATGGGACACCCCTTAGAATGACCCCCAGGGCATGAGCCCCCCCCCCACCCCAGAGATGAATCCCCCTGGGCAGACCCTCCAGCCTCCCTCCTCACCAGGATTTGGGGTCCCATCCCTCCCTTGGGCATCCCCCCCAGGCCCAGCCCGTAGGCTACATGTGCCCCCCACCCACGCAGGACTGGTGGTCTCCTGGTTCCCCCCACCCCAGCCGGACCCGGGGGCACCCCCAGGCACAGGTCTGTGCTCTCCAAGCCATGGAAGCTGCTCCCTCCTGCCCACAGCTCTGTGGGGTCCATAAAGATTTGCCCCCCAAATGAAACAGCTGCTCTTGGCCCCCACTGCAAGAGGGGGGATGCTCCTCTCTCCTCACTCCTGCTGGCAAGAAAGAGGCCCCGGGCATGAAGGAATTGTCCTTTATTTGGGAAGTTCACAGTCAGTTTGGGGTGGGAGGACAGTGCTACAACCCCCCTGTGAGCAGAGCAGGGGCAGGGCAGGGAGGGACCCCCTTGAGCTTGGACCCACAGGACACAGCCTGGCCAGGGGGGCTGCGGCGCTCCCCTCCTGCAGAGGGTTTCTTTGGCTTCCTACGGACATTGCACGCTCTGGGGATGTGCCCAGGAGGGGAGAGGGAGCCCCTGGCAGGGCTGAGCCACCGGCAGCCCCCCAGGACACGAGGAATGTCGCTGCCCCTGCCCCTGGGCGCATCCACATGGCTTCCCTTCCCTTCCCACAGCTTCCTTCCACAGCAGCAGGACCACCCGGGATGGGCATGGCCACCACGTCCTGCTCCCCCTGCCACGCTCGGGGCTGGGGGCTCAGCCCCCTGATTGCAGGGAGGGTGCTTGGGGGGTCTCTGCACCCCCCTGCGCCAGGAGGGGCGCGGGGAACGTCGGCAGGGAGATCCATCCGGCACCTCCTCCGGCACAGAAAGCATCCGTGTTCCCACAGCTGCGAGCCCGTGGGAAGGGGTGGCAGGGGGGGCAGCCCCTGGGCAGCGAGGGGCACGGCCTGGTGCCCATGCTGTGCCAGGGGGCCGCCCCGGGGCCAACCTCAGTTCCTCGCCGCGATGACCACGGACAAGGCCACGCCGCCCAGCGCGATGGCCGTCGCACCGAAGAGCCACTTCCAGGGGATGGACTGGGGAGGAGGGAGCAGCGAGCTGAAGGGGCTGTGCCCGTGGCCGTGGGCACCACGTGCCTTGCCCTGGGCATCCCAAAAAGGCAAAGCACGTGGCCGCAGTGTCGGCGGGGACAGCGTGTGCCGCCGGCTGCCCAGCTGACAGCTCAGGCTGCCGAGAGCAGCAGCAGCTGGGAGCAAAGTCCGGACCCTCCAGCTGGCACCGCCGGGATCCGGCGCTCGGAGCCAGCACAGCCTGTTATCGGTGTTTTCCTGGCAGGGCTCCCGGAGCACGGCCCCCCGTTCCCAGCGGGATCGCTGCCCTGACACGGCCCACCCACATGGGGCACATCTGCATCCACCCTGCCTGGGTGTCACACCCCCCTCCCCAGGGCCTGGGGGACAGTGACACATCCCCTGTGGATCCCCAATCCCCCCAGGGAGCTCGGCACCAGCCCTTACCCAGGGCAGCTTGTCTTTGCACTTCCTGGGGGTGCTGGAGGCGCCGGGATTCCCGAGCATCTTCCTGTACATCTCCGTCTCCACCGTCCTCTGGTCCGCGTGTTTCTTCACCAGCTTGGAGAGCTCGGCGTGGATGGTCTGGGGAGGAGAGCGTGGCTTTATCAGCCCTGCACCATCCCTGCCTGCAGTGGCACTGACAGCACGTCCCATGGCCCCTGGGACGTGGGGGAAGAGCTTAGAGACAGCTGAGGGGGTGATGGCCTCATCCTGCCCCACTGCCCAGCGCCAAGGGGCTGCACCACGCTGGCAGGGGACACCCAGGATGGAATGGGACACCCTGTGGGGCCAAGTGGCCCTCTGTCCTTTTCGGCCACTCAAGCCATTCCCTGCCTGGCAGCAGGGAGCAGAGCCCAGGGCTGAGACCAGACACCACGAAAAGGATTTTATCCTTTAATCGAGACAGGAAAGTGTCTGCCTTGAGGACAGACGTGCCCAAGCTCTCCCACTTCTGTCTGGAAGCAGGCTGGGAAAGTGGGCTTAAACTCAGCCTGGTCTGAAGTGGGATTGCAGCAAGACCCAGAGCACGTCCATACCTGCCCAGGTGGGGCAGCAGAAAGCTCTGAGTCCTGTGTGGGGCTCACAGGCTCCCAAAAAGCAGCAGGAAGTGCCAGGGGGCCGAGCACGGCAGGGTGGCAGGAAGGACATCGAGGTGGCCCCAGTGGCACGGCTGTGCTGTGCCCTCTGCTGGGGGACACCGGTTCCAGGGCTTCCCTGGGCTGTGCCACGCTGGGAAATGCTGCCTCCAACACCAGAATTTGATGGGAAGCTCCACTCAGAGCTCTCCAGGGCTGGCACATCAGTGTGGGACAAACATCAGCATCCCACCCTGCTCCCAGTGTGCATGTCCAAGGGAGCAGGAGAAGGGATGTCTGTGAAACCTTTTAGGTGTCACAGCCTCAGAGAACCAGTTTCCTCATGGCAGGCAGGTGGAGCCCAGCATTTCTGGAGTGTTTGCAGCACCAGTAGCCGTGGCCTGTGACTCACCCACGCTGTGACTGGAGAGGCACCACCACTTCCCCGGAGCCCCGGCAGCAGAGCCCAGTAATTTGCTGTACTTGTGGTTTCACTGGTAACGTCACTGCCGGGCATTTGGATTTTCCAGCCCTCCCCAATTAAAAGCTCCATCAGAACAGGCTGGTGAGCAGCTGCCCTGCCCAGCGACGTGCTGGAGATGTAGAGGGAATGGCTCCCGGTGCTGCTCCCTCTCCACCCTGACCTTGCTGGGAAGTGAAAGGTTTGGGATCTCGCTCACCCTTCTGTGGGTGCTCTCAGCTCACACCTGCAGGTGCTGCAGGCCCACCGAGCACCTGCTTGGGCTCCATCCTACCCATGACCTTCAGGCACAAACCCTGATGGTCTGAAATTCCCAGAAAAGACATAGACACAGCAATAGACCCAAGCCCACCTGGAGAGCCAAGCCCCCTGGCTCGACCCCACGCAGGCAGCACCTCCCTGACCCTCCCCAGGCTCGCTCCTGCTGGGGCCATTTCCTGGCACTGGTTTTTGATTTCTCCCGAGGCTCCAGTCCTGCAGCTGATCATTAACTGACAGGAAATTCCTGACCCAGAGCTCGCCCTGCCCGGGCGCTGGACTGAGGTCTGGCTGCTCCCACTGCCCAGTGAATCACACTCAGGGCTGCCCAGCAAGTTTGTGGGGATTCAGCCCTGCTCCACTTCCCACAGCAGTGGTATGAGCTGCTGGAGCCCCCCGGGGAAGCTGGACCATCCACACAGGATGGCTGGAGCAGGGATGGGTTGGCAGGCAGTCCTGCCACTGCCAGGAGCAAAGGTCAGTGAGGGAACCTTGAAACGTGGAGATAAAGGACCCACCAGCCCATCCACCTCCTGGGGCATCACCCCCCAGGCTCTGGGGGCTGTTCCCAGCCTTCCTTCATGGAGCTGGGAACAGCTATGGGGGGTTCAGCCTTCCATGGGGGACAGGGACAGGAGAGGAGCATCCCACAGCCCCCCAGCTCAGTGGGATCACGGGCAGCACACACACCTGCAGCCTACCTTGTTTGAAGGCTCCAGCTTCAAGGCTGCCTTCAGGATGGGAATGGCCTCTCTGTATTCACCCTGCTGAGCCAGGACCTGGAGGGGGAGACACGGATTGAGCAGGATGGCTGAGATCTGTCCCTCTGTCCCCTGTCTGGGATCCGTCCCTCTGTCCCCTGTCATGCCACGCAGAAGGGTCCCCAGCCTCACCTTTCCCTTTCGGAAGAGAGCCTTGATGTTCCCTGGCTGGTGCTCCAGCACGAGGTTACAGGACTTGAGAGCTGCCTTGAAATGGTCCAACTTCAGCTGCGAGGCCGCCAGGTTGTTGAGACATTTCACCTTCACGTCGAGCAGCTCGGCCTCCTCATCTGGGCTGAAATCCACTGCAAAGGCCCCGGAGCCAGGTCAGAGCAGGACAGGAGCAGGACAGGCCCCTGCTGGGGGGAAACAGGTACCTTTGGAGTTGGAGCCGATGACCCTGAGGGCGATGTCGTAGGAGTTGATGGCCAGCACGTAATCTGCCTGCTGGTAGAAGTAGTTGCCACGCTCCCGCTTGCGGTTGGCCAGCTGGATCTTCTCCTTCCCGCTGAGCAGCTCCAGGTCTGGGGCATCCCGAGCCCCCAGCAGCTCCACCTCCAGCGTGAGGGGCGCGTTGGGTGGGATGTCAGGGCTCCTGCAGGGGGACAGGCACGAAGCCGTGGGACCACTGCCACCTCTGCCACCCCACAGATGCTGGGCCATGGAGAGTTGGCACCGTGGCTCAGAAATCAGAGCCAGGGAAGCTTCCTGGGGCAGGGGATGATGCAGATCTCTCCTCCCGAGTAGGACATGGCAAGCTGGGTGTCCCTGCCTGTGGAAGCTGATGTTTGCCAGCTGGGCTGTCACCAGGAGAGCAGGACAGCTCCCACAACCTGCTGCCTGCTGTGCCCTCCCTGCTCACCTGCCCTGAGCCCCATAGCAGTACTTTGCGTCTGACACGATCAAAGCCGTCTCCCCCATCTCCAGGAGCTGCACACACAGGTCCAGAGCCTGCAGGGAACAACGTGCAACCGTGCAATGGGTTTGGGTTGGAAGGGACCTTAAAGATCACCCAGTTCCACCCCTCTGCCAAGGGCAGGGACACTTTCCACCAGCCCAGGTTGCCCCAAGAGCCACTGACGTGGCCAACATCACAGAGAGGAGTGTGGGCAAGGGCAGAGGGGCCACTTTGGCAGGACACCACGGTCCCCCTGCCCCCACGAGGGGAGGTCCTGCCCCACAGGGAACAAACACAGCAGGATAAAGCCAGGTGAGCTTCCTGCCAGCCCTGACCTGCAAGACATCGCAGTCCCCCAGCGTGAAGGTGAGGGCAGGCTCCTCCTCCACCACGGTGCCATCATCCAGCATGGCCTTCAGCCGGATTGTCACGTCCTGGCCCTTCTGGGGACGGCTGTCCACGCCCCGGCCCGGCACCAGCGTCTTCTTCTTGAGCAAGCCGCTCCCTGGGCAGGGAAGAGCCGGGGGCGCTCAGGGCTCGGTGGGGAGGGAAAAGCCCGATTCTCGCCCCACGCCGCCCCGGCTCCTGGCACCGGGGAGGCCCCGGCACCGAGCGCCCTCCCTCCTCCTGCCCGGGGCTCTCACCCAAAACATCGAGCCACTCCTGGGGGTCGCCGGGCGCGTCCCCCCCGCCCTGCCCCGCGGGCTGCGCGTCCTCCCGCGACGGGGCGGGCGGCCGGGACACGTCCTCCAGCGGGGGCAGCTCGCTCAGGTCATCCTCCTCCTCCTCCTCCTCTTCCAGCACCTCGAAATCCTCCGCCGTGTCCAGCGGAGCCGCCGGTGCCTGCTCGGTGCCGGTGCCGGTGCCCGCCCTGCCCGGGCAGCCGCTCCCCGGTTCGTCCCCGTTGGACGCCATGGCGGCGGAGCAACCTGGATGGGGCAGAGGCACAGAGAGGGGGGCTGCGCTTACCGGAGGGGCGCGGGAGAGGAGCGTGGAGCACCGGGACCCTTCCGGGGGGGATGCGCCAACGGGGGACAGCGGGGAGGGATCGGGCCCGGGGGTGGGAGGGCCCGGGCCGGGAGGGATGGGGGCGGTGCTGTCCCTGTCCCCTGTCCCGGGGGTGTCCCCGGGGTGTCCCCGGTCCCCGTCCCTGTCCCGCTCCTGTCCCGGTCCCCCCGCCGCCCCCACGTGACCGCCGCGCGCCCCCCGCCGCTCCCACCTGGCGCGCTACCCCAGGCCCCGCCCCCGCGCCGCTCCCATTGGCCCGGCGCCGCCCCCCGCGCCACGCCATTGGTCAGATGGCACGCCCGTCAGCGCAGCGCCCCCCGCAGCCTTAAAGGGGCCGCGCCCCACCCGGGCCGCGGGGGGGTCCCGACAATGACACCAACACCGGCTCCGGTCCCGGCACCAGCACCGCACCGAGGCGGCCTCGCGCTGCCCGCGGGGGTCCCGACCCTGTCCCCGCTCCCCTCTCCCCTGCTTCTCCCACCCCCGCCGGTGTCCGGCGCTTCCGTCCCGCCGCGATGACGCCACGCGCCGTCGCGCCGCACGTGACGCACGTGACGCCGCCGCCGCCGCACCCGGAAGCGGCGCGGAGCGGGCGCCGGTGCCGCCCCCGGGGCCGCCCCCGCGGCCCGGCATGTGAGGCGGCGGGACGGGACGGGCTCCCCGAGGTGCGCCGGTGTTGCTGCCCCCCAGCCCGGGAGGGGCTGCAGGGCCGCGTGTCCCCCTGGGCAGCCCCGGGACCGACCGAGTTACCGGGGCCGGCCGAGTTACCGGGACGGGCGGGGGGACCCCCGTGGGCGGGCACAGAGGGAGCTCCGGTGGTGGTTGCGGGGCAGGGCGGAGCGGATAGGGAAGGGTTTGTTGTGTGTGTTGGGAGGGGGTGTCTCCGTTCCCGGCCCCGGGGGCTCCCCCCGGTGTGTGTCCTCACCCCACACCGGCTGAGCCGCCCCCTCCCCGGTCCCGCAGGCCGCGATGGAGCCCACGGCCTCGCAGGTGTTCTGCGGGCGGGTGCTGGGCATGGTGAACGCCGAGGACGTGAACGCCATCATCCTGGCCCAGAAGAACATGTGAGTCCCGGGGGAACCGGCGCCGGGAGCCCCCCGGGGATGGGGGCGGGTCGGGGGTCTTTGGCGAGCTCCCGGTGCTTCCCCCGCGCAGGCTGGACCGGTTCGAGAAGACCAACGAGATGCTGCTCAACTTCAACAACCTGTCGAGCGTGCGGATGCAGCAGATGAACGAGCGCTTCCTGCACCACACCAGGACGCTGGTGGAGATGAAGAAGGACCTGGACAGCATTTTTCGGAGGATCCGGTGGGGAACGGGGCGGGAACGGGGCGGGACAGGGCACGGGAGTGTTCACGCAGGGCACACGCAGCGGCTGGGGGGGATACTGCGAGGTGGGTTTGTTGGAGAGGGGAAAGGAAGGGGAGGGGAGCTTTGGGATTCTGTGGTTCTGGTCTGGGGTCCCGCAGGTGGTCACAAAACCACCCGTTTGGCTCAGGAACACGCAGGAGGGAGGGAGGGGATGGGGAGGGAGCCCTGAGGAACCCTATGGGATTGATCCACGAATGCTGGAGAGCAGAGGGGCCTGGGGGGGCAGCTCAGCTCCAGATCCCTCAGCCCCCCACGGACTCAGCTCACTCTCTCCTCCCCAGGGCACTCAAAGGGAAGCTGGCGAAGCAGTACCCCGAGGCTTTCAGCAGTGAGTGATTCCTGACATGTGGATTCATAGAATCATGGAATGGTTTGGTTTGGAAGGGACCTTAAGACCATCCAGTGCCACCCCTGCCACGGGCAGGGACACCTTCCACCAGCCCAGGGTGCTCCAGCCTGGCCTTGGACACTTCCAGGGCTCTAGGGGCAGCCACAGCTTCTCTGCCCACCCTGTGCCAGGGCCTGCCCACCCTCCCAGGGAGGAATTCCTTCCCAATATCTCATCTATCCCTGCCCTCTGGCAGTGGGAAGCCATTCCCCCTTGTCCTATCACTCCATGCTTGGTTGTCCTCCTGTGTAAAGAGTCCCTATCCCAAAGAATGTCTGAGGTGTCTCTCGGGAATGAGGAGAAGCCGATGAGACATCTGTGGCTGCTGCTCCAAAAGTCTGGAAAACTCCTTGATTCCATTAAGTACAGTTGCAAGAAGTCACAAACACTCCCTAATTTATGTGCTGGGTGTTTTTTCATTGATCCCTGCTACGAGCAGAATTAGGGAACCTCTCACCTGAGGTATCTCCTATCCCTGTGTCACAAAACTAAGGTCTGTCTCTTCCCTTCCAGACATCCACGAATCTCCCATCCTGGAAGACGACGACGACTTCGACCCCGTCCCCAAAAGCACCACAACCACCATCGCTACCTCTGAGCAGAGCACCGAGTCCTGTGACACCAGCCCTGATGTCATCTCTCCCACCACGAGCCAGGATTTTGAGGATTTATCCCAAGGCCAGTACGACGTGCCGGCCGTGAACGGACAGAGTCTCACAGATGAGGACACGGCCAATGGCCTGGACTAGGAGTTGGGTCCTGCCCCCCAGAGAACTTTCTATCCTGTATTTATATTGGTGTGTTGCTTTCTTTTTTGAGGGAAGAGAAGGCTGGGAGAAGCTGAGGGAGGAAGGAGCTGCCCTTCCTCCTCTAAACTGCCACTGAGGGGTAAACCCACACCTCGCTTCAGGGGGATTCAGTAAATCCTGGGTTGGAAATGCCTCTTGTCCTTCCTCGTTTCTGCACTCAGGAGAGCCATCCACGTAGATTTTGGTGCAGAAAAGCCGTTTTGGGGCACAGGTGATTGGGTTTTTTTCCTTAAGGAATGTGTTCCCACCGTCACTCCAGCTCTCCCGTGGGTCTGTGTGTGCTGCTGATGGACTCATGCTGGTGTTCCACACCCCTGGGAAGAGCCAGAGCCAGGTTTCCCTTTGGCTCTCACACCTCAGCCCTTCCTGTGGCACTACTGGGCACCACATGGGTGGACTTGCATCTGCTCCCACCCAGGAAGATGTCCAGGGCCTTCTTCATTTCCACCAGTCTCAGTGTGGTGGAGGAAGCACCTGGGTCTTGGATCTTCATGGCCTGTGGAGGGCTGGAGACCTGGGCTTTGGGGCTGTAGGGTCAGTGTGGGGCTAATCCTGTGGCTGTGGGGTCTGTCAGAGGGTCTGTTTGGGGCTGGTTGTGGGGTCAGCATGGGGATGGTCCTGGGGCTGGTTTGGGGTCAGGGTGTCCCCAGTCCTGGCACTGTGGATCTGGTTTGGGGCTAGTCCTGTGGCTATGGGGTTGGTTTGGAGCAGGTCTTGGGGCCAGTCCCGTGGCCACAGGGGCAGTGTGGGGCCAGTGTGGGGTCCATGGGGCCAGTCCCAGGGCTATGGGGTCAGTGTTGGTCTGATCCTGGGCTGGTTTGGGACTGGTCTGTGGGCCGTGGGGTTCGTATGAGCCCAGTCCGGGGTCCGTGGGGCTATGGGGTCCATGCCCATGTGGTCTGGGCAGGCTCTGCCGTGTCACCTCCCGCAGTACCAGGCAGGGAAGTCCCGGTGCCACCCCCGGTGTCACGGCCGGGGCGGTGCCGGTGCCACCCCCGGTGTCACAGACGGGGCGGTCCCGGTGCCACCCCCGGTGTTACGAACGGGGCGGTCCCGGTGCCACCCCCGGTGTCACAGACGGGGCGGTCCCAAGGAGGTCCCGGTGCCACCCCCGGCACTGACAGGGCGGTCCCGGGGCGGTGCCGGTGCCACCCCCGGTGTCACGGAGGGGGTGGTCCCGATGCCACCCCCGGCACTGACAGGGCGGTGCCGGTGCCACCCCCGGTGCCACCCCCGGCTCTGACGGACGGGGCGGTCCCAGGGAGGGGCCGGTGCCACCCCCGGTGTCACAGAGGGGGCGGTGCCGGTGCCACCCCCGGTGTCA
>JAWMRB010000082.1:1320250-1332437 GCA_035584715.1 Xiphorhynchus erythropygius
CCCCGGGGTAGGGGGGCGGGCGGCGGCACCCGGGCTTGGGGGGGGGCTGGAACCGGGGATGGGCCCTGGGGCCTGGAGGGGGAGGCTGGGGCTCGGGATGGGGCCTGGATCCAAGGATAGGCCCCAAGACCCGGGATGGGGGCCTGGATCCCGGGATGGGCCCCAGGGCCTGTGGGGGGGACTGGATCACGGTAGGGTGGGCTGGATCCCACCTACCAGCCTGGGGTGGGGGGCTGGATCCAGGGATGGGCCCCCGGGGCACGGGATGGGGGGCTGGAACTCGGGGAAGGGGCCGGATCCCCTTGGCGGTATTGCATCCCAGGAGAGGGGCTGGATCCTGGGATGGGCCCCGGGAAGGGGGGCTAAATCCCGGGATTGGGGGATATTAGATCCCAGGGAAGGGGGGCTGGATCCCGGGATTGGAGGTATTAGATCCCAGGGGAGGGATTGGATCCCGTGGAAGGGACCAGATCCTGGGACTGGGGGCTCGGGAATGGGGGTTCGGGGACTGGGAATGGGGATTCAGGAACCAGGAATAGGGGATTGATGTGTCCGCCGCTCCCGCAGACGAGAACAGTGCCAAGATGCAGATCTTCGTGAAGACCCTGACGGGCAAAACCATCACCCTCGAGGTGGAGCCCAATGACACCATCGAGAACGTGAAAGCCAAAATCCAGGACAAGGAAGGTACAGGCGGGGCCGGGGACAGCGGGGTGGCCCCTGGGGGTCCCCTGGGGGTCCCTCGGTGTCCCCAGCACGGTGATTCTGTCCCCCAGGAATCCCCCCCGACCAGCAGCGCCTGATCTTTGCCGGGAAGCAGCTGGAGGATGGCCGCACCCTCGCTGACTACAACATCCAGAAAGGTGGCCCCCGGGCCCCGGGGGGATTGGGGGGGTGTTTTTGGGGTGCCAGGTGCTCCCTGTCCCCGCTGTGACACTGCTCCCTCCTTCCAGAGTCCACCCTGCACCTGGTGCTGCGCCTGCGGGGCGGGATCATCGAGCCCTCCCTGCGCCAGCTCGCCCAGAAGTACAACTGCGACAAGATGATCTGCCGCAAGTATGTCCCCCTGTCCCCTCCCCGTGTCCCCCTGTCCCCTCCCCGTGGGTCCCCAAGGACGTGGGGCCATCCTGAGCTGTCCCCCCCAGGTGCTACGCCCGCCTGCACCCCCGTGCCGTCAACTGCCGCAAGAAGAAGTGTGGCCACACCAACAACCTGCGCCCCAAGAAGAAGGTCAAGTAGAGCCACGGGCCCTGCCTGTGCTGGCCAATAAAGGATTGCAGTGCTCAGCCCTGTTTTCTGGTGTTTTTTTTACCCAAATTTGGGTGGTTTTGAATAAAGGAGGGCAGGGTGGGGGACCAAGGAAGGGAGAGGCGAGGGATGGAGGCTGCAGTCACATGTGGATGGACTGGACCAGGAGTGGGACACCCCATCACTAGTGCAAGGTCCATAGTGGCATGGGGACCCCACAAAAAGCCCCCTGCCCACCCACTGGGCCCTCTGGCCATGTGCACGCACAACATGGATGGGCACCAGGCCCCCAGCTGGCCGTGTGTGCAGGGACCAGGGAGGGGGGACAAGGGACCAGAG
The DNA here is from genome assembly GCA_035584715.1 of Xiphorhynchus erythropygius. Taxonomy (NCBI): domain Eukaryota; kingdom Metazoa; phylum Chordata; class Aves; order Passeriformes; family Dendrocolaptidae; genus Xiphorhynchus; species Xiphorhynchus erythropygius. The sequence goes on from JAWMRB010000082.1 coordinate 1,321,838, forward strand.
AGGGGGGACACGGGACAGGACAAGGGGGAACAGAGGACTAGGGAGGGGGGACATGGGATGGGAGAGGGGGGATTGGGGGCCGGGGAGAGGACACAGATGACCAGGAAGGGGGGAGTGGGGACAGAGGATGAGGGACCGGGGAGGGTGGACAAGGGATGGGGCACAGAGGACTGTGGACGGAGCACGGAGGAACAGGGGAGGGGGCACCGCGGAGGGGACACAGAGGACCATGGATGGAGCACCGGTGCCAGGGATGAAGAACACAGGATCGGGAAGGGGGCACAGAGGACCGGGGGTGGGGCACAGGGGGCCCGTGCCAGGCATGGAGCATACCCAGGACCCGGTGCCGGGGATCGAGCACACACAGAACGGGTGCTGGTGGCGGTGCCGATGCTGGTGCCGGTGCCGGGGATGGAGCACACACAGGACCCGGTGCCGGTGCCGGGGATGGGGATGGAGCACACACAGGACCGGGGATGGAGCACACCCAGGACCCGGTGCCGGTGGTGATGCCGGTGCCAGTGCCGGGGATGGAGCACACAGGACCCGGTGCCGGGGGTGGGGATGGAGCACACCCAGGACCCGGTGCCGGTGCCGGGGGTGCCTGCAGGTGGCGGCCGAGCCCCGCTCCGCCCCGCACCGCCCGGGCCTGCGCCGAGCACCGCGCCATGGTGAGCTCCGGGACCGGGGAGGGGACCGGGGGGGTCCCGGCACCGATCCGGCCCGCGGTGCGCGGTCCCGGGGGGGTCCCGGTGCCCTCGGTGCTGTGCGCCCACCACCGGCGCGGTGCTCCACGTGGCCGGGGGGCTCCCGGGGGTCTGCGGGGATACCGGGACCGAGCCGGGCTGTGCACGCGTGACCGGGGGTGGGCAGTGCGGTGGGGGGTCCCTGTGCCGGTCCGGTCCGTGGACGGGGCGGTCCCGGTGTCCGTCGGGACTGTGTGCCCTGGGTGGGGGGCTCCCGGTGAGTGGGCGGTGGGATGGGGGAGGGTTTCAGTGCGTGGGCAGTGGGATGGGGGTCCTGGTGCATGTGCAGGGGGATGGGGGTCCCGGTGTCGGTCTGGTCTGTGTACGGGGTGGTCCCGGTGCCCGTCGGTGCTTTGTGCGAAAGGGTGGGGGGCTCCTGGTACGTGGGCAGTGGGGTGGGGGTCCCGGTGCGTGGGCAGGGGGTCCCGGTGTGTTGTGTGCACAGGGCTGGGGTGTGTGAGCAGTGGGATGGGGGTGGTCCTGGTGCTGAGCTGAGCTCAAAAACCACGGCCAGAATCCACCTGGGTGCCCCCAGGACCGGTGCTGGGCAGAGGGGTCTTACCCCAGCCCTGGGCTGAGACCCCCCTGGCAGTGCTGGCTCTGCCCAGAGCCCCTTGCCGGGTCAGCGGTGCCACCCTGTGCCCCGGTGGCACCGTGCCCTTGTGTCCTGCAGACAGGTGAGGCTGTGCAGGCGCTGCTGCAGCGGCTCCAGGTGCTCCAGGGCGAGCGGGTCGAGACCTACCGGCTCTTCGAGGAGTGAGTACCGGCACTAACACCGACCCCGGCACCGGGGACGGCGGGAGGGCACCCCCTGGAGCTGAATCCTCCGCAGGGAACCAAATCCCCCATCCTGATTATTTTGCATCCCTCTGGGGGCGGCTGATGAGCTCCAGCTGGCAGCAGGACGCTGTGCTGGACACCTGAGTGCTGTTTTAGCATCCAGCAGGAGATGAGGGACTTTGTGGGATGTGGGGTGGCGAGGGGAAAGGAGAACACAAACCAATGCTCCCTCCAGCAAAGCAGTTTCCAGCCCTGTCCTGGGCGAGGGGTGAGGCTGCCTGCTCATGGGGAGCTGCCAAATCCAGGCAGGAAAAGGCAGGAAAACCCTCCTGGTGGTGCCTGTGGTGGGTGGCTAAAGGAGCTTTGGCAGATCTCGCCGTGTTGCCTCCCCATTGCCCTCCAGGTGTGGTGACAGTGGCTTTCCCCCCCTCACCTGTCCGCAGGGGCCACCGGGCGTACCTGAGCAGTGCCCCCCACTACGACTTCCCCCGGTACCGGCAGCTGGTGCACGAGGTCACCGTGGCCTTCAGCGGCATCTCCCGGGAGGTGCTGGCCATCGCCGCCCGCCTGCGGGGTGAGCTCGGCCGCCCCGACCTGGCCCAGCACCTGGCCCGGCTCCAGGAGTGCGAGCAGGAGAAGCTGCAGCTGGTGGGTGCTGGGCTGGGGGTCCCGGGGCCGGCGCTGGGGCTGGGTTTGGGGGGTCTCTCAGCTCCCACGCTGTCCCTCCTGCAGACGGCACAGCTCCAGCTGGCCCGGCAGCAGGCACAGGACCAGCCCGAGGTGGATGCCCATCAGCAGGAGGTGCAGGAGCTCAAGCACAAGTAGGTGGTGACCCCCGCTGCTGTCACCCTTCATTTTGGGGTGGCAGCATCCCCCCACCCCAGGAACTTCACTGCCAATTCCCTTCTCCCCCTATTTTGGGGTGGCAACATCCCCCCAGCCCATGGAATCACGCAATGTCCTGAGCTGGAAGGGACCCACGTGGGGCAGGGGGTCCAGCCCAGAAGCCCCTTCCCCACGTTTCCCCTGCCTGCCTGTGGCCCAGGGGGGCCCAGATGGTGCCTTTGGGGTCTGGTGGAGCTGCGTGGCCGCGTCCCCTCGGCCTCCCCGGGCTGAGTGTTTCATAAACAGCGCGGGGAAGGCGAGGGCGGCCCACATAATACGCTCCATATGGGCTTTATTTATAGTTTCCATCCGCTCTCGTAGGCTAATTAAAACCATTGAGGCAATCAGCGAAATTCTCCAGGACCTCAAGTACGATTCGGAAGAAGTTGAGTGATGGGTGTCCCCGTGGGAACGGCTGGAGGGGCCGGCTGGTGGGGCGGGGGCCCCGCTCGCCCCCCACCCCCTCCTGGAGCAGCGGCCTGAGCACCTTGGCAAGGTGGGCATCGTCCTCTCCACCCCTTTTCTTGAGCACGGGTTGGGAGGGGTGCAGAAACCCCTTCCTGGGAGAGGTGGGGTGCCCCTAAATCCCCACAGGGGTCTGGCGAGGAGCTGATTCCCCTCCACGGGGCCGTGCCAAAGGAAAGCCACAACCTGCAGTGCCAACGGGGTGCCTTGCTTTGACTCCCACTGAGGTGGGCACTGCCTTTGCTGCCAGCTGGAAGCCCCACGGGCAGCAGCACCCCCAAACCCCATCTTGGGGGGTCATCTGTGCCCCCAACCCCACGGCGGCTCCGCTGCTCCACCTTTTTCCGTGGTCATCCAAAATAAACCTGTCCCCGTGGAGCTGGGCTGAGTGGTGTGATCTGAAGGGGTCACACGGCCCCCCCTGCCCCAGTGCCACCCCCTCCACCTCGGTGTGGTCCCTGGGAGCCCTGGGGGGGGGGTGACAAGGGCCACGGGCCCCATTTGGCTGCCCGCTGCCTCCCCGTCCCCGTGCAGCGCTGCCGCTCCGCTGACGCACACCCGGTGGGGTTTCAGAGGTTTATTGGCATTAAGCTTCAATCTGTTCCTAATTGACTGAAATGGAACCAAAATAAGGCTGGTTTGAATCAGAAGCGGAGCAGGCACCGGGCAAACCCCAGCAGCCTCCAATCAGCCCGCCTGGCTCCCCGGGGACGGACCCCCCTCCCGTGTCCCCGCGCGGGGGTCCCCACGGAGAAAACAGCCCAAAATCCCTTCCCGGGGGGATCCGGGGCGAGGCTGGGGGTCACCCGGGAAGCCCCCACGCCCCTTTCATCCCACGGGGCGCCCCGGCTAGCGGTGGAGGAGCAAAGTCCCCTTGTCCCCTCCGTCCGGGCAAGGCCGGGGGGTCCCCTCGGTGCCCCCGGGGGGCCGCGGTTTGGGGCGGGCAGCGCCCGAGGGGCTCCCGGGGCTGGGCCAGCCCGGCCCCCCGAGCTGCCCCCAGCCCACTCCCCAGGGCTGTGGGGCAATGCTGCGCCCCGGCCGCCTCCCTGCGCCCCCGCGGCGGGGCCGGGGTGGGCGCGGGTGGTCCCGGGTGGGCGCCGGGCGCCCCGTCCCCCCGTGCCGGCGCTCGGTCCCCCGCGGGCTACACCTTATCGCCGGGAAGAACCTGCGGAGAGGAGCAGAGCCCCGCGTCGCCCCGGGGTCGGTGTCACCCCCCAGCACCCCTGGGGCGCCGGGGGTCACCCCGTGTCCCCCCACCCGGCCGGGGAAAAGAAGTGTGAAAAGGCTCCTTACCTACCTGGTTGCGTGTTTTGTGCGATTTCTGCAGCCACACGCGCCACTGGTCGTAGAGTTTGATGCCGAGGTTGGAGCAGCCGTAGGCGTGTTTCTTCACCCACCCGAAAAACTGCTTCAGCTCCCGCCGCAGCGTCGTGTTCTGCTCCCCCCCTTTGGGGTCGCAGCCCCCCGCAGCCCGCTCTGTGGGGACAGAGGGGGTCAGTGCAGGGACAGGGGGGTCAGGAACAGAGGGGTCAGTGTAGGGCAGGGGGGGACAGTGCAGGGCAGGGGGGACAGTGCAGGGTAGGGGTATCAGTGTAGGGTAGGGGGGTCAGAGCAGGGCAGGGGGGTCAGTGCAGGGACAGGGGGGTCAGTGCAGGGAAAAGGGGGTCAGGACCACATGGGAGGATGTGTCTCAGCCCCCCCATCACCACCACACTGTGACTAACGAGGGGCAAGAGCAAAACGAGCAGTTTTTGGCTCCCAGCTCGGAAAGCCCATCTCCAAATTGGCTGCTTTGCAAGAAATCCAGGTGCTGGGCACGGAGCAGGGAAGGGCCCCCCCTGCCCATCCCGGGAGGGGGGCACAGCACCCCCGGCACCCCCGGGCAGCACTCACCGCTGCGGGGGGTGGAGGCGGCCGTGGGGTTGCTCCAGTCGCTCCAGATCCCGGCTTTCTTGGAGCCGTAGATGCCGAAGGGGTTGCAGCGCACCTGGACGAAGTAGACGGTGCCGGGGCGCAGGCCGGCCAGGCGGCAGGACGTCTGGTTGCCCACGTCATCCACCACCTGGGGATGGAGGGGACGGGAGCACCTGCACGGCCGGAGATCCCGCACCGGCCCCGGCGGCACCGACCCACCTTCCACTCGGAGCTGTCCTCCACGCGGTATTGGATCTGGTACTTGGCTTGGAAGAGGAAATCCTTGAGGGCCGGGGGGGAGCTCCAGCGCACACTGAGCTGGTCCTCCAGGTCCCCCACGCGGCTGACGTGCACGTCGGGAGGAGGGTCGGTGGTGACTGTGGGGACAGGGCAGGTTTGAGGAACCACAGGTGTGGAACCAACCCGGGGCAAATGGCCTCGTTTGATTAGGAGCAATTCTGCTCCCATATCACCCATTTCCTGCTGACCCCCCTGTGCTCCCCCTCTCCATGGTGGTGACAAGGTGACACACCTGGTGACACCCTCAATGACACCCTCGATGGCACCCCTGGTGTCGCTCACCCACGTCGAGGATGTCCAACATGACGACGTCGGACACGGCCACCCCCAGCCTGTTGGACGCCTCCACCCAGATCTCGTAGGGCGTGAAGAGGGCCAGGTCCTTGGGGATGTGGCAGGAGTAGGGCCCGGCCGTGTGGTACTCCTGGCAGGTGTTGTCCCGGCCGTACCACCTGTGGGCAGGGCACAAGGAGCTGTCCCCCATCCCTTGGGAACACTCCCATGGATGGTTTCTCTGCCATTCCACACCGCTGGCATTGTGTCACCAGCCCCATGGCTCGCTTGGTGGCTCCCAACTCAACCAGGGCCATGGTGGCTTCTCCTCCTCCTCCTCCTCCTCCTCCTCCTTCTCCTCCTCCTCTTTCCCACCAGCACCACTCCCAAACAGGGAGCAGCCAGGAGGCCTCGGGCACTCCATTCCCTGTTTTCCATCAGATCTGATGCCAACATTTCTAACACTAACAGGAATTAGGGTGAACACCCACCTGAGCTTGTACTTGAGGGTGTAGTTGGTGTGCAAGAAGGTCTCTCCTTCCGTCCCCGGTGCCCACTTGCAGGTCAGGTCCTTCATGTTTTTGGACCAGCAAGTGATGTTGACTGGCTTTTCTGGGGGTACTGCGAGAGAAAAAAAAACAACCAAAAATAAGAGGTTCCAGAGCTGGTTTTTTTTCAGCCACAGCAACCCAAACCCCAAATCCGAGCTGCATTCCCAGCTAAGCCTCTGTACTCCCGGGACGTAGCGACCCAAAAAACAAACCCAAGCTGCATTCCCCGTTAGGATTCTGTATTCCTGGGCCGTGGCATCGCCCTTTAAAAATAGCCCCGAGATAAAATCTTACGATTATTGATTCGGACAAGCGCGTTTTAACCGAGCCTTTGCCAAAACACCCTCTCTGGGCCGGCACGGGGTGGGGAAACTCAAACCCAACGAGCTCCTGGCACGGGTTTGGCAAACCCCAGAGCGGAGGGGATCCCCAAATCCTCCATGGGAGCCGTGGAGGGACGCGAGCACGCCGACCTACATCCAACATAAAGGCAGGAGCCGGCCAAGATGCCGCCGTCTCTGCTGTGACACACCAGGTTGTCCCCCGACTGCTGCCTGGAGCCGTTGAGGTGGGCCAGGGCCACGCTGAGCGTGGAGGGGCCCAGGGTGCTGTAGGAGGTTTTGGGGAGGCGCCGCCCGTTCAGGGTCCAGTACAGGTCCTCGGCTTTCAGCGGAAAGTCCGGGCTGACCGTGCACGTGGCGACCAGCGAGGAGCCGATCAGCAGGGTGGGGTCTTGGGGGGAAATCACGGCGGGGTCTGCAGCCGGAGAGACAGAGAGTGGGGTGGGGAATCAGTCCTGGGGTGGGTGGTGGAGGGACAGCTGGGTTGGGTGGGTTTATGGGGTCTATTTTGTGTTATCTGTATTCATTTAAGTGCGGTTTGTACCTGTTTGAATGCAGGGAATCAGACCTGGGGTGGGCGGTGGAGGGGCAGATGGGTTGGGGTTGGTTTATGGGGTCTATTTTGTGCTATCTGTATTTATTTAAGTGCGTTTTGTATCTATTTGAATGCATTTTATGTCTATTGAAATCAATGTTTATCTATTTGAATGCATTCTATGTCTATTTAAATCAATGTTCATCTATTTGAATATATTCTATGCCTGTTTAAACCCATCGTTTGTCTATTTAAATGCGTTTTGTATCTACTTAAATCCATTGTTTGGCTCTTTCACCTCGAGGTAAATCGTCATCTTGCATCAATTTAAATCATCACATACCTAGTTTAGATCGATTTAAACCCTATTGTAGGTCATTTTAAATCACATTGATTTGACCAGTTGCCTCTCTGGTTTGTATCGATTTAACTCATTGTGTCTCTATTTTACATCAATTCAAATATTTATGTCTATTTGACATTGATGTAAAGATGTTTATTTCATTACATTTATATTGAAGCTTACAAATTTATACCTATTTTATATTGATTGTTCTTTATCTATGTGTATTTTATATCTATTTTATATCTAAAGACATTTGATATCTATTTTATATCTATTTAAATAGTTTTTATATCTATTCTATATCTAAATACTTGCCTATCCTATATCTAAAAACTTACCTAGTCTATATCTAAATATACATCTATTTTTATCTATTTGAATACCTTTTATATCTACGTTTATATCTAAATACATTTCATATGTACCTAAATACTTTTGCTCTCTATTTTAATCTCTGCATCTATTTTATACCTTTTAAAGATTTTATATCTATTTTATATCCTTTTTTTTCCCAGGGCTGGGTTGTGCCTTTAAAACTTTTTCGCCACGAAAGGATTTCAAAAGCAAAACTTTAAAGGGATTTTTTCCCCCTCCTCCTTTTCCACCGAGGGCCGGGAGGGGCATCCCAACCGGGAGCAGCCTCATCCCCCCCTTGCGCCCCCAAATCCCCCCGCGATGGGAACCCCCCAAGCCCGGCTGACCCCAAAGCTCCCCCATCCCCTGCTCCGGGGTGTTCCGTGGCCGGCAGCCTTATCGGCTCCATCCGCACGCGCCGGGCTAATATCCCAAATTACCTCCCGGAAAGTGCCGCGACCTCCCCTCCCCTCCGACCTCCCGGCCCCGATCGGCTTTCAGCGTCCTCCGCCCGCCCCGGCTCCCCCCCGGCATCCCAAATCCTGCTCACATCGCAGGGAGCCCAACGAGGGGTCCCCGCCGCTCGCCCCGGCTCCCTCCCGGCGCAATTAGTGCTCCGAAACGCTCATTAAGACGGAGGTGATTCATTAGGAGCTCCCGCAGAGCTGGGGGGAGGATGAGGAGGTGGGAGGAAGGGAATCTCGGGGGAAAAGCAGATGGGGGATGTTGGTGTGGGGTGTCCCAAACATCTATGGGTTGGTGTTGGACACTCTGGAGCACCCCAAGGATCCATGGATTGGTGTTGGATGCTCTGGAGCACCCCAAACATCCATGGATTGGTGCCAGGTCCCCCAAACATCCATGGGTTGGTGCTGGGTACCTTGGGGTACCCCAAACACCCATGGGTTGGTGTTGGATACTCTGGGGTACCCCAAGGATCCATGGGTTGGTGCCAGGTCCCCCAAACATCCCTGGGTTGGTGTTGGATATTCTGGGGCACCCCAAACATCCCTGGGTTGGTGTTGGATACTCTGGGGCACCCCAAACATCCCTGGGTTGGTGTTGGGTACCTTGGGGTACCCTGAGCATCCCTGGGTTGGTCGGGATACCCCAGGACACCCCAAACATCCACGGGTGACACGGACCCATCCGACCCCCCAACCAAACCCTTCCCAAGGCCAGCGAGGCCTCCAGAAACTCATCCCCTGGCTCTGCCAAGGAGCTCACCCTGCCCCAAACCCTCCACCAGCCGAGCCCGGAGCCGCTCGGGCTCTGCCGACACCAGACCCAGCACTCCGAGCCCTGATTCTCCCAAATCTTAATCTAAACAGCCGCAGAAACACACACGAGCACCGCAAACCAGACACGTTTCCCGTCCTCGGAGCGGGACCCTCTGGAGGGGCCAATTTTCTCTCTCTATTTTTTTTTTTCCCTGGATTTTTTTCCCTCTCTCCTTCAAGCGGGAGCCCCTGGAGGGGCCAATTATATATAAATATATTATTTTTTCTTTTTCTCTGGGTTTTTTTCCCCCCGCTCTGCGCAGCCACAGCGCCGAACATGTGTTTTAAAAGGGAAAAGTGTGAAGTTTTCCGATCGGAGAGGAAAGGGCCGGAGAGACACAGGCAGCCTGTGGAATGTGCAAGTTGCAACGAAAATACCTGCTCGGGGGTTTTATGGCTTCTCTATTGCAAAAAAAAAATGCTGATCAGGTGCTAAGTAATGCTATAAAGTAAAACCACATTTCCAAGGTGTCGGGAACGTTTATGCTTTTCTTCCGAAGGGCCGGATTTCATTTCAGTTTTATATCGGAGTTTTAAGGAGTTGGGAAGGAAAAGGGGGGGAAAAAAAACCCTCTCTCCGATAAGTGTCGGAGATCACGCAGTTAAAAAAGATTTATTGAGCTGTGCAGGGGGTTAAAGAAAAAGAGAAATAATTGCCCTGAAGAACAAAAGGGAATTTGGGAAGCTCTGAATTCCACAGGAAAAATAAATTTAAATCTATATATATTTAGAGCTCTTCTCAAGCTCGAGCAACGAGGTTTGCGGGCAGACACAACACCCAAGAATGCTTTATCCCTCTTTTCCACCCTGTTTTCCACTCGTTTTTTCCCCTTTCTCATCCCCGACTGGCATTTCTCGTGCCCATCCCTGGGCTCGAGGAGGGATTTATAAAAAGCCCAGGCATTCCAGCGCGGCCGAGCTGCACCGAGGGGAAACTTTCGCTCTCTAAAAGGACATTTGGCTTCGCCTTCCCCGCTCCGCACGTCGAGGGGCCGCGGGGCGAGCGCTGCCCCGACCCCCGTGGGGAGGGGGATTGGGGGGTCTGGGGGGTGAATCCGGCACCGGCTGCCCCTGACCGGGAGGACAAAGGCGAGGGCTCAGCCCCACCGAGGGTCTGCCCGCGGCCTCGTGTTGTTCCCGGCGGGGTTCACCCCTCCAGGCACCGGGTGGGCACCGGGTGGGCACTGGGGGGTTCGGCCGCTCGCGTTCAACGGCCCCTAAAGGGTTCTTGGAGCGTTTTCCCTCCCCGCTTCCATCGCTCCCGCGATTCCTGCCCCGATTAATGCTCCGAGGGCTCCCCCGCCGAGGACGCGGGTGGGTCGGGCGGTGCGACCCCCGCGGTGTCGCCGGGGAGGGGGCGCGGGGGCTGCCGAGGGAGCGGTGGCTTTTCTTGGCGGGTCCCCTTTGCGCGTCGGAGCGAGGAACATCCATCGCCTTGAGAAATTCCCATCATAGGGAGGAAGCCAAACTTCCTGCTGCGGGGAGCGGGATCGCGCCTCGCCTTGGCTGGGGGGGGCGACGGGGCCGAGGGTGGGACGGGGGGCTCTGTCGCTCCTCCGTGGGGAGGGGGAACCCCCCTGTGTGTCCCCTCTTGGCCAGGGGACCCCCCGATCCCCGGGGGGCTGGGGCCGCCCGCAGCTCAGCCCGCAGGTGGCACCTCCCGGACCTGCCAGCGCCCCGGTGGGACCCCCCAAATTGGGCATCACCGCGGCCCCCCCCACCTCCCCCGAGGAATTTCTTTTTTGGGGGGGAGGGTCACTGTTCTCCGTGGGGGAAGGAGGGAGATCCCTATTGTTCTGGGTGGGAAAATGGGATTCATTGTTCTCTGGG
>JAWMRB010000082.1:1349758-1365044 GCA_035584715.1 Xiphorhynchus erythropygius
AACAGCCTCAGGCTGGGACAGGGCAGGGGCAGGGGGGACATCAGGAGGAATTTCCTCATGGAAAGGGTGGTCAGGCTCTGGAAGGGGCTGCCCAGGGAGGTTTGGAGTGCCCACCCCTGGAGGTGTCCAAGAGACAACTGGATGGGGCACTCAGTGCTCTGGGCTTGGGGACAAGGTAGGGATGGGTCACAGGGTGGACTCGATGACCTCAGAGCTCTTTTCCAACCTCAGTGATTCCATCATCCTGTAAAGTGGCCTCAGGAGGAAGGGAAAGGTGTCATATGAAGCAGAGCTGGTCTATGAGAAAGCAGGACAAGCCTGAGGTGTTGGTAAGGAGGGGCAGGAGCTCCCCAAAAACCAGCACAGCACAACACACAGAGCACCCATGGGGTGGGGACAGAGTCGAGTGGGAGCCACGCTCGGTCCTGCAGCTCCCAGTGCAGAAGGGGATGGAGCTGAAACGCCAGAATGGCAATGACTTACAGCATGAATGTCCACCCAGGGCCTCTCCCCCTCTCCCCGTGCTGACATCTCCTCCTCCGTGTAGGTCAGGTCTAAAATAACAAGGCCCCAAGGTCCTGGTCGGGGTCTCCGTGCGCTGCAGCAACACAAATAGCAAATTAATAAGCACTGCTTCCCTTTCTCCCCAAGGTTTTACGAGGCTTAATTAATGAATGTCTGTAAAACGCATTTGGGGCTGGGAATGAAATGTGCTGTGGAAATGCCAAATACTTTTAATGCTCCAGCAGATTTAGGTTTAAATAAGAAAAATACACAGCTTCTCCTCTGAAACAGATTGCTCTCCTTGAAGCAGAGAGCTCCAGAACATGAAGTTTTCATCAGGCTGACTTGAAAGGGTGTTTTCACGGCTTCCCAAGCGCGTTTATTCTCATGTATGAACTCCCCCTTTCCCTTATACAGATGTGGAGAGCGAGGCATGGGAAATCAAAGAAATCTACCCCCGGTCCTTGGCAAGGGCCAGCGCTCCGAATAATTTCCTGATTTCCACTGCTGACTGGAATGCCCTCTAGACCATCCGCCCTCTCCAGATGCGCGCCGGCTTTAGGAATTACACGGACCCCGACTCGGCTGCAGGGTCGTGCTGGGAGGGCTCTGACACCAACCATGTGTGGGATGAGGGCACCGGGACGTGCAGCCGGATCTCCGGCGACAGCACTGCACCCTCTGGAGGGTATTGCTGCTCCTGCAAAGGGAGGATGGGGTTCAGGAATATGATCCAGGTGGCCTGAAGGGAGGCTCTGTCCCCATTTTGGGGGATGGGGTTGTCCCCGCAGTGAGGGGCTGGCTGCAGGTGGGACGGTCCCTGCAGGTGACACTTAATGAGCTGCAGGTGGAATCCCGAGGGGAAGGGGGAGCTCTGCAGTGCAGGCTGCACTAATGGGCTGCTGGTCCCAGACCCCTGGGACCCCTCATCCCCGGGGTGGTGACAGACCCCCTGATCCCTTCAGTCGTGGAGGGGTGACAGACCCCCATCCCCTCATCCCCGGGGCAGTGGCAGCCCTGTCCCCTCACCCCTGTGCTGTGGTCCCTCACTCCTCATGTCCCCTCATGTCCTCTCTGCCATGTCCCCATCCCCTCCTGTCCCCCTCCCCTCTGCTATGTTCCCATCCCCTCCTGTCCCCACCCCTCACCCTGTCCCTCACCCCTCCTGTCCCCATCCCCCCCTGTCCCCTCACACTTGTGCTGTGTCCCCTCCTGTCCCCTCACCCTGTCCCCTCACGCCGTCCCCCCGCTCTCCGTGCCCGGTCCCGCAGTCCCGCGGGGCGGTGACAGTCCCGGTGCTGGCGGCGGAGGCGGCGCCAGGCCCGGCGGGCGCTCCGCTCCCGTTCCCGCTCCCGTTCCCCTCCTCTGCCGCTCCCCTCCTCTCCCCGCCGGCCCCGCCGCTCCCCAGCCCTGCCCGGGGCTGCCACCGACACCTCCCGGCGGAGGAGGAGGAGGAGGAGGAGGAGGAGGAGATGGCGGAGTCCGGCGGGGCCGAGTTCGGCGCGGAGCGGCCGAGCAGGTGAGCGGGGCGGCGCGGCCTAGGCGGGCAGCGGGGCCGGGGGGAGCCCCCTCGGGCACGGGGTCTGGCAGGGAATCCTCCCTCAGACACGGGGGTCAGGCAGGGGGATCCTCCATGGGGATCCTCCCTCGGACACGGGGTCTGACAGGGGGGATCCTCCATGGGGGTCTGACAGGGAATCCTCCCTCAGACACGGGGGTCTGGCAGGGGGGATCCTCCATGGGGGTCTGACGGGGGATCCTCCCTCAGACACGGGGTTCTGACAGGAGGGGATCCTCCCTCACAAACGGGGGTCTGACAGGGGGATCCTCCATAGGGGTCTCACAGGGGATCCTCCCTCAGACACGGGGGTCTGACAGGGGGATCCTCCATAGGGGTCTCACAGGGGATCCTCCCTCAGACACGGGGGTCTGACAGGAGGGGATCCTCCACGGGGATCCTTCAGGGGGATCCTTCAGGGGGATCCTCCGCGAGGATCGGCCCTGGAGGAGCCGCTCCGGCCCCGGGGTTATCCCGGGCAGCGGGGAAGGGAACGCGGCCCCGATGAGGGAGCGCTGCTCCCCGTGGGGCGTGTGAGGGGCAGGCTGAGGGCAGGGGAGGCTGGGCACACGGGCTGGTGGGAGTGCCAGCCTGAGAATCCCATCCTGTGAATCCCACCCTGAATCCCACCCTGAATCCCACCCGGTGAATCCCACCCTGAATCCCATCCTGTGAATCCCACCCTGAATCCCACTCTGAATCCCACCCGGTGAATCCCACCCTGAATCCCATCCTGTGAATCCCACTCTGAATCCCACCCTGAATCCCACCCTGTGTATCCCACCCTGAATCCCATCCTGTGAATCCCACTCTGAATCCCACCTAGTGAATCCCACCCTAAATCCCACCCTGAATCCCACCTGGTGAATCCCATTCTGTGACTCCCACTCTGAATCCCACCCTGTGACTCCCACTCTGAATCCCACCCTGTGAATCCCACTCTGAATCCCACCTTGAATCCCACCCTAAATCCCACTCTGAATCCCACTCTGAATCCCACCCTGTGAATCCCACCCTGAGAATCCCACCCTGTGAATCCCACCCTGGGCCAGGTGTGTGGAGCCACCAGCTCTCTGGGTTTGTTGAGACAGCAGGTGTATGAATTAGACACCCCAAATTTTGGTGTTTCTGGCCCATTTTGGTGCACCCCATCCCCTCTGCTGGCCCCTGAGCCCACAGACCACCCTCAAGTCCCTGGTCTTGGTCCCCAGTGGGTCACTCAGACTCTGAAGGCAGCACAGAGCAGGGTGTCAGGGTGACGTGGTACCTGTTGGGATAATATGGTACCTGTTGGGGTGATGTGGCACCTGTCGGGGTGATTTGGTACCTATCAGGGTGATGTGGTATCTGTCAGGGTGACATCATACCTGTTGGGGTGATTTGCTACCTGTTGGGGTAATGTGGTACCTGTCAGGGTGATGTGGCACCTGTCAGGGTGACATCATACCTGTTGGGGTGATGTGGTACCTGTCAGGGTGATGTGGCACCTGTCAGAGTGATGTGGCACCTGTCAGGGTGACATCATACCTGTCGGGGTGATGTGGTACCTGTCAGGGTGATGTGGCACCTGTCAGGGTGATGTGGTACCTGTCAGGGTGACATCATACCTGTTGGGGTGATGTGGTACCTGTTGGGGTGATGCAGTGGGTGTTGTGGGTGGTACCTGCTCACCCAGGAGTCTGTGTTCCCAGGATTTTCCTCTCTGCCACCATCCCAAGTTCCTGCTGGGCAGTGTCCAGGGAGTTGTGGTGTCTGTCTCGGGGATGTCATGCTGTCACTGTCAGTCTGTCACTTCCAAGCACCGTTTGTCCTCAGCTTCACTCAGCGTTGGCTCCTGGAATAACCACCCCGGTGGAGGGGAACCTCTCCCAGTCCTTGTTCAGCGCTGGAGACGCCTCTCTGAATTCCCACCTTAGAGATGTATCCTGTTTTTTTTCCCCTGGTGACCACCTGTGGTCCATGAAGCTCCATGTCACCTGTGGCATCTCATCTTATCCCTCTGCACCTCCTTTTCCTGCCTCTTAGGCAGGACCTCCAGCACTTCTCACCCAGGTGTTGGCAGCACTCGGGAGTTCTCAGGGTGTGCAGTGCTGAGAAATGGAAGTAATTTGTTTCAGGGCTGTGATAAATCACCCAGGCTGGAGCTGCAGCAGTTTTATTCCCCGAGCTGCAGCTCCCTCGTGTTCCCTATCGCTGCGTGTTTATTTTCTTGGTTAATTTTAAAGCAAAGCCCGTTGAAATTCGGATCCTGCTTCTCGGTATTCTCCTGGTTTAGAGGCGGATTTTTTGGGGAACACAGGCAGAAACCTCATGGGGGATGTTGGATGTGCTGCATTGTCTCTAGAGAGCACGAGGAGGATTTCAAGGCCATTCCCTGTGGGCAGATTCCTTGGTAGGTGCTTCCACTTGTGACTTTTCGACACCTCCAGGGGATTTACTCTCTCAGGCAAGAGGACAGAGCCCTCTCGTGCTGTTCCCGTTTCGGTGGTGCCACTGCAATTCCAGCAGCATGGGCAGGATTTCCATCTTTGGAATTCCTCCCTGCGAGTCACCCTCGGGCATGTGGCTGCCCCAGAGCAGGAAAATTAACTTCTCTGCTGGGATCCTGCTCTTTTCATTCAGTAAGGAACACGCTGTGCAAGAGAGGGACAAAAGGCTCTCTGATGGCATGAGATAAGGCCATTCCTGGGCACTGAAAAGCAAATGGCCCCAATCTTCTATTTTGAAATAAACGTGGGGTTGGTTTTTTTCTTTTCCTTTCTTCCTTCTCGGGTAGAATTTCCCCAGTTACAAATGGGTTGCATATTTTACTCCCAGCCCTCTTTATCATGCAGAGGGAGAGCCTCAAGCGGCAGAATTCACTCGGTGGTGCTTTGCTGCTCCTGGGGATGTGCTTTGGGATGGGGAGAGGAAGCGGTGGAACCCTCGGGGACCCTCAGCAGGAGAAGCCTCGGTGTGTGAGACAACAAGGAGCGGGTGAGGTGGGGTTGTGCAAATCAGGGTGGCGAAAATCGAGGCAAAACACCATCCCAGACGATGGAGAGGATGTTCCCATGCAGGCCTTTGGGTGGGAATTAACTGAGGTGTCCAAACTGTTGAAATAATTGGGAATAATCCCTTAAAAAAAAAGGAAGACAGCCAGATTGTATAAACACTTTCCACAAACCGTCCTAAAATTGCTGTCAAAACCAGAATGAATGGACAAAGTGAAGTCCTTATGCCATAAAGTACTTATGCCTGGGTTCACATGTTGGCCTGATCTTCCCAAACCTTATTCCTTCTGAGAAAGTGGTGGGAAGGAGAGAAATATGCAGGAAAATGGAGTAAAACCACACGGGGGGGAAATACAAAGGCTGTGACCTGCCTTGCCCCCGTGTTCTTGTCATCTCCTACACCTTCAGCCTTCAATTAGACTTGGTGTTTTTATCCTTTTGAAACTGAAGTCGAGTTTTGTGGGGTTTCCGTGATCCATACTCTGCCACATGGCGAGTTTCAAACAGATTTAGTTGTTAGATCTGGTAGACGTGGTGTAAATGTTTATGCTCTAATTGAATCACTGCAAAAATAACTTGCTGCTTGCTTTTGCAACGTTGGGAGAGCCCTGAGCTGGAGGTTTTATTTAGACCAAAAGTAAACTCGGGTGATGCTTTAAAAGTTCCTGTCCTAACCCTACGTCTTGTGTAGCTTTGTAAGGAAGAACCTCACACGGTGGGATGGAAGTGTCTTTCCCAGTTTCTTGTGTCTGTGGGAGATAAATGCTGAGATTGGAGAGAAATTGGGGATGTTTTAGAAGAGGCTGGTGCTGCACTTCTGGTGGCCTTGGGTGGCACAAAGCCCAAGGAGCTCCCCAAGGACCTGGGAAACATAATGATGTCGGGATGGGTGTGAACCTGCCAGCAGGTGAATGCTGAGGATTCAGAGAAACAGGCTGCACCCAGATCTGATCCTGGGCCCGAGCCACAATCCACTTGCCATGCCAAGTGCTGGGGCAGCTGCTCCCACCTGCTGGAGAGCACAGCTCCCTCCCTTGGCACGGCCAGGCTGGGGGCTTTGCTGCTGCTCTCGGGGGTTTCATCGTTTCATGCTGTCCTGGCTTGAGTGGCCTCGCTGCTCCGAGGGTGGAGGAGCACCTACTCCGTGTGTAACTCCTCCTGATTTATTGCACCACGGGTGCCACAGGAGCAGGCTGGGCTAAACCCTGCTCCCAGCACCCTGAGCTTGAGGCTTCTCCCAGTTCTTCCAAGGTGTGGAGCCCAGGGCCTGGGAGAAGGCCTGGGAGTGGTTCTCCTGGGGTGGGGAGCTCTGTGCCCTGCTAGAGCTGCTGGCAGAGCTCGGATGGGCTGTCCCCAGGGGGGAGGTGACCTGGAAGCCAAGGCAGGTCCTGACAGATCCTTGGATGAACGTGCCACAGATCAGCCTCGCTTGGCTTCCCAAAGGTGAAAACGTGGTGGTGGAGGGAAGAGCAAGGTGGAGGGAAGAGCAGGGTGGAGGGAAGAGCAGGGTGGTATCCAGGAGGCCAGCAGTGCCTGTGTGTGGGCCGGGTGACACTTTGGGGTGGCCTTGGTGGCTCTGCTGTGCTTCCCAACACCACTAGGTGCCTCCCGGCCTTTGCACTGCTGGGAGAGGCGCGGGGATGGCGCTGGGAGCCCTGGGGCTGCTCACACAGCTCCGGGGCTGGGGCACCGGAGGGTGGCTCTGGTTTTGGGGGTGTTTGATTTGGGTGTAGATCCGCTTTTCGTGGAGCTGGGGTTGGTTGGCAGGGTTTGACCGTAAGGTGGGGAAAGTTGGGACTGTTCATGCAGCGCTGCCAGGGGAGTATTGAGCGTGTAAGGAGCCTCTATTTGGGGGTGTACATGGATACACAGGGGCATTTTTGGGGTGCAAACCCCACCACCCTTCTCTGGGGGTCCCTGTATGTCTGGCTGAGCTCGGGAGCATCGGGGAGCAGCTGCCTCTGTCACTGCTGTGACACTGCCCGTGCTCTGAGGGATTTTTACATTTGCTTGGTTTGTTCCTGGCTCAGAGGGATGACAAGAATATAACCGTGGTCACGTTTAGGGGGCTGGGGGGAATATCTACCTGTTCTCAGGTGTTGTGGGAAGGGCAGGGTGAGGTTGTGGCAGCGCAGGGTGGTGGTGCTGAGGTGGGATCAGTGTCACTGGTGCTCCACTCAGAGAAGGTTTGGGGCAGGATTGGGGACAATCCCTGCATGGGACAAGGTCCTCTGTGGTAGCTCTGGATCTTTGGATGTGTGTAGAGAGAAGAGAAATAGCAGATCTTGGTAAATGAGCTCAGTTGTGCCCCTCCAACCTCCCGGAGCCCAAACCTGAGAGTTCTACTGCTCTTCTCGGCTGGGGAATGGCCAGGACCAACCTGCTTTTCCCCAGCATAAAGATGACTCTGGCTCTGTGACAGAAACAGTTTAAAAATCTTATTCTACATTTTAATTGCTGTTTCCCCCCTCCCAAACACGATTTGTCCTGGGTACAGCACGTACTGCCCAATCCCTCAGGAGGTGGCACAGAGTTTCAGGTGTTCAGCTCTTTCCCCCTCCACTTTTTTTGTTGCTCCAGTGCTGTGTTTTACCAGGCCAGGCAGCTTTTTGACAGCCAGCCAGTTTTATTAGTGCAAAACCCCAAATCCCACCTCTTTTGGCTTGCAAACAACCTACTGATTGATGCCTGGGAGCAGAATATATTCATGTGTGTGTGTCTGCTGGGCCCTGTGTGAGTCCAGCTCAGAAGACAAGGAAAACAGAGATTGGGAAATGCCAGGGACTTCTAAGGGGATTAAAAAAAAATAATATTTGAAAAAGAAAGGAATTGAAAAGCCCCTTTCTGCAACTTGCTGCCTTACCTTTGGCCTCCAGGGTTTCCTTGGTTCCAGCTTTGGAGAAGGAGATGCAGATAAGGAAATCAGTAGGACCTGAGTCAGAAAGCACTTTAAAATGAACCAGGCACCTCCTGACTTCTCTGAAATACATCTTTAAGTGCTGGGTTGGGGCCCTGAAATGTGACCAAAAACAGCTTGGCCTGTTGGGCTTTGCCATTTTTCTTGTCGAAATCGTGAATGTGACTTGTTCTCCCTTTGCAAAACGTTAAATTTCCTCAAATTTGGAGACTGGAGACCTTTCAAACTTTATTATTCGACTTGAGGCATTTTCCAGAAGGCCATTATTTTCACACAAAGTGTTGCTCCTTCTGAAACTCAGACCCATTTATAATCCCTTTATTCGAGCCCTCCAAATTGCCACTCACTTTTAAATAGCGATATTAGTCTCAGGCTTTCTCCTTGTATTTATTGCTTTGATGAAAGAGATGGTGACAAGAGTGGAAAATGAGTGGAGGCAGAGGAGAGAAACAGGAGAAATTAAGGGAAGGAGGTGGAAAAGGGAACAAAGCAATCGATTAAATGCTTTTTTCCTTGCGTATCTTTCCCGAGGATGATTATGTTTCTCTGGGAAACATCCCCCTTCATTGAGCCTGTTAATATTTAATTAGCTGCTGCTCATTAAGTGCTTATTGTGGTTGCTAATTTGCAGGGGGAAATGCTGGGAAATGCTCTTTCTGAAGGTGCTGGTGACAGTGTTGCTGCTGAGAACATAAGTAGGTTAACAGGGCAGGTATTTTTGTGCCTCAGTGCCTGCAGCACCTAATCTGCCTCGGCCCCAGCCTTCAAGGAACCCTCTTGCTGCCTCTTCTGAGGGGATTTCAAAGGCCATGGGAGTGGCCACAAGTCCCAGGAAGAGCCTGTGAAGCAGCAAACCCTCAGTGAAGGGCTCAGCCTTTCTGCCCTAACGTAACATTTCGGGAGCGTGAAGTGCTGGAAACTCATTTTCATCCTTTGGGCATGTGATATAAAGCCTCAGGATCTGAAATATTGCAGTCACCATGGCTACCAGTGACTTATCTGAGGGAGTTTGACTTTTGTTTTGATTTTAAGTGTCTTAATTGTAGTTTAAAAATCAGAATCTCAATGTGTTTTTTACTTAGGCACGAAACTAAAGGCATTAAATGATTTGCATTATTAAAATATCCATAATGCTGCCTGTCAAAGGTTCTTAAAGAAGGTCCTTAATATTCATAGCTTGCATTCTAAATAAAGTTACTCTCCAGCTTTCGGGGAGTTTTGCTTCTCTCACCACAAAAAATTCCTTGCAGGTGCCTCGGTGGCTCTTTTGCAATCCCAGAGCTTTTGTTTAGCCATGGAGAAGCTGTGCCATTGCACACCCTGATGGATGTGAACACACACACACAAATTCTCCTGTTTTCCCTCCTTCCTGTGCTGTCCCCCAGCCATTCCCCGCGGGGTCCCACCTCTGGAGCTCGTGTTTATGGGAGAGTTGGGCTCTTGGAAGTTTGCCCTGCTTGGGAATCCTGCCAACCCCCTCGAGTTTGTCCTGGATGAAAAATTACCAAGCACCACCTGCCCCCAAAAGAGTGGGAAAACGGGGGGATGCAGAACTGGGATGGAGAGCACCAAACTTGCCCTCCTCCCAAGGAAGAACACCACAGACAGTTGCGTAGCCCAAGGTTTTTCCTCCTTAATTCAATCACTGAAATGTTACAATCTGTCCTGCTCTAATTCTCTCCACTTGTGCAGTGGTTGCAAACATGCTGAAATATGAACTCATGCTCGGTAAGCCTTTAATTCCAGCTTTGATGTTTTTAATCATCGGTACAGATTTGGTCAAAATGATTCATTAGCTGGAAACGCATCTTGGGCTCCACGTGATGCCGAGGGGAGTGGGGGAGGCAGCGCCAGGGGCCGCTTGTTTTGGGGTGTTCTTTGTGCCTGGGCTGGTTCTTGGAAGTGTGGCCTTTGAGATCCCCCAGTTCCTCAGCTTCAGAGGCCTCTTGGGTGTCCAGATGTCCTTCTGGTCAGAACTGGAGCTCTCCCAGCTCAGCAGGCCGTCAGTGGGTGATGTGGTCGGTGTGCTCGGGGCCAGGGCGAGCTCCTGCACGAGGTGCAGCAGCAGCAGGAGGATTTCTGGGCTTGTTTGCCTTCCCTGCCAGCTGCCTGGCACGAACCACTCCCTTAACCCTTCCTGCAGCATCTCCACAACCTACAGACCTGTTGGGCTTTGGGTTCTGGGTTGGTTTTCCCCCCATGCTGGGCTCTATCCTGCAGTGACCGGAGAGGATTGAAAGCAATCTGGCATCAGAGCAGCGGCTTGGAGGCAAATCCTCAATCCCATTACTTGTTCCCTGGCAGGCCCTGTGTGCAACTCAGGGGTGTTATCAGAGTCCCTGAGGCTGCTGCCCTAAAGGCATCCCCTTTGGGATCAACGTGCCTGTTGAATTCTGGATGCTGGGTGTGCAGTGGCTTCATTTACGTGGACATAAAGCTCCCTTTCACTGCTATTTCCATATGAAAAGTGGGATTTCTGTTGCTGCAAAGCCACCTTCATGCCAATATATTCCCATCAGAGGCCCTAGTGGTGGGATGTTGGCTGTGGGTGTGATTTTTGTGGTTTCCCTTTAGCCCAGGGATAAATTGGGGTGCAGCCACACACCTGACCCTGCCCCAGGCTGGAGGACACGGTGGCCACAGAAGCCCCAGCAAAGTCCCGTGGCAGGGCAGGGACCTCACTGGAGGACAAAGCCAGCCAGCCAAGGAAAATTCCAGCAGCTCTCCAGCCCCTGGAAGGGAAGGAGGCAGGAGGGAGAGAACCACTTTCTCCCTGTTGTGTGATGAAAGGCTTTTATCTCCCAGGCATGTTCCAAAGCGCGAGGAGGAGATGAAACTCTTCCCAAGTTTTGTCTCCAAGGCTGTTGCTGCTCTAACAAGTTGTTAAGCAACAAGTACATGGCCTGTGGAGATCTCGGTTGAGATAGGGGCAGCCTCACAAAGGCACTCACATGTTCAAGGCTTCCTTTTGTGCTTGTTTTTTTTCATTTTTTATGGTTTTTTTTGCTCTCTGGCATCCAAGTGCTGCTGCTCTGCTCCCTCTGTTCCCGAGAGCGCAGGGGTGGAAGCCAAGGCTGTGGATCCGTGGCTCCAGCCTGGTCCCCATGCCCTCCTGTGCCTTATCACAGAGCCCTTTTTATTCCCCGCAGTGCAAACACTGCTCGGTGCTGCTCTCTCACCTCTGCTCCTCACTTTGCTTTGTTTTCTGTCAATCCCTCGCTCCGTTTCTCCTGCTTTGTGTGGGCTTTGTTTTGTTTTCAGTTTATGTTGTTCGTTTAAAATCCTTTTTTTTGTTTGTTTTCTTCCAGGCTGAAGGAAATTGGGCATTATCATTTCTTCTCTTTATAGTTTGCTTTTTTCCCCCTTTCAGAATGTTGTGTAATCATCGGATCCTTTTATTCTCTATCTGTAAATAGACAAAGGAACTAGTGCAGGGAGTTTTTCCTGGAGTAGCTGTTCACAATTACCTATTGAAATGAATCTCACATGCAAACACATTTATTCCACACAGCTGGATGAACCCACCCCTCCTTTACTTTAAACTCGCACTCTGGTTATTCACAGTGCCTGTAAAAGTTAATTGAGGAAGAGGAAAAAGAGAAATATTTGTGCAGGTAAAGCTCGTTGTTTGAACCTGGGCTGTGGGTACAGCGACAGCATTCCTGTAGGGAATAATGTAGGAATCATGTATCCTGTAGGGAGAAATGCTGAGAGAAGGAATATTTGAAAATCAGTGTTAAAAAAAGGCACTGAAGGAAATCCCCATGAGATGAGTCTAATGAAGTCACCATAAACTGGGGAATTGCCATTCCCAGGTGAACCACATGGATTTTACCTGTCCAACCTGGAGCAAAGAGGGTTTGCTCCGTGACTGATGCTTTATCCAGAGGGGACATCATTTCCCTGCTGGTGGTGGGTGTTCCCTCCTGTCACCCCCAGCAGATCAAAGGTCCAGGGAGCAGACTGAGAGGAGTTTGACGTGATGAGTGTCCGTGATGAACATCCACGCGCCGCTCCCTCCAATCCCTTCCCTCCTTCTCCATGGGAAGAGCCAGAGTGGACAGACATTTCCTGGCTCACAGAGTATGGATAAAGGTCTTGTCAACAACTGCCTTTTTGCTAATCCCTTTTATCCCGGCAAGGAATGCTCCCTGCTCTGTTCTAGGGCTCTTTAGGGCAGGGATTTCAGACCTGTGCTACCAGAAGCACAGCTGACCATTATCAGCCATCCCAGCAGGAGCTGGGCTGGATTCTGAGCCACATTCCCAAGCCTGAGGAGCTGGGATCAGCCTGCCAAGCTTTGCTCTCTGCATCCCAGCAAGCTCCAGAGCCTCTGCAGGCACGAGGCGCTGCCCTCCCAGCTCTGATGAACATCCCAGATTTCCCCTCGCTCGCCTCTCCTTAAAGCTTGCAGGAAATTGCAACCCGATAAGTTAGGCAAGGAGCGAGTCCTGTCCATTGTTCCTTATTGTTTGAGGATTGTTTACATCCCCCTTTTTGTTATCCCATCTCCCTGCCTCTTCCCTGACCTCGCTGGCTTGGTTGGTCCATTGTGCGTGGCTGTTGTTTTGGTCGGGAGCATTGAGGGAGGGTTGGGGCAAATTTGGGATTGCACAGATGAGATCTGAGGGAGGGTTGGGGCAGCAAATTTGGGATTGCACAGCCGAGCATTGAGGGAGGGCTGGAGCAAATTTGGGATTGCACAGCCGAGCATTGAGGGAGGGTTGGAGCAAATTTGGGATTGCACAGCCGAGCATTGAGGGAGGGTTGGGGCAGCAAATTTGGGATGCCACAGCCCCAGCACGCTGTGTCCTACCAGTTTTTTTGCTTCCTTGGTTTATTCCACCTAAATAATAATACTAATGGTAATACCCTCTAAGTGCAGCCCTAAGTGTGCTCTCCCACTGTGGATTTGGGAGCAACTCCCGCAGCTTTCCAGACTCAGTATAATCCCCTTGGGATTTTTTATGTCACGTTTCCATAGAACATCCCTTGAAATGCAGAGAGCCCAAACAGCAGGATGCTCTGAAAACACACGTATTGACCCCTGGGCATGATTTCTTCCCAGGAGAGGGAGATCCTGAAAAGCCTTTTAGACTTGGATTAAATTTGCAAAGGGAATTTGGGATTCCCCCACCTCTGTTTTGAGTGGGCTGGGGACCCTGCAGCTCTTTCTGGGGTTATTTCCAGGAGGAGCATGGGGCATGGAGCAGTCCCTTCCCCTTGTGCAGAGATCCTGCTGCCTCTGAGCTCAGCCAAGGGCATCTGAGGCCAAGCAGAGCCGAGGCTGCTGCTCCCCGTGCTGGGGAACATGTGCGAGAGGCACCGGGAGAAAGAAGCGAGGAAATATTTACGCTGGGAGGGGACTGTTGACAGCGGCAGCTCCAGCAGTTGTTGTCATTTGGGGCGGCCAGCGCTGTGTGATATTTTGCCTTTGCTCTTCTGCTGAGGGTCAGGCAGAAGGGAAGGATCAGACGGGGCTGGCAGGGCCGGCCCTGGCCCGTGCTGAGGGTGCAGCAGCTGCAGGAGGGGAAGGTGGTGAGGAGAAAAACCAACTGTGGCTCAGAGTCGTGGTTGGAGTCGAGGTCAGGGCGGACCCGGCGTGGGGACAGCGATGTGTGCTGGCCCCCCAGGATGTTGGGATGGAGCACAGGGGGTGTCAGCAGTGCCAAAGTGTCATTCCAAAAGAGCTGGAAGTCTGTTTTGTGTTGGGAGAAGGGAATGCAGACGGAGGTGCTGATGTCATGATGTTCTGTGTGGCTGTTGAGCTGGGAATTTGCCTCCCAACTGGTTCCTGTTAGAGGGTCTCCCCCAGCACGCTGGGTAGGTAATACCACATGCTGTTTTAATTTCACCCCAGCCTGTCTCTCTTGTTCTGTTTTTAGCATGGCTGACAAGAACAGCACCCTGAAATGCACGTTCTCTGCTCCTGGCCACAGCACCACTCTGCTGCAGGGACTGGCCTCGCTCCGAGCTCAGGCTCAGCTGCTTGATGTCATCCTCACTATAAAAAATGAAGTGTTTCAGGTTCATAAAGTTGTCTTGGCTGCCTGCAGTGACTATTTCAGGTGAGACTCTGATAGGGAAGCAGGCATTTTTTACCTTTCCCGTTGGGTTTCAGTTTCCTTGCCCCTCCCCACCCCGACCTTCCCAGCACACCCCAGAAATGCCACCCTGCAGAACCCTCTGGAGGTTTGGTTTGCCCCAGGGATTCCCTGCAGGCAGGTGGAGGTTCAGGGTGCCCACACATGAGGTTTGCTCAACTGCAGCTGCTGGGCCAAGGCACGAGTTCAAGGCCAGGTCTTGAACACACCTGGGCAGGTGTTGGAGGTGTTTTGCCCTGGAGTTACTTGAGCTGATTGCAAAGTGAGGGCTCCAAAATGACTCACCCACGGGCTGAGATGCTCCTTGTGAACACTCCTGTTCTCTTCAGGCCCCTCTGATGTGTCTGCAGTGCTCAGGGCTCTGGGGCTGGGAGCACCCAGGGCTGTGTGTGACCCCCCAGGCCTCAGGAGACACAGGAGCATTGTCCCAGCTTGTGTGGGGAGGAAACCGAAGCACTGAGATGAGTTTTTGCAGCCAAATTAATGCAGAGTGAGCCAATTGCAGAACAGGGAATTCAGTCCTAACTGAAAACATGTGTTTATCCATCTTGCCAAGCAGGTAAACCAGAGCAAGGGACTTCCCTGTCCCTTGGCATCTCTCTGGTATCCCTTTGCCCATCTCTTCAGCTGCTCTGGTGGTGTCTGTCTCGTGTTCACACACATTTTTGAGGCAGTTCCCTTCTCTCTCCCTTTGGTAACATAAAAACATAAACCTTCCAAGCTTATCCCTCTCCCAGACAGGCCCACACTGAATGCTGGAGCTGCTCTCCCCCCAGATGCTGATGGCACTGTTTCATTCCTCCCTGCAGGGTGCAGGGTCACTGCCAAGGGGTTTGCTCTGTCAAAATACAATTGCTGAGGAGGTTTCTTGGTGTAACTTCAGCGGTGCTAAGGAAGGTTGTCCTGGGGAACAATGGCAGAATAATCCAGCTTTTCAAAACACTCTCGTGTTCCTGCAGAAAGGGGGAGGGAGGAAAGAGTGGCACAGAGAGGCATTTATATAATCAGCGTTTTAGAACCGTAACACTTCTTTTAAGGGAATTGCATTCTGGTTGATGATCTGTCTCCAGCATGGCAACACTAATGCTTGCCTTTCCCCGTGCACGTTCAGCTCCCACACGAGCACACCCGTGTCCGTGTGTCCTCTGGGGCCTGGGATCAGGGCTGGGATCAGGGCTGGGAGCAGGGCTGGGAGCAGGGCTGGGAGCAG
>JAWMRB010000082.1:1386516-1400067 GCA_035584715.1 Xiphorhynchus erythropygius
GCCACCAGCCAGCTCCGAGTCAAATGTCTTATTGACCTCCCCATTGTAATTAGATTTTCCTCCTGTGCCGAACGAGCCCTTCTGCATTCGAAGAATGTGGGCTCTGATGGCAGAGATTTTTGATACCTGGAGGATTGGCTGGTGCCTCATCTTTAAAGCTACAATTTCCTGTAGCTCGTGGCCACTCTCAGAGCAGATTGAGGTGCTCACTCACAAACCCCAGAGTGCAAACATGCCCTGCTTGGCTCCCAATTTACGAAACTTGTAGGGTTACATAACTGAATTTTCATTCTTTCGCTAAAAATAAAAAATGGAACATAAAAGCTATTTTTATCTCGCTTAATGAGGGCATCACTGCTTTTATTTCAGCTTTTCTGAGGCATTTCAATGGGAGGGATGGGGATGGTTTAGGAACTTTTTATTGAAGCTGGACGTTCCTTTTCCATCATTGCCCATCAACCAGCAAAAGTGCTCAAAGGGAATATTTTCCTTAAAATGACACTATCAGCTAATAACTATCATCAGAACAAACAGAGTTTTGAGTGTCAGACCACATCTAACTCCAGCAGACCCAATTCTTTGCCCTCTCAATACCCAGTAACCCCCTGTGCTGGGTTATCCTGGCTCCCCAGCAGCATCCCTGGCTCCTGTGCTGCCAGCCCTGCCGAAATGCTGGAGCTGCCACGGGCTGGGCTGTGTTTTGGGAAGCGCTGCAATCAGGTTGGGTGCCTGTTGGAGCTGGGCTTGGCTCCCTGCCCGCCCAGAGAGCACAACTCGGAAGAATAGGCACTATTTTAAGGCTCCAGTTTGCTGTATCCTGTTTTCACTTGCTACTCAGTTGTGGCTGTGAAGTTGGAAACAGTAAACCTTTGTTCCCCAGAAATAGCAAAGTGTTTTTAAACACGGAGTCTGCGGCCCCTGAGTTAAATTTTATAATTATTGCTTTATTTCTGTGTTCAAATTCTGCAAGGTGTGTTCTTACTGATTCTTTGCCCCTCACCCCCAAATAGCTCATATTAATTAATTCCTGGGAGAAAGCGAAATGCAGGTCATGTGTAAAGAGGTGCCACTGTTCAAAGTGTAGAATAAAACAGAGAGAATAACCCAGAAATAAATAATAAAAAATAATGACAACATTAAGCACTGTCGCCGCCTTCCTTCACCCCTCCTCTTTCCCTGCAAAAATGAAACCTTCCTCTGTGTTTTCTTTGGGTCCACAGCTAAAATCGAGTGCAGTGTTGGGGTGTGAGATCTTTGCAGTTGCACAGGAATCCTCCGAGCCATCTGGGGGGAGAGGGCCGGGCCTGTGTGTGGTTTTTATAACCCCGTTTCCTCACGGTTTTACAGCCGAGCCGTCTGGGGAGTTGCTCGCAGCTCCTGAAGGAGAATCTAATGGGGCCTTGGAATTTGTAGATGACTCATAACAGGACAAAACAATCCAGTTAAGTGATTTGAGGGCTTAAATAATCTCTTCAACAGGAAGGTGAAGAAAACATGAACTCATGAGTAATAATTGGCTCTCTTGGAGCGCTGAAAGTGCAGCGCTCGCGGCTTGGCCGGGGCTCCAGTGATTCCTGCTCAGGCTTTGCTGATCAATACATATCTCAGCTCCTATGGAGGGAGTTGATTTGACTGGACTGCAGTGCTTTTAGCAAAGAAGGGCTGTGTTGCACTTGGGAGTTGCTGGGATTGGGGTGTCCTGTTTAGGGCTCGAGGATGCTGATCCCGTCCAGCTCAGCACGTTCTGTGTGTCCAGGGTAGGTTTATTTGGGGTTGCTTTGCCGTGGTGATGTGTTGCACCTCACAAGTGATCCTTGCCTCCCACTTCTCTGCTCCCTGCATGTGCCACCTGCCAAAATTCCATGGGTTCAGCCGGTCCCAAAGCAACGGGATGGGAATGCCTTGCTCAGGTGATTGGCCTCACTGTGGAGACTGGGGCTGAGAACTTCCCCCATCCTTTTCCTCCTTGTCAAAGCACTGAATATTCAGGTTTGCCTAATTGTGTCGAGGCTTTTAGGCAGCTGCAGGGGCCTCCTGCAGGTGTTCCAGCCTTTGAGACCTTGGGATTTTCCTGGGAAGTGACTGGAACTGTGGGATAGAAGCAATGCTATCAGGTAACCTTTAACTAATCGGATTTATAAAGTCTCAAGTCAGCTGCCTCAGTGTCCCCTCACCTCTCACTGGCAGTTTTCAGGACTCTAATGAGGAAAAGCCCTTCTTCAGATTCCCAGTTTTGTTTTTCATGGCATCTGGAGAGAGCTCCTGTTTCATTCCAGGCTCCTGGCTCCGTGAGATGGAAGGGGAGGATTCTGCTTCCCCCTCTGTCCCTTCAGCCCCGGTGCTGAGCCTGTCTGAGCTGGGACACTCCCAGGCTGCAGCAGAATCCCTTTGCTTCTGGTCCTTGAATGTGTCACCTCCTGTTTTGGTGTTAATTTCTGAAGTTTTTGAGAAAATTTGGGTGTGTTAGCACGTTGGGAAACCCTCCAATCCTTGAGCAGTGCCTTTGGTAGTGACAGTCAGGAGCAAGGCTGGCCTTGTGTTTGCTCTGAGCAAGGAGCTGGTTGTGAAGCGTTTGGTGTGGCAGAGACAAAGCTGTTGCTCTTTTGTGTCTGCTGAATTCCAATATATTACAACAGCTTCCTTCCCCGAGGAAAAAAAAATGCTTTTTTTGGCCTTTTCCTGAATTTTTGTTCTTCCTGGCTGTCTCTGGCTTGCCTGAGGGTTCTGTTTGTGTCCTGATGATGGGATAATGGAACAAATGCTCCGAAGCGACTGAAGTGACAGTGGTGGTGATGGAGGAGTAAACAATGATGTAGCACTTCTAGGCCTGGGGTCACCTCCAGTTCAGACCATATGTCTGGAGTTTTTCGGGGTAATTTGCACTTAGTTTGTAGTAGACATTTGGCTTCCTGTTCTGGCTTGCCTGTCCCTTTGCCTGCACTCTCCATTGCTCCAGGACACCAAGGGGAGGCCAGAAAGGATTGGCAGAGGCAACAAGGGAAACTTTTGCTCGGCTTGTCCTCACTCATCTGTCCGTAGCCAGTGTTCCAATCCTCACTTCCATGAAAATCAAACACACTCACATTCAAACCCCACACAAGCATTGCAGACCTCTCTGTGAGGAGCTGCTGCTGGAATCCTGGCAATCCCAGGGGAGCCAGGCAGAGCAGCTGCTCTCACTGCGGATTATACCTTTCCTCTGCACTTCAGCCTTCATTTCCTTTACCCTGTTCCTGGGAGGAACAGCTGTGCTTTTGGATGCTCTGCTGCTCTTGGAGCACGACTTGGAAGCGCAGGAAATCAGTGCCTTTAGAAAGCTGGCCCTTCCTGAGCGTGACAGGGAGAGAATGCCAGGGCTTCTCTCTCTTTATCCCTGAGCAAGGAGTGTGAAGGAGCTGCCTGTGCTCCCTCCATCCCAGCGTGACTCCCCGCGCCACCTTCTCTTCCTCCTGGCCATGAAAGGCTGATTATTGAGGAATAACAGCCCAGTGTCACTGGCAGCACGTTCCCACGGCTGATGGGCTGGGGAGGGACAGGCATCTCAGAGCTCCTTTTTGCTCTCTCAGCCACCTGCTCACCTCTGGAATTCCAGAGGCTTTTGATCTGCCTCTGGGGGGGTGTTTTATCAAAGATCTTCAAGTGTAGCTTCCTGATCTTGCACCTTTTGCTGCGTGTCAGGCAGAGGTGCCTCAAATGCTCTGAAAGACACTTGGTTTGCACCATCAGGGTTATTTCCCCCACCTCAGGGTGTTTTCTGCAGGGGAGATAAATTATTGTATAAAAAGTTCTGCACGTGCCCTGCTCGCATCAAAGTATTGCTGTTATTGCATTTCATGATGTTAATTTTTAGCTACATGGGAAATTAAAGACTAGAATTGCAGATCCCTCCCTTTAGCCACCCATTCAACTCTTAGATAATGTGTGGGGAGGTTTTAATCAGTAAAATGTAAATAATGGAGTTGTTTTTAATTATTTGCAATGAATTATCAAAACCGTGACAAGCCTGTGAAAACAATCAGCCTTCACTTATCAGGCTGTAAAAGCATTATATAGATTAAAAAGTCAAGCATTCCAAAAGCCTTCATTCAGCTCCTCTCTGGGAGCAGAAGGGTATCTTTAATTAATTTATCATATATCCCCACTGCCCCAGGGAGACCCAGCCTCGTTCAGCACAGGCAGAAATGATGAGGACACTCTGGAATATCTTCATTTCTGCCCTTTTTCCCTGGATTGCTCCAGGCCTTGGGGCACCACCCAGTGAGGGGGATAATGAAACCTCCAGGGAAGGGGCTGAGGAGCTCCAAAACAATCTTTACAATATTCTCCTGGTGGGATTATTGCCATTTGACAGGAGGATCACTGAGGTGGAGAGGGGAGAATGGAAGGACCTGCTGGTTTGGCTGCCCAGTTTGGCACCCTTGTCCTCAGGGGGGTTGGGGATCCCTGGGTTGGGTTCTGGAACTGCACCCTCTGCTTGTGAAACTTGTTCTCTGCTCAGAACTTTGTGGGTCCCCAGTATTGATTTTAATTTTAATCCCATCTTTAACAAGATTGTCTCTGAGTCTGGTGATGTGGAGCTGAAAACCTGCTATGGTTAATGGAATTGTGGCCACCACTGAAATTTGCTTTTCCTTGGCTTGCTGGGATTCTCTTTTATTGATTTATGATTCATTCCTCATTTAATTAACTAAATTCAGACAGTTTTCATGGAGAATGGCTCAGTATACGAGGAGTTCTTTTAATGTATATTAATTTTAGGAATTGTTGGAGTAGCAAGTGCCGAGTGTTCAGAAATTCAAGTTTTAAACTTTGGAATATTAACAGAAAAGGGTTCTTTTGAGGGGAGGGAGGAGCCAAACTCTCCGTGGTCAGAGTTGTTAATTGTTGGATTGTTTCTGGCAATTTTTTAATTGATAGTGAAAGGGTTAATGAGGTGATTTGTAACTCGTGGCTGCCTTGCCACTAAATCTAAATGCAACCCCTGTTAATTAATCAAGTTGATGTTCAGGTTTCTGTCTTTCTAAGACTCTTATTTGTTTTTCTTATCAACATGAGGATTGTGAATGGGAAGAAATGTCCCTTTGAAGAGAATAATTCCCCTGGGATGCCACCAGTGACTGCCTTGTCTGGAGGGTTTGTTTGACTTGGTGTTTAATCTCACGTTGGAGAAAGAAGCCAGACGAGCAGCTTGGAGAGGCTGAGCGTGGCCTGGGAAGTTTCCCCTCAGTGGAACATCAAAAATCCAGTTCTGACATCAATCCCAATCCCTTTAAAAACTCCTGACAGCTGAATATTCCTTTCTGTGGCAGGTCCTGCCCCTGGGTGCTTCAGGTGAAAACCTGGCTGAGGAATTCCAGCCGTGTCCAGCCGGGGAACTTTGAACTGATTAGAACAACAGGATTTACCTTTAATGCAGCCTCTAAAACTTCCAGTTAATCCTTTCAACAGAACTTAATTCCCAATTAAGCTTTAATAATACTTGGCTAATTTTAATCTGCACTTGTTTTGCTGCTGATTAGGCTCAGTGTGCTAAAGAAGAGAAAGGTTTTGGGAGGGAAAAGGTAAAATTAGTGAGAAGAGTTTGGTGTGGAAACTGCAAGGCGGCGAAAGAGCCGTTATCATGAGATCTGGTTTCCTGTCATGTCAGGTATCTTGGGTTCCATCAAACGGACACCCCACCCTCTCGTGATGATGATGGGAATCCACTCTGCAAGTATTAAACCTGCATTTGAAAACAGACATTGGTGGTGGGGTTTGATTGATTTCCAGTGTGGCCAAAACCGCCCCGTTTTCGGTTAAATCCTGTCCATGAGTCTGTCACGGGCCCAGAACTCTTTTGTGAAGAATTTCTAGAAGCTGAAGTGTTGAACTTTTAATAAATGCTTCCTTTGGTCCCCATCTGCATGTTTTGGAAGTCTGTAGGAAAGCTGGAGTTGTATTGAGGGATGTGTTTCTTTATTATTCTTTTAATTGTAGACCTTGATTCTCGCCCTACAAACACATCTGTGTTAACCCAAAGGGGAAAAGTGAGGTGCTTACATAAATGTTCACAGAAACTGTTTGATTCTTAATGATCAAATTGGATTTTAAAGAAAACAGGAGGATTTAAGTTGAGTAAGAGAAATGCTGGTGGAGGGAAAATTACAGAGTCAGTTTGGATCTGCCGTTTGGGAAACATTTTTTCTGAACAAGAAAGCCAAGCAGAAATGAAGTGGTTTAACAAGCAAAAGCTGTTTCCTTACCAAAAGCTTTCTTGGGAAAGAGCTGGAATATTTAGCAATATTTTCAGCTGTCAAGGAGCTGTTTCTTGGCCACATCACACAGAAATGGAAAAGCTGTAATGTAGAGTCACTGAGTTCTCGGGGCTGAAGAAATTAATAATTCTGGAGAAGGCTAAGTAATTCCTTATCTGCCTTCCCTATCTAAATTCATCCACAATCCAAGCTGTGCTAATTGAATCCAAACCCAGGAGATAATGGGGGAGTTGTCATGAGACTTGTTAACATTTGGAGAGGAATCTGAATTTTTCTATTAAGAAAAGGCTTTTTTGGGGTTGTTTTCTTTGAAAACCAAGCCCCTCTTTAAAGCCTAATTCCCAGCCCCCAGCTGTGCCATGTGCTCCATGCACCTCCCAGGGTGGTTGGAGAGGAAAATGAGGGGTCCTTCCAGTCACAAGGTCTCTTTTCATGGGGTAGGAGACCCTGGCAAGGGGAAACTGTGGCTGCCCCATCCCCGGGAGTGTCCAAGGTCAGGGTGGAGCACCCTGGGCTGGCAGAAGGTGCCACTGGATGAGCTTTAAGGTGCCTCCAACCCAACCCATTCCTGCACTCTGTGATTTTCGGTGCTGCTCTTCTCTCTGCACAGGTCCCTTCACTCAGGTTGGAGCCTCCTGAGGCCCCTCAAAGCACAACAGTGACACTTGCAGCTCTTTGCCTTGGTGACAGACTCAAACACGAGCTGATTTCACTGGGGATTGTCTCTTGGAGTGACAGTAAGGTCGTAATATGTCAAAAAGCCTTTTTTCCAGCCCAAAAGCTGGAGGTTTGTGTTGCTCAGGACCCCGTCCTGCTCTGCTTACCCTTGATCTTCCCAGATTGCAAGTGGCAGTTGTTGATGGGCTCCAATAAACGCTGGAGTCTGGGGGCCACTCTCCCCTGCAAGGCAGGAGCCTGAGCAGAGGAGCAGACCCAGACCCCAGCCCCGTGTGCTGATGGATGAGAGCAATAACCAGCACTCCCTTCTCTTAGTTTTGGCACAGAACTCCCACAGTGTTTATGGAAGGGAGCGTTACTAAAATTAATGGGACAGCCAAGCCATTTAACAGGCTCCTTTCAGGCCTCCATCTCTGGTGTTTCCTCATTTCCATGTTTTGAGTGCAGCAGAAAGACAAATGGTCGTGACCTCCCTGCTCCGTGGTGCTTTGAGGTGGGTACAGGCTGAGGAAAGGCAAAAATATTAAAAAAACATCAAGCCACCCCCTCCTCCCCGGGTGCCTTTAGGAGGTTCTTTAAAGGAAACCAACACCTGTTGAAATAGTTACTTCAATGTTTGGCCCAAATCCCAAACAAGCCTCTTTTTTTTAACAACAAAAACATATGTAAGGGCCAGGGAAAAAGCACAGCTAGTTCTGATATTGTGCTTTTTGTGCTGTGCAGCTCCG
This sequence comes from Xiphorhynchus erythropygius, assembly GCA_035584715.1. Taxonomy (NCBI): domain Eukaryota; kingdom Metazoa; phylum Chordata; class Aves; order Passeriformes; family Dendrocolaptidae; genus Xiphorhynchus; species Xiphorhynchus erythropygius. Next base: position 1,394,177 of record JAWMRB010000082.1, read on the forward strand.
AGTTGGAGGGGCTGTGAGTCATTAAGTGAGACCAGCAGAGTGTTTCTCTCTGATTTCACGTCTCGCTGGGTTGGATCTGCGTGGCAAAAGATTGCACAAGGAGAGCAGAGGGGCCTTTCCTGCTCCTGAGCTGGGATGGGGCTCAGCCCTTGGATGGGGCACACTGGGAATATTGGGGAGGACTTGGGGCTGGGGGATGAGCTGCCCTTTTGGGAAGGGAAAAACCCATCAGCCACTTAGTGACTGGTGTCTTCCTGAATAATTGAGGCTTCTGAGGGTTCTGAGGCTTCTGCCCTCCTGGGGAAAGGTTGGACACGATGATCTGGGGTGTCTTTTCCAACCTAAATGGTTCTGTGGTGCGTGGAGAGATTTGTCCTCCACGAGTCATCTGGGTTTGAACTGTCTGTGTAGCTTGAAATTGGTGGCTGCCAGGGAAAGTTCTGTGAATAAAGGGGTGTTTGAGTTTTCTAGGGATGGTTTTAACATCGTGCATGCTGTGTTGTCCTCAGGGGGATTGTGGATTCTCCTCCTCTGTTCAGGGACTGCTTTAATATAATCTCCCTCCCTGGGAGGGTGGGCAGGCCCTGGCACAGGGTGCCCAGAGAAGCTGAGGCTGCCCCTGGATCCCTGGGAGTGTCCAAGGCCAGGTTGGANNNGGCAGGCCCTGGCACAGGGTGCCCAGAGAAGCTGAGGCTGCCCCTGGATCCCTGGGAGTGTCCAAGGCCAGGTTGGAGCACCCTGGGACAGTGGGAGGTGTCCCTGTCCATGGCAGGGGTTGGAACTCCCTGACCTTCAAGGTCCCTTCCACCTCAAACCGTTCTGGGATTCTGTGATCCATTTATACAGCCCTAAATATTGGGATGATAGAAGCAGGCACCTGAGCACCCCCAGCACCCTGGGCACCCCCAGCACCCTGAGCACCCCTCTCTCTGCTGGTGGCATCACCCTTTCATCTGAGGACAGATCGTGGTGTCACCACACGAAGCACGAGCTCTTCCTTCCCTTCAGAAACATCTCCATCGACCTCAAGCCTTTGTGGTGAAGCTGAGGAGGCCAAGCCACCCCATCTCCTCCTTCCATTTGAAGGAAAATGTGAAGAACCACCCCCTGCAAAGCTCCTTCTGGGGGCTGCCACCTTTCCTTGTGCTCTGCCAAACGTTGCTGCTGTTGGGAAGGGTTTGGGTGTGCTGGAGCCAGAGTGGAGCACGTTTGTTGCTGTACACACTGCACTGCCTTGGCAACCAACCTGCATCTGCTCCAGGAGCTGAACACTGAGGCTTTAAACAATCCTCTGCCACCAATCTAAGGGTGTTGCAGAGGGCAAAACCAGCCTGTTGGCATCGACTGAGGAAACACAGTGTAAAACACACACTTCTCCACACTGGAGGAGAGGGAGCTTGTGTAACCTCCTGTCTTTGCTGCTTTAACTGTGATTTCTTGAGGGCTTGGAAGAGGCATCACTGAGGGCTGGTGTGTTCAGGTGATGGCAAATTCTGGGTGGTCAGTGTGCAATAAAGCAGGGCTTTGGTGCAGTGTGTTAAATCTGGGGTGTTGAGTGGGAATGGTATGGGATTGAATGGGGAATTGGTTTAAATATTGGTGCTACTGAATTAATAAAATCGGGGGAAAAAAGATAATCAAGATCACAGATCTCACTAATGGGTTTTTAGCCTTTTGGAAGAAGTGACAGTGAAAGTAAGTTGGTGTTTGAGTAGGAAAGAGCCAGTTTTCCCTCTTGCACCCTTTTTTGCACCCCAGAAGTGCTCACAGCTGTGGGCAGATACCCTGGAATATTTTAGTGGAATATTTCACTGCCTGTGAGTCAGTGACACTTTGCCACCCATCACCTTTCACTTTCGTGTCTCCCTGTCCAGGAAGGAATTCTCGGTGGTTTGTTTTTCCTTTCGCTTGACTTTGGGGTTTTCTTTGAAAGCCTCTCTGCCGTTCCTTTGCAAACCTGTCCCTGCCCTTTCCCCAGGGCTTTCCCTGGTGCAAGAAAGCAGAGCAGTGTGGAGGAGGCTGACCTTGCCTGGGATTCACAGTTGGATTCCTGCTGTTTATAGATGGTTTCCGTTCGCAGCCATCGCAGCCGTGGTGTCGAGTCGTGTTAGTTCAAACAGTTCAAACTCTCTTTTCCTCCTCCTTTCCTTTCAGCTACAGCTGCAGAAAACCCAATATCTGCAACTGGGACAGAGTCGTGGCCAGTACTACGGTGGGTCTCTGCCAAATGTGAATCAGATTGGAAACAGTGCCATGGATCTCCCCTTCCAGGTGAGTGCAGAGGGTGTTCCTGTGGGTTTGGGCATTAATTCCATGCCTGGATGTTGCTGGGTCCTCCAGGAGCCCCTGAGGCAGCCTCTGCTTCAGCACCCTCAGCACAGCACCCTGCTTCACAAACTCCTTTGGGTTGGAAAGTGGGGATGTTTTTGTGTTGCACATGTTAAGTGTTAGTTCTGTCCCTGGTTGGGAGGCTTTGGGGTCGAGAATCCTCAGAGTGATGCAATTCCTTTGTCAGGCAATATTCGTGGGCGTGGGGATCTTTTGTTCAGCACCAGATTCCTGAGGAAATCTGGGAAGACACTGCAAATCCAAAGCCAAATGGAAGCAAGTGGAGGTTTTGTGGAAGCTCTTGGGAGATGGGGTGTGGAGGAAGGTGGTGAGGTGTGTGTGCTCTGTGGGAGTAATTTTGGGAGAGGAGAAGGGGAATGCCAGAACAGTCACTGCTTTTTAGGCTGGCTGAGAAGGACATGTAGGGATGTCCTGGCTGTGACTCCAGAGGGGATGCAACAAACCCAGAAAATCAGTGTTTGGGGTGAATGCTTTGCTGTTTGAAGCATGTTTGGGCAGGTGATGGATGGGTCCTTTGAGGACTCTGATTTCTATAGACAGTGGATTCAGGGTGCTCAAAGTAGTTAACACTCCTGCATTAGTTTTCCTTTTGTGAGCAGTAGCAGTTACATTTCTCTCACAAGGATGTGGCAAGAGGGAAATTTTGCAGTTGGTGGTTTTCTGGTGAAGGCTGGTTAATAAATATGGAGAAACTATTGCTCCTCTAACTGCCTGTTGAAATAGGTGGAGACAGCTGCATTTGGGCAGGTTAAAAGCTTGAACCTTGTGCAAGAGGAGCAGCAAAAGTCTTTTATTTTAAGCTGGTTGCCTTTAGGGAATGCAGGGCAGGGGGTTGGAGTGCATTGAAGCCCTCAGTGTTCCTCCACAAGGTCTGGTCTCTCCAAGGTTGTCTCTTTAGCTTCTTGTTGGGGAGGTTCAGAGTTCCTGGTCCTTTTAAACAACAATATTTCTGTGCTGGAGGGCCATTACTGGTGTTTATTGCACAGTCTGCTTTACTAACAGAGTGCTTGGAAGTGAATATTCCCAAATCCATGAATGACCCGAGGAGGGCACAGAGACAAACCCTCCTCCAACTCCAGTTTTCACCTCCTTTTTCACACCCACACACAAGAAAATCCCCCAACTGATGTTACAGTTCCCACAGCACTAACCCCCTGTGTTTGTATCAGCAGCAAATGCTTTCCAGGTTCCCCCCCCTCAATTTTAAGCCAAAAAGCCTCTGGGAGGGTTGGTGTCTGAGCATCTTGGTTCTTTGATTTGCAGCACAACGGAGCTCTGGCAGAACCCTTTGGAGCAGTTCCTGTCTCTTTGGTAAACAAGTATTTAGGTTTGTGCAAATACGTATTTAGGACTGGTCCTGTTTGCCCAGGTGGATACGTATTTCAGCCCAGTGCCACCTGCTCTGCTCTGCACACTGGTTTGGGCACCTGCAGCCCCACAGGGGGCCTGCTCTGGCACACAACTCCAGGTTTTTGCCATGCATCCCACCTTGGAATATGCATAAGAGTTCCTGTGGTTCCTGGGGATTCCCTGGGTGCAGACAGGGGGCGTCGAGCACTGTCTTGGCCTGTGGTTTCAGCAGTCTCTGAGCATGTGCATGTTGAATTCCGTGGGGAATGAGTTCCCAAATCCTGCTTGGCACCAGGAGGCACTGAAATGTGGACTGTCCTAGGTCCCACTCCCCCTTCCCCCTCATCCCCCTCGCTTGGGTTTGTTCCTCAAGTCTTGATAAATCTTTAAAGGACACTTGTAGAGCTCTGAGCTTTTTCCTTCCTGTCTGTACTTAGCTGCTTTTTTTTTTTAATGGTTTGTGGGGTTTTGGGTCTGGTCTCAAATCCTTTAGTGTTTTTCAGGGAAGTGAAACACTTTTTTGTTTCCCCCCCCAAAAAAACTGATGCTCAGATCTGTTATTCTTCTTTTTAATCCATTTTTTTAAATGATAGTTAAATCAGAGGTGAGGATTTTAATCAAAGCACGTTGTCCTGGTGTTTGGCCCAGAGGAAGTTTTACAGAAAGGTTGCTGAGAGAAGCCAGACCTGTTGGAGGTGACACCCAGAAGTGTTTTCTCTTTGCCTAAGCCAGGGATTCACTTGGGGTCTTTGTTCCTGGAAAGCCACTGCCCCCAAATTCCTCCCTCTGGAACCTGTAGCTGGGCCATGCTCCATGTTTAGCGATGCCACTGCTGCACTTGAGTGAGATTTTTGGTGTGTTTTTAACAAGGAAGTCGTGCTAAAAGAAGGAAAACCATAAGAAATCACTATTTTGACATTCAGATTTGTCTCCTATGCATTGGCTCCCTTTTCAGTTCCAGGTGAGGGCTGCACTCCCTGTGCTTTGGGCTGGCTGCTCCTTTTTTAGCAACACTCTGCTGAGGCCACTGACAAGGAAATTGCTTTTCCTGTTGACCTTCCAAGCACGTATTTGCAAATTTTGCTGCCTTTTGGGCCTGAATGGCTGTGACAACAGTGCAAGCAGGAGTTGGAGACCTTTGTTGGGTTGGAATTAGAAATATTCCCAGTTCTGTGTGGAGACAGGACTGCATTGCTGTTCAGTGTTTGCAGCAGAGATGAAACCACTGAGTTTTATTCTAAATGACTCAAAATTGAGATTCTGTCTGAAACTTCTCAGTCTTCATACAAGAAAGAGAAGCAGAACACCCTGATCTCTGTGCTCCTTTGTAGCCTTAAATATTCTGCTGCATATAAAGTGTTGGCCTTGAAATGAAAAAATAAACACCCCAAGCACTCAGCATCCATTTCTCTTCACGCAGGCTGTGTGTGCAGAGAGGGTGAGGAGACTAAAACTTGCTGGGTAGCAAAGAGTTTAAAATACTAGAAAGGCTCGCTAAGAAGTTATTACAAACAAAGCTTTTAAAAATAAATGTAAAGCTTTTTCCAAAGAATCGTTTCCACAGCCAAAGCTGACACTTGGAGAAAGAAAAACAACACAAAAAAAGCTGAATGTGGAAGCCAGATGGTTTCATGGCTTGGCAGACAGGACAGTGCATTTGCCACGTGCAGCACCTGAATGGAGGAGGAAATTTTGGATTTCCAAACAGATGGTGTTGAGGGACTCAGCAAAGCTGTTCACATTGGCAAGGAGTGCAGAACTGGGGAGGGTTTTTTTCCCCCAGAGACCCATAAATTGCTGGTGGAGTACGAGTGGAGATTGACCCTTCGGTACTTCCTTTGGCCCCCCCAGGTACACGCTGGGAAGGGCTTTTGAAAACGGGGGAGTTTCCTACTTTAGCCTGGGAATTCATCCTCCCTGTCCTTTCTCTTGCCATCCCCATCCTCTGAAATCATCTGCTGACAAGAATCCACTGGGATCTCAGCGCTGATAAGAGCCCAGGTGGGATCATCCCACCTCGGGGCACTCAAAGAGATCACACGCCAGAACTTTTTCTAGACAGAGGAGGAAGGAAACTGCTTTTCTTTTTGCTTTTCATTCTCTCAGTGTCCCCTTAAAACCATTCTGAAAGGAGGGGTGAAAGGAAGCCCTGAGAGAAGGCGGCGTGTTCAGAGCGCTGGACGTGCCTCGTG
>JAWMRB010000082.1:1433648-1452100 GCA_035584715.1 Xiphorhynchus erythropygius
AAAGCTTTTTCCTCTTGCTCTAACAAGATTCCCACCAGGATAACCAGCCTGGGAAGTCACTTTTTATCCCCCTTTTCTCTCCTGAGGGAGGAGGAACCCTCTCTCCAGCTGTGGAACTGAGTCCCTCAGAGGCTCAGCAGCTTATGCTGGGATGAACTTTAGGGTTCTTCCAACCCAAACCATTCCAGGATTCTGTGAAATAAGAGGTGTCTGAGTGCACAGGAAGACCAGGTGAGATCCTGAACCTCAGTAGAATGTGGCTCACTGACTCTCCAGGTGGCCTCCAGGAGGATTTGATCACCTGTGGCTCCATCCAGGGAGTCTCCTCAGGAACGGCAGGACATGAGACCCATCACAGGGCCAGAGACAAAGCCACAACACAGGTCCAAAGTGTATCCAGAAGGAGGGATACATGATCAGCCTGGACACTGGCCTTCATTTAAAATATAGTCCAGAACCTCCCAGTGGTTTGCTGAGCTCAGGTCATCTCCTTTCTGCCTCTAGAAAGGTCTCAGCACTGTCAAATATTCCACACTCCTGGGTCCTCCACTGAAGATCTGACCCCTTCCAGGATGCCTGAGCTGTTGTGTCAGCAGGATCCCGTCTGAGGAGAACCAAAGACACCTGGAACTAATAGGGGTTTCACAAAACCCAGGGCAGGAGGCCAATGAAGGTCCCACAAACTCCCCATCAGCCCCTGGTCGGTGTCTCTGAAGGCTGGCAGAGACAAAGGGTGACAAACCAGAGGGGCAGGACATGTTGGGATTGGGAAGAGCCGTGTCCCATCCTCGCCATCCTCTGCAGCAGCTCCTGCCCAGGAGCCTTCCAGCCCCCTCTCCTCACCCTCACCCTGCTCCAAACCATCCCCCAGCACATGTTGCAATCCCCCTCCCAGGAGGGGCATGAAAACCTCACAGGAAACGGTGCACATTTTTTCCTCTGCTATTCATGCCCTTTTCTATCAGGGACAATAAAGATTTCCAGTGCTGGGTTAAGCTCGTTTGCAACAATGAGCTCCTCTCACTCCAGGAGCCAGCAGGAGCCCAGACATTGAGGAAACTGGGAATAATTAACTGGAATTGTACTGGGGGGGGGGGGGAAAAAGAAGGGGAAGGCTGACGGGCTGTTTTGACCAGGAGAGATGCAAAATGATGTGATGGTTAAGCCATCAGGGCTTGCTGGGAACTGTTGCTGGGGCTGTCAATGTTCAGAGGAGGCAGGTTTTCCCAGTAAAAGGGCTTTGGCTGTGGTCTCCCTTTTTGGATTTCACTCCTCCAAAACACCTCCCCGAGTCCTAATGACAATAACACAGATTCACTCGCTGCCTTCCCTCTGCACCAAGGCCCTGCCCAAAGCTCTTCAGATGGCAAAGCTTAAAAACCCAAAAGCTTTCCTAAGCTGAGCGGCTTCTCTTTTCCCCTGAATGTTGGATATAATTGATCTCTGTGGTCAGACTTTCTAATTCTGTAATCCAGGGGTCTTTGGGAAGAGTGTAAACAGGAATTGGCTCGCTCCAGCCAGGACTGGAAGTGCTCAGGGCTCTGAGATCACACGTGTAGGTGGGCAGACAGCACGTCCACGCTTTAATAGCTTTGGGACCTCTCTTAGGGAGCATTGACTTGGCTTTGAACGTGGACCAAGACTTGTTAACTCCAGAGGAACATCTGGCATCGACCCCTGGACAGGCAGAACTCTGAGGCTGAAGGAGTCTCCCCACTGATGTTGGCTGCACAGGGTTGGCTCAGCAGCTCCACAGAAATGCACATCTTGTCTCTGAGTGGTGACATTTGAGTGCCCCTTACACAGAAACAACCCAGGGGAGGGTTTGGTGTCCTCAAAGTGGCCACCAGCTGGCACAGGCCTGCAGCCTTGTGACATCCAGCTTCAAAACAAGACCAGCACTTCCATCCCTCCTCTCACAGAGGAAGATACCAAAGAACTTGATCATATTCCTACCCAATACCACCAGAACATCGACACCTCTGGCACAGAGAGCGCAGCCAAACCCACAACAGAGGGCAGGGAAAAGGGGAGCATTTGGCTTGGGACTCCAGGGACAAGCCTGTATTTCTGGGAGAGCCAAGGAATGGAACCCCCATCCACAGGAGACAGAGCTGGGCTTTCTGTGGGCACAGCCCAAGGAGCCACGGGGAAAGTCTGGCCTTCCCAGCTCGCACGTCTGGAGGGGTGAGTTCCCCTCCCCTGTGGTTCTAAGGCCTGTGTTCACACAGCCCACAAAGCTGCCCTTTCTCTGCGACTCTCCAGGGAGCACCAGGAACTTTTCCAGGCCACAGGTTTGTGTTAAGCAAACCTGGTCAGGTCTCCTGAACACACACAGCAAAAAGCCGTAGCTTTGAAATGAGTGTTGATTCCAGATTAATGGCAGTTCTCCTGACACTTCCTCTTGCTCGCTGAGACAGGGGCTGGGTTTCCCCTCCCAGTTGCCCTCTCCAGGGGAATTAACTGCCCTGCTGACATTAAAAACCTCCCAAACCCCGAAGGAAGATCTCCAGGAGGATTTAACAGCTGGGAAGGAGCAGACCCAGCCCCGAGCAATCAGGTCTTTTCAGGACAGCAGTGATCAAAGAGGTGCTCTGTAAAAATGATCTTGGCAGCCAGCTGTTGGCACAGACAGGAGCCTTTCCCCTGCTGGAAATGAGATTTAGCTTGTACAGAGAGGAAGAAAGGATCGATCACTCTGCAATAATCCCCCTTCTCCAAACTCTGCTCTCCAAAATACCAAATGGGCCAAAGAAAGGAAGGGGGGGAATCAATTCCTAAATGCAATGCTCTCTGTCTCATCTCAGGAAGAGGCTGCACACTTCAATTCAGTCCTAATATGAGTCATTTAACACTTGTGTGCAGAAATATGTCTTTTTCTCATACAAGGGAAAGTTATACAGGGAGAATTCTCCAGGGTAGGTGCTTTTTGCAGCTGCTGTGGAGTGAGGAGATTCATGGAGGGCACAGAGGGATAAAGGAAGCACCAGCAAATTGCCCAGGTTGTTCTCTAAAGTGCTCTCCTTATGTAAACTGAGACTCTTGAATAAGAAAATGGGTTTTTTATTATAACAGAGCCTTGACATTCCCCCAGAATCATCTTTCCCCTCGTGGGGCTGGGGGAGCAGAGCTTTGTCTCACTCTGTTTTGCTTCTCCCCCCCTTCAGCTGATCTGGGAGCTGAAGGAAACAAGGAGGAACCTTCTCCCTGGAACTGCCTTTCCTGCCTTCCAAAGCTGGACCACAAAAGGCTTCCAGGTCCTCAAGGAGGAGCAGGGAGTGACAAACCCTCCCATGTCCCCCTTCCAGGATTTGCCTGAGGCATTCCATGGGCTTCCTGTCAAGGATAACTGGGGCTGTCCTGGGATGGACAGGACCCAGGGGCTGGGATGGGGAAGGGCAGGGATGGTCCTCAGATAGGAAGATGATTTTTGGAGCAGAAATAAGAGCCCAGAACTCTGTTGGGGAGCAGCATGAAACACTCAGCCCTTCTCCTGCAAAGGGTGTCCCCACTCAGCCCTGAAATGTCACACAGTGCTGAAGGAGCTGGGCTCCCTCCTCCAGGTGAGAGCAGGTCATTAACAGGGGCAAATCAAAAGAATCAATTAAGGAGGTCAAATTAAACAGCAACACTCATGGAACTGCTGGTTCCACCAACCTCATGGCTTGTGGAAACGAGCCCCTGGCTCCTAAATCCATGGATTTCCTGGCTCCCAGACCCTCAGCTCATCTTATCGCCCATCTCTGCTCACACACAGCTTCTATTTTCTAAGCTTTGAGACATTACAGGCCACTGGCTGTGTCCAAAAATGGTGCTTCTTTGGACATCATTTATGAACTCAGAGGAAAATTCAACATCATCCAGACTAGGGGTTGTTTGGGGGATGTTTTTTCACCCCTAGAGAAATGGAAAAACGGCATGTACACGCTCACAAGGGGTGGGAAGCTCTCCAGAAGGATGGAGGCTGGAGATTAATCCAAACCTCTGGAGTTTTCAAGAAAATATCAGCCCAGAAATCTCACAGGAATGAACTGGCTCTGGAGATTTCTGGCAATTGCTTCCCCTGACCCCACCCAAAGCTGAAAAACAGCCACAAAAGCCAATCTACCCTTTTTCACAATATTTTTCAGGATCCTGGGGTGTGTAAAGGTCTAAAGTCAGGCCTTGCTTCATCTAAACTGCTCTTCCCATCCACAGACTGTGAGGGAGAGATTGTGATGGCCACAGATAAATTGGAATTCCACATGGGAAGGAGAAGTTTGATCCTCTGTATTTTTGCAACATCCCTTCAATAAAGCCCAATTTTGGCCAGCACAGCAGTCAGGATCTTCCATTAACCTTTCCTCAAGCCAGGACATGTTGGGTGTGAGGGACACCAAGTTCCTGAGACCACGACAGCCAGAAAATACCCATCAGAGGGTGGAAGCCAAGAGCTCTCCCCAAACTCCAGCTGCCTCCTGTCTCTCCTGGACATCTTTTCAGCCTTTTGAAGGCTTTCAGCACAAGCCATTCCACCCTCCAGCACCTCTTCCAGGAAAGCACACACAATTCCAGGAACCCCAGGCCTCAGGTGAATAAGGAGGGATGACAAAAGCAACTGGCAAAGCAGGAGCCAAGGTGGAAACGTTTGAGTGTCTGCACAAAAAGCAGCAAAGGCTCCTGTGAGGGCCAACATTTCCCGAGGAAATCAAAGCCCAAGGCATGGCTTGGAGAGCAGAACTTCTGGAAAGAGGAAGGAACATGCCTAGCCCTGACCACTCAGCAAAATCTGATCTCACAGCCTGAGATCACTCGCTGGCTCCCAGGCACATCTGGGAGTTGCTCCCGACACAGCGGGGAGAGAAGATGTTTCTGGAGCGATCCAAATTCCACTCTGAATCTCCTCATAAAACAGGAGCTTTGGCCACTCAGTGCTGCAGGTGCCCCTTCCACTGCTTTTCTTGCCTTCTTTTTATTTTTTTCCCAGCTGAGGTTTGTGGTGGCCTCTAGTGGAACAGGGAACAAATGGGAGACAAAGGACAGAATGTGCAGGGTGATACAAACCCGAGCAGGCCCTTTCACCTCTTTGTGGCTGAATTGCTGGGAATTCATTTAAAACTGCACAGAAAAGGGCTGTTCCTGCAGCCCATCCTGAGGGGGAGCCACCACTGCAGATCACTGGCAGCACCAGGGGTCATCCTGCAAAGGAAAAACGACACCAGCACCTTTTACATGATGGTTTTGATGTTTCCTGCTGTTCCTCAAGTTGTCCTGTCCACAGCAACAACATCCCTTGGCTTGTTTGAGCCTTTTGGCCTCCCCAGTGGATGCAGGTTTTAATTGGAGTTGGTTTGAGATGCTCAGGACCCCTCTGGGATCACAGGAACCACTCTGGGATCACAGGGATCCCTCTGGGATCACAGGAACCACTCTGGGATCACAGGGACCCCTCTGGGATCACAGGGACCACTCTGGGATCACAGGGATCCCTCTGGGATCACAGGGACCCCTCTGGGATCACAGGATCCCTCTGGGATCACACCAATCTTTCAGGCTGCTCCATCTGTCCCAAGATTTGCCTTCTGACAGACACATGGCCTGACCAAGACACACGGTTTGTCTGGAGCTGTAACACCTCCCTCCCCTCCCTCTCCTGGTAACCCCTCATGCTCACAGAGAATTCCAGGTTATTTACCTGCCTCTCCTCAGGATTATTCTCCTCTGGTTTTCCACCATGACCTTGCATGCTTTGGACTTTCCACAGGCTCCTCATTCCTCTGGGCTGTAGAAGCTCTTCCTCACCTTGGCTCGTGGCCCCGGGTTGCTCTTGCTCCAAAGGAATTCATTGCCCAATGTTCAACATTGCTTTTTTGGTTTCAGTGACATCATTCCTGAAGTGCTATTTAGAATTATTGCTCTCCAGACCTTCTCCGTGTCCCTTTTGCAATCATCTCTTCCAGCAGAGTCATCCACTCCCCCGGTGCCAGCAGGGTGGCCTCAGATTTGAGTCTTGTCTGAGATTGGAATGTCACTCCCACGCCAGCCCTTCCCAGAGCACCTTTGCTCTGTCCTCACCCTATGGCTGGAAAAAGGGCCGTGGGATCCAGTTCAACATTTCATTTTCTTCATAACACTTGCTAACAACTACGTGAAAAATAGTCCTGGGCCTGCTCCACATGACATAAAGCTCATGGATTTCTGGACCAGTGTTGAGAAACCGTTTGCAAACTTCTGTTTCCTCATAAATCAAGCCCAGTAATCACCATTTTAGTGAAAACAGCCCCAGGTCACTGTTTCCAGGCTCACAATGGGTTTGGAATTCCAGCAGGCTCCACTTCCACCAGAGCACCTGTAGCAACTTCTGGAAGGTGAATCCCAACTGGCACCTCCTTTCAAGGCTGCTCTGTGTGACTCTGGAGGGAACAGCGTGCTCAGGGGCCTTATCTCTGCCTTCTCATGGCTCTTCCAGGCCCTTTCCAGCTCTTTATTCCTGGTCCTGCTGGCTGCCTTCCCCTGAGGGAGCTCTGGCTGCTCAGCCAGCACAGGGAGAAGCCAGGAGCAAAGGCTGCCTGGCTGGGGAGCTCATTTGGAAGTGTTGCTGGAAGCCTGGTCAGATCCAGGGATGGTCCTGAGGTGCTGGGGGTCCTAAATGGTCCCAGGAACCAGCACCACCAGTTTGGGGTGGCGGGATCCCTCCGGAGGGATGTGGAACTGTGTGGAAAAAGGAAGTACATGGGACACTCCTAAACATCAGGCTCGCATGGGATCCCTTTCCAGCCCAGAGGGGCAAACCTGTCGTGTCCTGAGCCCTCTGTGTTTGGGGAGCTGGTGGGAAACCCAACTGAAATGTTCACCCTCAGCAATACCCTGAAAATCAGGGACCCCATGGCCCTCCAGATCTTTCCACACTCTGCTGGATGAAATTCCACCAGTGGCCTGGGTACATTTCCAAGGAACTCCTGACTTCTGGGAAGGCATTACACAACTACACTGCAGCCATTCATGAGTTCAGCACTGGCCTGGTTCCCCCTCAAATCCACAACATTCTGCAGAGAAAACATTCTTTCCACTTCAAGCTTCTCCCTGCCCCGAGCCCAGGCTGGTTCAGGCACCCCATTTCTTCTTGCTTTACATCACCCCCAGACATCACAAATACAGGATCAACCAAGGGTTTCCATGATGGCAAAAGAAATGCAACACCCAAAACACTCCGTTCCCCTCAGTTCTAGGGCTGTTTGGGGTTTTTTTCAGGGAAAAAATAAAGATAAAGCAGCTCTTAATACCACCAGCCTTCCCTGTAGCTGCTGCTGGGAAAGTATAAAGTTCCTTCCACTCATTGTTTTCTAAACTTTTCATATTTGCAAAGAAAAGATGAGGCCAGGCTGGTGAATTCTTGTGTTTCACATCAAAAGGAACCGAGAACCGAAAGCCAGAGGGAAAAAATTCTTGAGAGCTGGAGGCCAGAACACGAAATGGTTCATATTTCAGGCCTTCTTGGATGCAGGTGTGGAGTGCAGCAGGACCTGGACCCCTCCTGGCAGTCGTGGAGCCACATGAAACGGCCCAACACACCTTACACGTGTGTTTGGATCCCCCCCAGCCAAACCCAAACCCTGGAGTCCTGACATCACTTCATTTGTAAGACAAGTGCCAAATCAACAGACTTTTCCCCAGCAGGAAGAAGGGTTTACTTTGGATGTAGGGAATGCATGTTATTCTTAAACAAAGAGCAAAGAGAAAGCCAGGGTGGGACTGAAAAAACACTGGTTTTCAAGCAGTTTGTTCTCTTCAGATCCAGCCCCGAGGTCGTGTTTAACCCTGGGTGTGCTGCCTGCCCCAAAAACCAAAGCTGGGGTGGGGCAGTGATGCTGTGAGGAGAACTCCAGCTGTCAGCACCTCCCAGGGATGCTGCTACAGCCCCGAGGGGTTCTCAGTTTCTGGGAGACACCTGAAAATTCACCACTTTTCCACTTTTCCCCCCTAAACTGAGCGACTTCAAACACAGCCCAAGGCCTTTGTGAAGGCCTGGATTTTCCATTACACTCACTAAGCTCCATCTGCCCAAGACAGCTGCCAGGAATTCAACCAAACATGGACAATTAAGACCTTCAAAATGTTGTTTTGAAGCTCAGCTACAACAACATCTGGTTTGGAGAAATCCCATTTAAAGACATGTCGATGCCCCTTTAGAAAATGAGTATTTTTACCAAGTCTCCTCCTTCCAGAGACAGATTTAACAGGTAACAGATACTCTCAAATTGAATATATCCATGAATTCCAGCGAATTTATTTGCTTGGAATTTAGAAATTCTGCCTTTTCCTAGTGATCTTTAACTCCTGGGGCCAGCTAAAGATCACTGGAGAAACGTCCAAATCTCCTCCTCCTTTTCCTTCATTGCTCTGAGTGGATTTGCATTTCCCACTGCACTTAAATTCTGGCACCTTAAAGAAATTCTTAATTTACAGAATAATTCTTAAATGTCCAGCATAACACCTTTCTGAGGTGGTTTTAGCTTGTGAGAACAGTGTAAAAATGACCCCTCAGTGCCACAGCACTCGAGAGATCTTTTAGAAATCACCTGGCACAGAAATATAAGTGGTAAGAGTGAAGTCTATAAAGTTGTAATTTTTAAAAATAGGGTTTTTTCCCCCCATTTCCCCCCTTTTCCCAGCATTATTCTCCTGATTTTCTCCATTATTCTCCCTGCTTTGTGAAAGGCTCTGTGGCTGAAGGGAGCTCTGGGGATGTCGGGATGGCAGCAGATATTCCCAAACCAAAGGAATTGGTTGCTGTGATCCCAAATCAAGCTGCTCTTTGGGTTTTTGTATTTTTCCCAGCTCCTTTAGCTTTCCTTCTGTGTCCCTCTCGTGGCAGTGGAGCAGAAGTGTCACCTCTGCAGGGCAAGGACTCGTTCCCAGCCTTCCAACCTTCTCTGCCTGCACTTCCAGGGCTCCCTCTTAAACGATAAAATGGATTTTAATGGAATTTCGCCAGCAGAGAGAAGTATTTTTTTAATTAAAAAGAAAAGCAACCTGGGGATTCTTTGTTTTTCCATTCATGACTTTTCAGGTGAGGGAAAAGTTTAAGGAATTTTCAGTTGAGTGTTTGTTTTCAAGGCCAGGAGAAAACTTGGTCTTGTGGAAAGTGTCTCTGCCCATGGCAAGGAATGGGGTGATTTATATCATATGTATATTATATAAAGGATGGAAATATAGATTTATACCTATTATATAAAACTTATGTATTTATATATTCTATGTACAATATTATATATTCATATGTATATTACATAAAGTAGAAAAATATATATCTATTATATAAAACATATCTGTATATGATCTATGCACAATATTATGCATTTATAGACTATATAATATATAAAGTGTGGAAATATATATTCATAATATATGTATTATATAAAAATAGTATATTAATACATTTCATAGAATATTATGATTATATATCTTATACATTTGTATATTTTAATATATTTCATATATAATACATATTTCATATTACATATATATTGCATAGATAATATATAATACATATGGTATAATAATATATGCAAAAATAACACTAATTAATGAAATATTAATCACCAATTATTTCATTAGCCATTTATTCTCTATTATTAATTATAATTTATCCACAAATATTTATACTTCATAATAGTGTGATGAATTACATATTCAGCTATGTATAATAAATATTTAATATAGAATTTATATATATTATATCCAAAACATGACATCTAACATATCACGCATTCTATATTATACATACTAAATGACAATATATACCAATACACTTTATATTTAATACCTAACAGGACTTTTATTTCCACCCACACTAAAACTGCTCCAGGCCCCACTTTGTCCCTTCCAGGAGCCTTTATTGTCACCTCACAAACCCCCTCCCATTTCCAGCCCCTTTTTAAAGACCAGTTGGCCCCATTTGTTCTCCGGGCACCTCCGGCCTCCAACTTTGCCACAAAAAGGGGCATTTTCTCCCAGTTTGGGGTGTCCGATGCCCCCAAGCCCCATTTCTGGTTTAACCGAGCCCCGCTTTGCCCCTTCCACCCTCAGGCCCGACTCTTCCCCCTCACGGATTCGATGCCCGAAGGGCCAAGGGAATCTCGCCCTTTCCAGCCTCCACCGCACTCGCAGCCTTTCTGCTACCCTGAAACTGAGGGGGAAATCAAAGATATTTAGAAAATTAAAGTTATTTATAAAATTATTTAAAAAATTAAAGTTATTTGGGAAGCTGAGGGGGCGTGAGGGGAGCGCTCTGGCCACGCCCCCCGCCCTCAATGCGACGACCCATTGGCTGCCGCACCCGTCACTCAGCACCAGGCCCCGCCTTCTCCGCTCGCCTCGATGGCTGATTGGTCGCCACACCCGTCGCTCAAAGCAAGCCACGCCCTATGCGTGAGCGGAGTCTACCCCTTTCTCGATGGCTTATTGGCTGTCACACCCGTCAATCAAAAGCAAGCCCCGCCCGGCGCGTGAGGGGAGCTCGCCCCGCCTACCCCTCCGTTCTCGATGGCTTATTGGCTGTCACAGCCGTCACTCTAAGCAAGCAACGCCCCACCCACCCCTTTCTCGATGATTTAATGGCTGTCACACCCGTCACTCACAACCAAGCCCCGCCTCCCGCCTATGCACAGAGCCCACTCTTCCCGCCCCTCGCCCTCCCATTGGTCGCCTCACCCATCACTCACCTCCAAACCCCTCCTCTCCCTTCCACCACCTCCCCACCCACCCTCCTCTTTCCCCGCCCCTTTGCTCTCACCCCGCCCTCCCATTGGCCGCCTCGCCCATCACTCACCCCCCGCCAGCCCCGCCCCGCCCCTTCCGCGCGCGTGCCCGGGCGCGCCCCCTGGCGGCCGTTGGCCTCGTGCGTGCCGTGTGTGCGTCAGCGCCCCCCCCCTCCCCTCAGCGCTCCGGGCCTGGCGCGCGCGGGGCCGCGGCCGCTCCGACCCGACCCGACCCCTCCTTTCCTCTCCTCTCCTCTTTACCGAGCCCCGCCGGGCCCCGCCGCCCCGGCACACCCGCCCCGCCGCTCTACCCGCGTCCCTCGGTGTGTTCCTTCCTCTCGGTGCGCCTGTGGGGTGGTGTGGGGGGGCAGCGCGGCCTGGTGCGCGCGGCCGATCCCGCCGCTCGCGTAGCGCGGCCGGGCGGGCTCGCTGAGGGGAGGCCGCGGCGGGCGAAGAGGAGGAAGGAGCAGAAAGGAGGAAGGAGGAGGAACCGCCGCCATGAGTGTGGAGGCGTACGGCCCCAGCTCGCAGACCCTCACCTTCCTGGACACCGAGGAGGCCGAGCTGCTCGGCGCCGACACGCAGGGCTCCGAGTTCGAGTTCACCGACTTCACCCTCCCCAGCCAGACACAGACCCCGCCCGGGCCGGGCCAGGCAGGGCCGCAGCAAGGCCAAGGGCCCCCCGGTGCGGGGCAGGGCCCGCCGGGGCCGCTGGAAGCGCAGGTGAGGAGGGTGAGGGGGGAGCCCTGAGGGGGGCACGGGTGGGGTTTGGGACCCCCGGGAGCGTCGTGGGGACCCCCGAGATCCTCGTATGGAGCCCAGGGATCCTCGTGGGGGCCCCGGGTTCTTCGTGGGGGCCCCGGGTTCTTCGTGGGGACCCCCGGGTTCTTCGTGGGGACCCCCGGGGTCCTCGTGGGGACCCCCGGGATCCTCGTGGGGACCCCCGAGATGCTCGTATGGGCCCCCGGGGTCCTCGTGGGGACCCCCGGGAGCCTCGTATGGAGCTCCGGGGTCTTCGTGGGGACCCCCGAGATGCTCGTGTGGGGACCCCTGGGAGCCTCGTGGGGAGCCCACGGGGGTCCCTCTGGTCCCCTCGCCCCCTCCCGTCGCGATGCTCGTGTAAAACAACCATAGAAGGTCGGTGTTAATTCGTGGGTGTTTTTTGTGCTTTAAACCTGGGTTGTGGAAAGTTGAGCGCTGAGGGAGTTCGGATTGGATTTTTTTGCTTCCCCTGTGACCGAACTACGGTTTTAATTCGGTATTATTGTTGGGTTTTATCCTCGTTTTCTGCGGGGGGGTTTTGTGGGAGGGAGAGTGCATTTTGGCCTGAGATTTAAGTTTTGCTTCGTGGTGGGTATTTTTTCTTTCTTTATTGTAGTGTTGATGGTGGTTGGTACAAAAAAAGTCAAATTATATTTATTTAACAATTCACAAAAGCGACGGCAGGGAGGGAATATCGATTGTGTGCTCCAAAGAAGTGGTGCAAGTGAAGATGCTCTCACTGCTGCATCTTCTCTGTGCCTGTGGTAAAACCAACAAAACCACTCAAAAACTCTCCCATACTTTTTAAAACCTCCCCTTTTTCTCCATTTTAAAGATCATGGAATACTCAGTTTCCTTAAACTCCCGTGGTCCCATTATTAACAATTAAATGCTTCTACATTACCCACGTGTTAAGGGATGAGTTTAAAGAGGAGCTGAAAGTTTTAAGTAAGTTTTTAGCCCAAACCAGACCTCGTGGAGCTGATTTTATTTCACCTTTTGCTTACAAAACGTGCAGCATCAGGGCTGGGAGTGGAGCAAACTGGCAGCAGAGCCAGCACTGAGGACCCTCAGGAGGTTTTCGCCTGTCCTGGGGGTTTATCCCGGGACAAACCGAGTCCCTTTTGTCACTGCAAGGGTTCGGGGACATCCTGGGTGGTGCCGCAGGATGTGCTCAGGTCGGGGTGTTGATCAGGAAGAGACCCCGTGGGTTGTTGGTTTGTTTTCTTTTAGGTTTGGGTTTGGTAGAATTTCTCCAATTTGAGCATTGAGAGAGCAGACTTATTTAGTACGAGGAGGAAAATCGTGTCTGGGACATGAATTGCTTTTAAATTTTTAATCAAATCTTAGTTTTTAAAGCTTTTAATGGGTTGTGATCACTCCAGAACTCACAGCAGACAATATATGGCCAGAAAAAGGAGAAAAACCACCCCAAAATAAGCCTCATAAGCTAAAAGACCAGACAAGAGGATTATTAGTTGGTCTTTTTTTTGTCTAAACATGTTTGAAAAGCCTTTGAAGTCAAGAGTAAAAAAAAGCAATAAAAGATCTGGAGAGCACATTCAGGTGCTGGTTTGTCTGTAAGGTCTGACCTGGCAGAGAGGAAGGGATTTTATGGGTTTTTCTTTTAATCATTATATTGATGTTTCTCCAAACTCCTGTGGCCCTCCCAGCCCTCATTTTGTCTTTAGAAATAGGGGAATTTTGGGAGGGTGTGGAGGGAGAATGGCCCTATTGCAACAAGGCCTCCCACAAGGGGAATAAGTCTGGTTTCCTGCCGAGCTGGAGTCAAACAAACCCCCCGGACCTGCTCAGACCTGCCCTCTCCGCGGCCTCACCGCTGATAACATCACAAAGGAGGGGCTTTCCTTAAGGTTCGGGGCAAATTGGGCTGCCTTCACCAAATCATTGAGCTCCTTGTGCCTTTTGGCAGGGGGCGTATCCAAAAGGAGCTTCCGAGGCCTCCAAATTGATCACGTTTTGCTTAATTAAATATTATTCCTGTGATTATAATTAAAGCTAATTAAAGAAATACGTGAGGCTGATGAAGGTGTAAACTTGTGCTCTGCTGCTTCGTGTTCTGGTGTCTTTTTAGTGCCCTAGTGTTTAAAAAATACCAAATATTTTAGGGAAATGTGGTGGATTAGTCTTATAAAAACTTCCTTTCCCAAAGTCTATTTATTAACACTTTAGGAGGATGTTAAAATTGATCAGTGTCCAGTTGACAAAAGATAAAAAGCAAGTATTCTCTGCTGTTTTTCTTCAGAAAGCTCTATTATTATTGTTTACCTGTCATTAAGTAGAAGAATAGATTTGCCTCAATATTTCAAGGTAAATTTAAAGGTTGCCCAAAGAAGCTGTGGCTGCTCCTGGATCCCTGAAGTGCCCAAGGCCAGGTTGGGATGGTGGAAGATGTCCCTGCCTGTGGCAGTGAGTGGGACTTGTTGATCTTTAAGTTCTTTCCAACCCAATCCATTCTGGAATCCAAGAATTCTCTGAAATTCCCTTTTCTGCCTTGTTTTTCACAGCCAAGGACTGTCCCAACCAGGCCCACGGTGTAGATGTGGGGACTAAGCTGGTGGAATGGCTGAAGGGGACTGGAGCAGCCTTTAGGTTTTTGGTCTAGCCCAAGCAGGCTGGATTTAATTTCCAGTCCTAACAAAGCCTTTTTTGTCTTGGCAAAATGACTTGTTGTTGCTCAGGTCCCATCTGGAAGCTGAGCCAGGGTGGGGTGGGGGCAGTGCTCTCACCCAGAGCCACTTCCTCCTTCTGAAAGGGAAAGCAAACCAGCCTTGCTGGGAGATTATCAGAACCTGCAGTGAAGAGTTTAGAGCTTCTCAGTAAACAATCTACAAACCACACCTTGGCTTAGCCAGACAAGTCCAAAAATGGGGCTTTGCCTTCAGTGTGAGGGGGGAAATGCCCTGAATTGGGACCTGGTGGTGTGGAAATGCATCCCCAGCACTGGTGGGGCTGAGGGCTTGGTACCAGAGTCCTCTTCTAGCAAAACACCTCCTTAAGTGCAATTAGTTTGCTTGTTCCAGCTTGAAATGCAGCCCTTGAAAGTGGAAGGCCATGAAGTGGATCCAGGTGTGCTCACCTGGGGAGCAGCTCCTGGGATGGGTGGGGAATGGGCTGTGGGAATGGGCTGTGACTGCCCCTCTGGGGACTCACAGTGGGCAGGACAATCCTGCAGTGGGATGGAAAGGACCTTAAAGCCCCTCCTGTGCCACCCCGGCACGGGCAGGGACACTCCCAGGGCTGGGGCAGCCACAGCTTCTCTGGGCAGAGAGCTGCATAACCTGCTTTACTCTCCTCCAGTTCCATCCCCTGCACTTGATTGTCCCCCAACCCCTATTTTAGAGCCCAGAAAGGATCAAGGAAGTGCCCAGGACCTCGTGGAGGGGGTGGTTTGGTGCTCACTTTGGAGCTGCTGAACTTGCTGTGCCAGAAGTTGCAGCCAGCACTTGGAAAACAGAGAAGTGCCCTCTCCCTCCCTCCCTCCCTCACCCAGCAGTTGATGGTGCCAGATTTTTAATCCTGTGCACATAAAGTGACATCACAGGAGGGGTTGGAACAATCACTTCCTCCTTGGGAGCCTGCCAGGGCCTCGGGCTCACCACTGCCTTTTCACAGGACAGGTGACATCAGTGACAGCAGTGACATCAGTCCTGCCCAGCCGAGGGCAGGAGCTCCCCAGGGGGACACCACCACACTCACCTCGTGCACAACTCCAAGGAACCTGCAGTTGGTGCTTCATTTTCTGCCTTGAAAAGGCTAAAAAAGAGAGGAAAACCCAAACTTTACTATCATCTCACAGTGCAGGAATCCAGTTTTTTATGAGCACCTCAAAAATGTGGTGGATTTGTCAGCTGATGTGTGTAATAGTGAGTTGTGGCTCTGGGGAATAGAGAAATGCACCTGTTTTGGGCCAGAAAAGTTGAGAATAGAAAAATGCACCTGGGTTAGACTCAAAAAAACCTGCTACTTGTGGCTCTAAGAACTGCAGATGAACTTAAAGCTTTGGGATTCCACCATCAGTGATTAAGTAATTTCCTGTCTTATGAAGTGGCACTATCAATTTCAAATGGATGTATCAATTTAGGGGGCTGGTTCTCCTCTCACACCTGTGCAGAGAGAGGATCTGCCTCCAGCACACTGATGGCTCCTTCAGTGTGTTCTCATTCCCTTTGCCCAGCCTATTAAAAGCCAGAGCCTGGAGATGCCCTCAATGAAAAGTCAGACCATTTATTTATCTGTGTTTTGCAAATGCCCCTCATTTCATTTGAAGCTAATGAAACAGAGCTGAGCCAGTCCCAGCTGCTGAGGGCAAATGGGAAGTGGCTCCTGCTTGGTTTTCAATTTAACTCTTGCAAATTGTTAAATTTTAATGTGCAATATTGAAACTGCCCTGGCCTGGCACCTAAATTAGACTTCCAGAGAAGGCAGATTGTTTTGTTTTGGTTTCTTTGGGAGTTGCAGCTTGAAAATGCTACAGCAACTGGTTCTCTCAGATGTTTTTTGACTAAAGGTTTAGTGTTCTCACAGTTTTCTGGCAGAGAAAGTTGCAGATATCAAAAATTGCCTGAAATTTTAAGTGCAGAAGAGTTGTTAAAAGGCTGTTTTCATAGACAGAGGCCTTGAGGGATTTTTATCCTCTCATTTAGAATTGTGGAGATAAATCTTGTCTGACCAAATACTTTTAAATACAACACTGGAATGGGTTAATATATCAGATTTTGCTGTTAGAGGGGAATCACCTCAGATGTACTGTTAATTATTGCTGTGGTGATCCTTTTTCCACTCAAAATTCACATGGATTGTGATGTATTTATCCCTCCTCAGGCTCTGGGGGGATCTTGGCTGAACAAACCAAAGAATAAAACATGTGAACAAAGTCCTGGGGGTTGCTGAGCTGCTGCAGGTGTGGAATGAAACCAGGACACCTGGGAGGCACCCCCTGCCCTGGCCATGCCAAAATCCCAGGCACATCCACACCTCTCTGCTCCCTCCTGGTGCTAAATGTGCCAAAAAGGAGTTATTTTTACCAGGGTGTGGGAAAGTTGCTGACACAGCACCAAATGGTGCAGAATTCCAGGGCCCTGGCACTGGTTTGTGATCAAAAACAGGTCCTGGACAATAAAGATCCCCTTTTCAGGTGGATTCCTGAAATCAGAAAAGGAGGAAAAAACCCAGTGTTTGATCCTGCTGGAATAGTTGAAATGGAATTTTGTTATGTAAGACTGTGGAAAAATGTCACTGGAGGAAAACAATCTCCTTTTGTCAACTTTTTTCCCCACTTATCAGTTGGAGTTTAAATAATCCTGCAAAACAGGAGGTGATGGAGCAAGTATTGATTATGAGTTATGTAAGACTGTGGAAAAATGTAATCTGCAGCAAAGCAATCTCCTGGGGACTTTTTTATCAGCTGGAGTTCAAATAATCCTGTAAACCAGGAGCTCATGGGGGAAATACCCATTCTACAAGGTGTGTTTTTCAGCTCCTGGCTGCATTTTGAGCCTTTGCAAGGCCACCCAAGTGTTTGGTGGGAGGATTTAGGGCTGCCTTTCCTTGGCCCTGTGCTTTGGAGGCTGTTTTTGGGGGCAGAACTGAGAGCTCCCTCCTGGTTCCCAGGTGAATGGCCCCGATGGGATCCTGCAGAATGGGGCTGTGGATGAGAACGTGGCCAAAACCAGCCAGCTCCTGGCAGAGCTCAACTTTGAGGAGGATGAGGAGGACACCTACTACACCAAGGATCTCCCTGTGCATGCCTGCAGGTAAAACCCAATCCAGAGGGCACTTTGGGGGGGTGGAAGCAGGATTGGGGCATTTGGAGACAGCCCTCTGAGCCCCTAGAGAGAGGAAAGCTGCCACATCCACTCCTGCTCAGCTCTGACCTCCCCTGGGCAATAAACACAAGGCAGGGATGGCAGGGTGGGAATATTGAAATATTTCAGCCTCACAACTGAAGCTTGGCTCGTGTTTGATGCTTTTCCCACCACTCATATCCCCCAGTTTTCATTTCCCCTTGTTTTGGTGCTCTGCTGAGTGGTTTAGACCTTGTATTTGAATTTTGCTGCCAGCAAGCAGCCAATCACTCCTTCCTTTTTGGTTTTTGGCTTCCAGTTACTGTGGCATCCATGACCCTGCCTGTGTGGTGTACTGCAACACCAGCAAGAAGTGGTTCTGCAACGGCCGTGGAAACACTTCTGGCAGGTAAATGGTGATGGGGGAAATCACAGGGACAGCTGGGGGTTGTTTGGGAGTGTGGAGGGGGCTGGCCTTGGTGATAAACCTAGGAACTTAAATGTGAAGACTTTTTAATGAATTTCTTATTCTTTCACACTCATCTGCCTTAAAACACCCATGCACTGAGAAACTACTGGAACTGTTGGATGGAAAGAGCAAGGTCTTACCAGTGTGTGCCACAAGAAACACATTTTATTTGTCTTTTAACAGCTTTAAGTTAGTCCTAACTGTTATTTCCCTGTTAATTGAGTGGAGTGTTTTGTTTTCAGCCACATTGTGAATCACCTGGTGAGAGCCAAGTGCAAGGAGGTGACTCTGCACAAGGATGGCCCTCTGGGGGAGACAGTTCTGGAGTGCTACAACTGTGGCTGTCGCAACGTCTTCCTCCTCGGCTTCATCCCAGCCAAGGCAGACTCGGTGGTGGTTCTGCTGTGCAGGTGAGAGGGGCCCTTTGCTGCCCCAGCCCTGCCAAGCCTTGCTCCATGACCTCCTTGCTGAAGGGCACCACTTGCCTTCAGTTTGGGCCAAAAGGCATTTTAGGCCCTGTTTTGCTACCCTTGGTCCTGCAGTGGGCGTGTAGAATTCATGAATGCAATAAAGGAATGTTGTGTTATATATTGGGTTTATAGAAAAGTCCCAAATGAAGGGTTCCTTAATGGCAGAAAGGTGTTTTTCCCCCTTCTTTACCTGAGACTTTCAGCT
>JAWMRB010000082.1:1455083-1466958 GCA_035584715.1 Xiphorhynchus erythropygius
CAGTGATCTTTATGAATCCTTTTGCTGTCCTTCCCCCCTTTCAGGATGCAGAGTGCTCTCAAAACATTTGCTGTGGATGAGACCTCAGTGTCTGGCTACATCTACCACAAGCTCTTGGGCCATGAGGTGGAGGATGTGATTATTAAATGCCAGTTGCCAAAGCGCTTCACAGCACAAGGACTTCCTGATCTCAACCATTCTCAGGTAACCTCATCTCCCCTTTGCTGGGACACAGGATTTATGAGCAGAGCTTAAACAGCCTCACCATCCCATGCCTTGAATGCTAAACAGCAATAAACCCCATTTGTTTTATAGGTTTATGCTGTGAAAACAGTCCTGCAGCGTCCTCTGAGCCTTATTCAGGGTCCCCCTGGCACTGGGAAAACAGTGACCTCAGCCACCATCGTGTACCATCTGGCCAGGCAGGGCAATGGGTAAGGCCTGCTCCCTCCAAGCCTTTATCACCTTGATTTTAAAAATGAGAAGCATTTCTATCCTTGAACTACAGAGCTTTTCTCCACCTGTATTTTTCTGGGAAGACTCGGGCTTCCTTCAGAAAATACCCTTCCCCACCATATTTTTTGAGGGTGTGACATAACATGTTATTTTATTACAAGTCTAATGGAAGGAATGCCCAGCTCACTGAGGGTTTTTGGTGGTGTTTGCCCAGGCCTGTGCTGGTGTGTGCTCCCAGTAACATCGCCGTGGATCAGCTCACGGAGAAGATCCACCAGACTGGCCTCAAGGTGGTTCGTCTGTGTGCGAAGAGCAGGGAGGCCATTGACTCCCCTGTGTCCTTCCTGGCACTGCACAACCAGATCAGGAACATGGACAGGTAAGGAGGGGCCCAAAGCCCTCACCTTCACTCTTGGGGTGGGCACCACGGGGAGATGTTGGCCTTCAAGCTCAATTATTTCCTTGATTTCCTCTTTTTCTTCTGTCATGATGAGTTCAAAGTTACTTTCACTGCAATCCTAGAAATAATTAGGCTCTAAAGCAAAATTCCTGCCTTTTTTGCAGCATGCCAGAGCTTCAGAAACTGCAGCAGCTTAAGGATGAAACTGGAGAACTCTCCTCTGCCGACGAGAAACGTTACCGGGCGCTGAAACGAACGGCGGAGCGCGAGCTGCTCATGGTGAGGTTCAACCACCTCAGTGTAACCCTGGGGGGCTCCTTCTCCTGGGTCTGGATGCCCTTCCATGCAGGAAGTGATGACTCCCTGTGTCCCTCCTGCCCCAGAACGCTGATGTGATCTGCTGCACCTGTGTGGGGGCCGGGGACCCAAGGCTGGCCAAGATGCAGTTCCGCTCCATCCTCATCGACGAGAGCACCCAGGCCACGGAGCCAGAGTGCATGGTGCCCGTTGTGCTGGGGGCAAAGCAGGTAAAGCCCTGCCATTGCAGCACAGGAGGACTGCAGAAATACACCAGCATTCCCGTAGGGATGCAGAACTCTTCTCTTTCCTGAAAGGCACCTGCACGATACAAACCTAAATGACTTTATTGTGTGTTGGTCCTGTTAGTTTGCTGTTCCCGTGGCATAACCTTTGCCTGGAACATGTTGGTGCTGTTGGGACAATCTGGAGAGTGAATAAGAGTTTCTGTCCAAGTGATCAGCTGAAAAGCAAGTTGACACTAAAGGTTTCTAAGCCTTAGGTGAGATCTGAGGCTTATCACAAACCAGACATCATGATAAGCTCCTGATATATCAGGCAGTGCTTTAAACTGACAGAGGGTGGGTTTAGGTTGGATATTCAGGAGAAATTATTGACTCTGAGGGTGGGGAGGCCCTGGAATGGGAGTCCCAGAGGAGCTGTGGCTGCCCCATCCCTGGAGGTGCCCATGGCAGGGGTGGGACTGGGTGGTCTTTAAGGTCCTTCCAACCAAACCATGCTGTCGTTCAATATTTTATAGCAGGACATCACTGCTCTTTTTGCAATACCAACTCTGTCTCCCAACTTCCCACAGCTCATTCTGGTGGGCGACCACTGCCAGCTGGGCCCTGTGGTGATGTGTAAGAAGGCTGCCAAGGCTGGGCTGTCTCAGTCCCTCTTTGAGAGGCTGGTGGTGCTGGGCATCCGGCCCATCCGGCTGCAGGTGCAGTACCGCATGCACCCCGCCCTCAGCGCCTTCCCCTCCAACATCTTCTACGAGGGCTCTCTGCAGAACGGCGTCACTGCAGGTGAGACCACTCTGCTCCCCCCTCTCCCTCCTGCAGGGCCAGGGGAAGGAGCCCTTTCACTACCACTGCACTCAGCTTTGAGGGTTTCCATTGCAATGTCAAAGAGTCCCTGTTAATTTGTGCCCCTGGCTGTTTTCGTGCCCCTCAGCTGACCGTGTGAAGAAAGGGTTTGATTTCCAGTGGCCACAGCCTGACAAGCCAATGTTCTTCTATGTGACCCAAGGACAGGAGGAAATTGCCAGCTCTGGCACCTCTTACTTGAACAGGTAAATAAAACTCACCACTGCCACCTCAACGTGAGCTCAGCTGCATCATGTGCTGGCACACAGTCAGGGCATTGATTCCCATTTCTGCACTAATTCTGAGCTCATAAAACCTTGCTTGCAATTAGTGCAGGATTGAAATTGCTCGTGGGCCTCTCTGCTAAGAGCTGCCATCAGGGGTAGTGCAGGCTGAGCTGCAGTTTGGAGCTGCCTTGCCCTGGGCTGCCTTTGCAGAAAACCAGGAGAAAAAGGCACCAAGTGGGAGCAGTTCAGAGCTTGAGTGGGCTTGAATTGCTCTGTGGAGGAGTTTGTGTTCCTTCACTGGCTGTATAAGGAGCAAGGCATGAGAAAGTGCCTGATGTGTGGGATGAATAAACTGGCTGCAGTTACAGCAGGAAGGGCTGATCCAGTTGTATTTTGGAGCCAGAATTCCAGTGACTCCTGAGGCAGAGCCCTAAATCTCGGATTTTAGCAGTGGTGCAGAAGGGATGGGAATTGAATTTCCTTTATTCTATGCCTTTTTTCTGCACATTCCACCTTCTTTGTCAACGAAGGAGCTTAAACCACTCTGCTCCTCTTGGTCGTGCCTGTTTGTTCATGTGCCTGGAAGGGAAACCAGCCCAAGTTCTGAAAAAGAGATACTGAGATA
This sequence comes from Xiphorhynchus erythropygius, assembly GCA_035584715.1. Lineage (NCBI taxonomy): Eukaryota > Metazoa > Chordata > Aves > Passeriformes > Dendrocolaptidae > Xiphorhynchus > Xiphorhynchus erythropygius. The sequence continues at coordinate 1,458,177 of JAWMRB010000082.1, forward strand.
TTTTTAATCTCAGTCTGTTTCCTGAGCACCATGTGCAAGACTGGAGACAGCAGAGCAGATTGTGCACAAACAAACAGCACAATAGTTGGCTGATTGGCATTAAAAATGTCCTATATTTAAAGCTTTAAGATAAAGCAGCTGAAGGGTCTGTTTTACTGCAGGTTGGAATGTTTGTAGCACTCTTGGTTATAAAAGGACACGTGTACATTTAACTCCACCTGAAGTTCCACTTTGGAATGATGGCCTCTGTGAGTTTGGCTGTTCCAGCAAGTCCAGCTGTGTCATTCTGAGGAGGTGGAGGTGCACATGAGGAGAAATTTGTGTCATTCTGAGGCCTTTGAGGTGTTGCTTTTGGCCCGTGTTCCTCTGGGTGAGCTCCATGTGTGGAGTCAAGAGGTGACAGCAGTGACTGTTCCTACAGAGCCCAAAATGGATCTTTCTATTGAAGTGGCCTCACTTCAGCATTCCTCTTCAAGCCTTTTAGACCCATTAAGCTGCAGAAAATCAGACCTGATGCCTTCCTGCTCCTTGGATAACCCAGTCTCTCCCTCCCTGTAGGACGGAGGCTGCCAATGTGGAGAAGATCACCACGAAGCTGCTGAAAGCTGGTGCCAAGCCAGACCAGATTGGCATCATCACCCCCTACGAGGGGCAGCGCTCCTACCTGGTGCAGTACATGCAGTTCAGTGGCTCCCTGCACACAAAGCTCTACCAGGTACAGAGGAAGGCACAGAGGGGGTGAAACTGGCAGTGTTTTCATTTTCAGCCTGGCTTTAGGCGTCGGCCCATGTTGGATTGTGGAGCATTTCAGTTGATTGGGGTTAAAACTGAGCAGGGAGAGGAGTTTGGGAGGTTTGAGGTGCCACTGTGTGTCAGGGCAGCAGCTGAACAGGTCAAGGAGGACCTGCTGAGGTGTGTGCTGAAAGGAGGGAGAGCTCCCTGGGGCTCCAGCCGTGGAAAAGTTTGTGTCTTGGATGGAGAGACACACAGGGAGCCAAGCTCCATAAATTCTGATGGTCATACAGTTTATTTGCTTGGGAACATGCCCTCCCATCAGTGGGACTCCTCTACCAAACAGCAAAATTAGTTGCTACAAACAAGACAATTATGTTTAATACAGCCTTGTTTTGCAATGTTGAGAACTCCCTCAATGTTTTCACTGAAGGGAAACTTGGTGGAGAGACTTTCCCTTGTGCCAGGAATGATCTGTCCCTGTGATTCAGGGTTCTCAGAGCTGGGAGCAGCAGTGCTGATTTGGACCTCTCTTCCTATGGGGTTTAGGAATAGTCAGAATTCTTTTTGGCAACACCCCACCAAAGGGCTGATTTCCACAGCTGGGGGGAAATAGGAGAGCCATAAAGCAATTTCTCCTAAACTGAGCCTCTCTGTTTCCCTCCAGGGAAACTTATTTAGTGACCAGTGGAATTACCAAATCATTCCTCAGCCCAAAAATAACATTTTTGTCAAATGATGGGAGGGTTGAGGGCATGGCCAGCACTTCTGGTAATGCCTGTTGGTACCAGACCTGTTTTGCTCCCGTGATTTACGTGTTTTCCTCTGTTCCAGGAAGTGGAAATTGCAAGTGTGGATGCCTTCCAGGGCCGGGAGAAGGACTTCATTATCCTGTCCTGTGTGAGGGCCAATGAACACCAGGGCATTGGGTTCCTCAATGACCCCAGGAGGCTCAACGTGGCCCTGACAAGAGCCAGGTAAGGTGGGGCTGGGAGAGGACACAGGGAATGGCTTCCCACTGCCAGAGGGCAGGGATAGGTGGGATATTGGGAAGGAATTCCTCCCTGGGAGGGTGGGCAGAGAAACTGTGGCTGCCCCTGGATCCCTGGGAGTGTCCAAGGCCAGGTTGGAGCACCCTGGGACAGTGGAAGGTGTCCCTGGATGATCCTTAAAGTCCCTCCCAACCCAAACCATTCTGTGCCATGTTTATCTCAACGCAATCAGTGCTCCCATTTGGCATCAGGAATTCAGAAGCCACTGAGTCATTCCCCTCTGTTTTCAGGACAGATCTCTTCCCTTTATATCCTTCTTTATCCCTTCCAACAACCATCCTTTGACTATTTGGCTTCTAATGGATTTGATTCCAAGGAAGCTGATGTAAAATCCAGCCTGAGGTTGGTTGTCTTCCTTGGTTTCTGGAAGCTTTGGAAGCAGTCAGGGGTGGTTGGTGGAACACAATGCCATGCTGGGCAAGCCTGAAGAAGGAAGTTTGTGATTCTTGAGCAACTGGCTGCTGCAATCTCCTTCCAGGTGTTTTGTCATGGTGTGGAAACATCTGCTGTAAACAGAGCAGTTGCTCCTCCTGCCCTTGGGTGCTCCAGTTTGCTGCCAGAGGGGCATTTGGAGGCTGTCCTGACATCACCACCTAACATGAGTTTATTTGGTTTTAACAAAGCTAATTTGAGTTTCTCCTGCTTTTGTGCAGGTATGGAGTGATCATTGTTGGGAACCCCAAAGCCCTGTCCAAGCAGCCACTCTGGAATCACCTCCTGAATTACTACAAGGAGCAGAAGGTGCTGGTGGAGGGACCACTGAACAACCTCCGGGAGAGCCTCATGCAGTTCAGCAAACCCCGCAAGCTCGTCAACACCATCAACCCCGTGAGTGACCCCTCCCCTGGGGGCTGGGGGATCAATTAGGGATCAATTAGAGATCAGAATTGGGTGGAGTGAACAGTCCCCAGCACGACCTCACCCCCCTGCAACTCCCTGTGGTGGGACCCAGGGAAGCTGCTGCCTCAGCTGTGCCTGTGTTGAAAGACCCTCCCAAAATGGGGATCTTTTAAAGTGCCACATTTTGGGAGGGGCAAGTTCTGAGATGAAGGGACTGCTCTGTGCAGAGATGGCAAGCCCAGGAGGCACATGGACTCCATAGCATTGCCCCCAACCCTCAGCCTGCAGGTTTTATACTTGATTCTTGAACATAAAACAAGCATTTACTGGGGGGAGCCTGTTCAGCCATCACAGGCCAGTGGTGTGAGCAGAGCAAGGCAAAAACTACCAGCAGAGCCTCCAAACAGGCTGAAAACTCCTCAGGTGTCTCCCAGTTGGAGAGAGGCTGCCTGTCAAATCTCACTCCTCGTGGTGGAGTTGGAGCTGAAATGATAACTGGAGGTTTCCTGTGCCTTGGAAGGGATTCATTTCCTCAACCCTTGTAAACTCTGCATGATCTTCTCCCAGCTTTTCCTCTCCCTGGGGCTGCAGTGCAGAGTGGCCAAGGCCAGGGCTGTGTCTGACTGCCCCCATCCTTGCAGGGTGCCCGTTTCATGACCACTGCCATGTATGATGCCAGGGAGGCCATTATTCCAGGATCTGTCTACGACAGGAGCAGCCAAGGTAAAGCAAATGAGCCCAATTAGCACCTTTTTCATTGGTTCTTTTTATCCCTAACTGGTCCTTGGGGTGTGGTGTCTTCCACACTTGAAAGCTTTAAATGTTAGAAGAGCCACTCCAGGGAAACAGGGAATTTAAGGACTGGGAATGGTTATGATCTGCCTGGATTTTGCTTTCTGTATATAGAATCCATTCTGCAGGGAAAAGGGAGTGTGTGAAACACTTGAGGAATCTCAGATGGCTCTGTAAGAGTAACTGGAGGAATGAACATGTGTTAGATGAGCCTGTGGCATTTTCAAGTGTGGAATAAGCAGTGAAGCAGAAATGCTGGTGGTTCTTGGCAGTGCTTGGCCTGTCCTGTCCACTGCTGGTCCTTCCTGCTCCCTTCCCACCTGAGAGCAGGACCATGATGTCTGAACTCACCATGGCTTTCCTCCTGCTCCCCAGGGCGCCCATCCAACATGTACTTCCAGACCCATGACCAGATTGGGATGATCAGTGCTGGCCCCAGCCACGTCACTGCCATGAACATTCCCATCCCCTTCAACCTGGTGATGCCCCCGATGCCACCCCCGGGCTACTTCGGCCAGGCCAACGGGCCCGCTGCAGGTACAGGGGGGGAGAGGGGGCAAAACCCCCACATTTCATGTCTGGGGTGATCAGCTCTTTGTGGAAACCTCTTTGCATGAGCAAAACTTCTCACTGTGGGTGGGGATCAACCCTTTTGCAGGACGTGGGGCCCCGAAAGGGAAGACTGGTCGTGGTGGGCGCCAGAAAAACCGTTTTGGGATTCCTGGAACGAGTCAGTCAAACCTTCCCAACAGTCAAGCCAGCCAAGATGTGGTGTCCCAGCCTTTCTCCCAGGGTCCGCTGACTCAGGGCTATATCTCCATGAGTCAGCCTTCACAGATGAGTCAGCCTGGGCTCTCCCAACCAGAATTATCACAGGTAAGCAGCCCTGGGCGGGGAGTCTGGTCTTGTTCCTGGGGTTTATGGGGTTGGTTTGTGTGCAGGCACGTCCTCGTTCCTGGTAGGGGGAGGGAAATGAAACTGAAACCATTTCCAGTGGCTGAGCTGCAGCATTTCTGCATTGTTGGGCTCTCTGGGGCATCCAAGTGAAATGCTGCATGTACAGCCCTGAGCTGGAGCCTCAGCTCTGAGCTACCAAACCCCCCTTTATTTATAGAAATTCTGCACCAAAAAAGAGCAGATTTCAAAAAAAAACCCACCAACCCTCTCCCACTGCATCATTAACCCCAATGTTCTGCTTTATCAGGGAGCACGTGGTGATGACTTGGAGGTTTACAGAGCCTTTCCCTTTCAGGACAGTTACCTTGGTGATGAGTTTAAATCCCAGATTGACGTGGCACTGTCACAGGACTCAACTTACCAGGGTGAACGTGCATATCAACATGGTGGAGTGACGGGACTGTCACAGTATTAGAGTGTAAGACCCTCAGGGCCCCCTCCCTGTGCCCCCTGCCCTCCCTGCAGCCCCCTGAGCAGTGCTGGGGCTCAGCAGTGCTGCCCTAACACAGCTCCTCTCCTCCCCTCTCTCGGCAGGTTGAGGAAGAAGAGCTAAGCTTGCGTGGAGCTTAGTTCATCAGCATTTTATTCTGGGTAATAAAAAAAATAAAATAAAATGGATACCTGTTTTCCACTGCTAAAACTGAAGCACCACTGTGTGAGAGCAACAGGAGAAAGAAACCAACCAACGGAGAGGAGAGAGAGAGAGAGAGAAAGGAGCGCGCGAGAGAGCCCACTGCTATAGCTCACTGAGACAAGGAGACTGACCGGAGAGGAGAGAGAGCCCTGACGGACCTGCTGGCGCCTCCCTGGCAAGGAACTCACCCCAACACGAGTGGTCAGCTGAGGCCCTGCTCCCCCAGCCCCCCCAGCTCGAGGGAAGGGCCTGGTGCAGGTTTCACTTCATTCCATCCTTCTCTGTGCGAGCAGGGCATTACCTTTCAGAGCAGACGGGGAGAGGAAAACCCTCATCTCAGAGTTGGGCTCCTTTCCAAGGGGTACTGTATTTTAGCAGGGAGTTGTTTACATTTTAGAAGCAGAGTATCTGAGGGAGGAAGAGAGAGAGAGAGATGGGGGGAGAGTCCCTGACTCGGTGCCAGCGAGCCAAGCAGAAATCCAGCAGGATCCAGCTGATGCTCAACTCTGAGATGCAGGTTTTGTTGTCCAACACTGGCTCTGAAATCTTAGTGTCATCGTGTCGCCCACATTCTGAACGGGTCTTTCGTGACGAGGTGGTTTTAAAGAGATTCTTTCAAAGGAGCACTGAGTTTTTAAGAAGTTTGTCTCTGAATTCTTAGTGGTGGACCTGGGAGATCCTTGTTCTGAGAAGCTTATAAAAAAAAAACCAAAAAAAAATCCAAAAAAAAATGTTTCAAACAAACCTTAAATTAGAGCACCAACCTTGAGAACTTTCAGTGTGATTTAAAGTTGCAGCAATCAGCCTCTTCTTCCTACATTGGCTAGCAGTTAGATGAGAGGAGCCTGCGCGCTCGGGCAGGAGGAGGGTTTCAAAGTGTTTTCTGTCTGCTTTAATTGGCTACTGTCTGGACTCTACTCTGTGAAAAACAAGCCTTTCTGTCAGATGAACTTTGCGCTTGAAAGGGGATGGGTTCCTGTGCCCTTCGGCCCTGGAGGCAAGATGCAAACAGACCTGCTTTCCTCCCACAGCTTGGGGGAAGAAGTAGTGGAAACTGGGGATTATATTGGTTTGGAAGGACAGACTCTCTACGACCTGAGCAGGTGGGACGAGTGGACAAAGCAGGCAGGTGGTGGAAGGTGGCCTCGGAGAGCTGGGTTGAATTCAGAGAGGATGGGTCAGGCTTTGGTGTGGCTTCTTTGGTGATTTAACACAGGAGAGTTGGCAGGTTCAGGTGTTGGGAAAGCAAAGCCAGAGCAGCTTTGGCAGGGAGTGGCCACGGCTGGGCCATCCGTGCTGGCTGGGAGTCAGGCCTGAGGACAGCACATGAGAGAAGCCATCCAATTTCTAAGTTGTACCCGTGTCTGAAACGAGTCAGATGGGAACACTGGGAGCATTTTATTTCTGTCGAAACCTTTTTAGAAACAGCACAGAGAATTGTCGATTCCTCCAGAGACCCATTTGTACCAGATCCCGAAATTAGACTGACCTCTACCTCCCAATTGGCCAGGAACAGTAGAGAGTGATCCACTAACCTGGGTGGGTGTTTTTCAAGTTGGAGTTAAGTTTAGCTTTATACTCAAAAGGGCTCCAAGTGTTTCTAGTCTTTTTTTTGGGGGGGGAACTCAAAATACCTCTCATCTGAATGTACTTTGACACCGTAAAACCCCCCTTTTTGTACCCGGGGAAGCCCTTCCATTCCTGTCCTTTCTGTAGGTTGTTGCCCCGCTTTCATGCCCTGTATTTGCTGTAGTTTCCCCCAGTGTCTCCCCCCAGTGCTGTGAACACCCCCAGCCCACGAGGAACGTGCTCCCAGCCCCGGGACTCGTGTCCACCCTTTCCCTCCGGCCCGGCAGCGACCGGAGACCGAGAACTGCAAAAAACAAACACCCCCCAAACCCACAACCACCAAAACCCATTCTTTTCTCATCCAAAGCCTCCAGAGTTTAGACCTCTAAAACCAGTGAAAGAATGGAGACACAGGCCACCTTCCTTCCTCGTGAGATGGACTGTTTTATTTATTAACATTGCCGAAGGGCTTTTTAATTTTTTTCCTTCCGTAGGCTGCGTAGTTGGCGTAGACTTTGCTGATAGGTTTGAGCTGGACCCCTCTGTGCAACGCTACCCATGAGTGATGTAGCCCCCTCCTCTCCCCTCACCCCTTTATTTCACTGCTGGGAATGCTTGGCCTCTGCTTTGTGCTGGTTTTTTCCTTTGTAGCAGTTAACTCTTTTTGAGTTTTACAAATCCAGACATCAGTGCTAGCACGGTGTTTAACTCTTTTTTTTGTTTTTTTGATTTAAAATTCTTCTGTTGTTTGTTGTTTTTTTTTTTGTCTCAGTTTGTTTTAAACCTGTTTTGTCATCGATAAAATACGAAATAAACAGCTCTTGCATTCAAGGTGGCCCCTAAGTTTCAATGAGGAAACCATACAACGTTCATTAAAGCTTAGTCTGATTGTATAAACTTCAAGTTTATTACTTTTTTTTAAACACAGACTAGTACAAAAGTGGGGGGGGTGCATAGCAAGGGGGAGGGGGGGAACAACTCAATTGGGATTGCTGTGAAATGCCCCAACCCTCTTCCCTGCAGGATTTGGGAAGGGCTGGACCTCGAGGTGCCCAGTGCTCTGCAGTAAACATGGGAATGGCTTTTTCCCCTGGTGGGCTTGGGTTCTGCAGGAACAGCCAGGTCTTGGCACCACCCTGGGCATCAACTCGGTGTGGCTGCTCCAGGAGGGGGGGTTTGTCCTCCACGGTGTTGGAGAACCACGAGAGGAGTCACCTCGTGGCCTTCGTGCCACGGCACAGGTACAAAACAACTCATACTTGAAGGTTTGCTTGCTCCTGGTCTGAAATCTGAACTCCCTGGAGTTCAACCCTACCCCAAGGCCTTGGAACTCTGCAGGGGTTTCAGCTGGAGCAGGGCTGGGAAAAGATGGGGAAACTACAACTAAAATACTCGAGCTGCTCCAGTGTTGGTCCTCAGCCACACGTTTTAGGGGTGGTGTTAAACAAAAACACCATCACAGGGACCCCCCAAGGGGTTAAACCCTTTAAACCCTCAGTGCTTCCCCCTGAGGGGGGAAAGGAGGGGGGAAAACTTCATCAGACCTCAAAGACGACACAACATCGGTACAGAAACAGCAGAGCAAAGAACGGCTGGCCGTGGGAGCAGGTTCACAGTTAAAAGAAAAACAGGAAAAATTCAAGTCTAACTCAGATTCTAATTCTTTTCCCACCCCTTAACCCTAAAAACACCACCCCAAGGGCTGTGGGGTGGTTTTACACACCCAGGCACCAGCTCAGCAGCTGGAGCTGGGATTTAAACCTGGAGCTGCTGGGAAACTCCGAAGGGGGGAAGCAGAGTGCTCACCCAGGGGCACACGGTGCAAATTTGGGTTCCTGCCGCCCGGGGCCAGCACAGAGAGCAGCAAATAAACCCAAAAGAACCCTAAAACCGCACACGGGCTGGAGAGCTCTGCCCTTGCCTGATGCTCGGCTGCCACCTGGCTCCTGCCGTGGGACACGCAGGGACAGAGGGACACAGGGACAGGGGCAGAGACAGAGGGACACACAGGGACAGGGGCAGGGACAGAGGGATGGACAGGGGCAGAGACAGAGGGACACAGGGACAGAGGCAGGGACAGAGGGACACACAGGGACAGAGGGACACACAGGGACTGGGGCAGGGACAGGGGCAGGGACAGAGGGACACACAGGGACAGAGGGACACACAGGGACTGGGGCAGGGACAGGGGCAGGGACAGAGGGAC
>JAWMRB010000082.1:1501763-1515501 GCA_035584715.1 Xiphorhynchus erythropygius
CCTCCCTACCTCGGGGTGGGGAAACTGGAGGGGCAGCCAAGGGCAGGAGCTGCAAACCCTGGATTTCAGGTGCAAGCACGTGCCAGAGGGAGGAGACAGCAGGGAGCTGCTGGGATTTACATGGAATTCCCACAATGAGCAATTCCTGACCCAAGGAAACCATAAAGATTATTGCCCAGAACTCACACCCTGCAAAGGGTCTTGGAGCAGCTCCCCCCTTTTACCTTTGGTGTCAGGAGAGGGTGTTGGAAGCTGCTCTGTGGCCTCTGCCTCAGGTCTTTTCATCTGGATCGGGTAGCCACTCTTCTCCAACCAAGCCTTCAGGTTTTCAATGTACTCCCTCCCAAACAGCATCGAGTCATCGAAGTTTGGGAAGAGCGTCGGGGCCGGGGCCATCTCCTGGAGCCCCACAGCTTCCAGGATCTTCTCCTGCCTGAAAACAGAGGCCAGGGCAAAGGTCTGGCCCAGGAGAGCCAGGGACTTCCTGCACAGGGAGACAGTGGTCTCAAAAGCACTGGCCATCTCTCTGGGGTTGGCAAAGCCACTGGTTTTAATGCTTAACTCATAGGCATTGCAGGCCATGAGCAGCGGGGTGACCCCTTTGAGCAGCCGGTCCTGCAGCCTCATGATGTATTTGTCGAAGGGTTTGATGATCTCGAAGAAGCAGTTCTTGGTCTTCACGGCCCCCTTGTCCAAGAGCATGTTCAAAAACTCGTTGTCCACTTTGGGGGTTTTGAGGGCAGCGTGCTGCAAGCTCTTGATGGTGAAGAAACAGTAATCCCTGTGCTCTGGCCTCAGGGAGCACTTGAAGGAAGCCAACATTTTGGCACAGGTCTCGGTCTCCAGCTCGAAGAGAGCCCCGAAGAGGCGGGAGAACTCGGCGTCGTTCTTGATGGCGTGGAACCCGGCCCACTTGATGATCTCCATGCCAAACGTGGAGAAAATGTCTGATTTGTCCACGAGGTCGAAGTTGAGGTTCCTGAACACGTGGGCAGGCTTGGGGAGCCTCAGGATGGGTCTCTGGGCTGCCAGGGCCGGCCTCTGGTTAGGCCGTGGAGGCAGCTTTGGGATGGGCACGGGCCTCTGGTCGGGTCGTTCGGTGCCTTCCAGGGGCTGCTCCGGCGGCTTCGGATCGAGGCCCGGCTGGGGTTTTTTCACGTTCCATTTCTTGAGGGGAGTTTTGATGTCCCCTTTGAACACCTTAGCTTTAACCACCCCCCTCGTGAGCCGCTTGCCCCGCAGGACTCTCCCCCTTCCGACGCCCCCCCTCCAGATCTGGGGGTGGAACTCGCTGTCCTGGACCCCGAACTCCACGTCGTACTCCTGATTTTCCACACTGCCATACTCTTCATCCATGAGTCCCGGTGATCTGAAATCACCCAAGATATCTGCAGGGCTAAAATCAGGTTCGTGTGGTCCCGTGGCTTCCCAAGAGTCAGGAGGGCCATAATCCTGCTCGTGGGAAGCCAGGCCCCCATAATCCCTCTCGTGGGAAGTCGGGGGTCCGTACTCCCGGTCGCGCGACGCCGGGCGCCCATACTCCCGATCTGGGGCAGATGGGTGCCCATAGTCCCTATTTTGGGCAGCTGGGTGCCCATAGTCCCTATTTGGGGCAGCTGGGTGCCCATAGTCCCTATTTGGGGCAGCTGGACGCCCGTACTCCCGGTCATGAGGCGCGGGGCGGCCGAATTCCCTCTCCCGTGGCACGGGGCGGCCGTACTGCTCGTGGTAATAGTTGTCCTGGCGTAGCAGGGGGCTGCCAGGCCTGTAGGAAGGGCCTGGGTAGTCTTCCCGGGGGTCTTCAGCCCACTCCTCGTGGGGGTGGTGCTGGGCGCTGTCGTGGGGGTATCGCCCCTCGTCGGGGAAAGCCTCGTCGAAGCGCGGCCTGGGGATGGGCCTGGGGTGAGCTGGAAGGAGAGAACACACCAATGCACTGGCAGGAGTGGTGGGAGAGGCATTTAATTAACATATTTCAAGGCTTAAAAGAGTCAAGAGAGCAAAATGATCCGAGGGAACGCACGTATCTAACCCTGGGATGCTCCTGTTTGGTTTGTTGTGTATTTTGAGTAATCCAAGTTCTGCCACAACCCCCCTGATTTTTGGTTTGTGGTTTCCTCAGCTGATTTCAGCACCCAAAATGTTTCGGCTGGGTTTTCTCACGTGGAGAAACATCCAAACTTCTTGTTTCACTGAACCCCTGAGATGGGAAAAGGCCTCTGAGCCCAAGCTGTGCCTGATCCCCACCTTGTCACCCAGAGCAGAATTCCCAGGCTGAGGGGCAGGAATTCCACAGCTCCTTTTCCCTCCAAACTCACACAACAACCACCTAAAATAAGGAATTTCCAGTATTGCTGACTTTGCAAAGTATCCAACATTCCTATTCCCTAATTCATTGGAGAAAGTAAAGAATACTTGAAAAAAATTAAAGCATTCGATGGAAATTATCCCTCCAGGGCTCGCAGAACTTTAAAAATAACAGGTCTTGAAACTCTCCCACGAATGTACATCCCTGTGAATGTGATCCAAGTTATTTTTACAGACATTTTAGATATCAAATCTAGAAGAGAAAATCACTTGGAGATCACGTTTTATGCCCATTCACGAGCTCCAATGCCCCGCTTTTGGCTTTATCCCTTGATCCATCACAAAATACAAAGACCCAAAGGCTTCCCATGCCCTCCTACATTTATTGAATGATTTATTTAAGTCACCACCACAATCCCATGCTGGACCCTGCTGCAGCCTGGACACACCACCCCCTTTGTCTGAAATCGCCTTTCCCCCCCTCACAACTCGCCCAAAATCGATATTTTATTAAAAAAAATAAAATAAAAAAAACCCCCTCAGAGCGCGAGGAGCCCTCAAATGGAAGGCGCCGCGGGCAGGGGCGGCGCATCCCCCTCACCTTTAAATCGCTGCCCCGCGTCGTGGCCGCCCTCGGCTCGGTACCGCTTCACCTTGTCCTGCACCACGGCGCCGAAGCTGTCGCGGCCCACGCGCCTCGAGGCCATTTTTGTCGCCGCCGGCCCCCGGCGCGGGGGGCGCGGGCCTTGCCTGGCGGCCTGAGGGCAGGGCAGGCGAGGCCAGGCCCGGCTGTGCCGCCGCTCCGCCCCTCGCTGCCCGAGCCCCCCCTTGAGGAGGAGGAGGAGGAGGAGGAGGAGGATGAAGAGGAGGAGGAGCCCGAGCGGGGCCCGGAGCGGAGCCGAGCCCGGCCCGCCCTCAGCGAGGCGGCCCCGCCACACCGGGGGGGTGGGGTGGTGTTCACTGCGCCTGCGCGACCCCCGCAGTGTCGGCCACGCCCCCTCGCGATGGCCACGCCCCTCCTCGTCTGTGGCCACGCCCCCTTTATTGATTACTAATAGCCCTCCTCGCCTGTGGCCACACCCATTTATTGATCACTAATAGCCCGCCCCGCTTGTGGCCACGCCCCTTTTATTGATCACTAATAACCCTCCCCGTCTGTGGCCACACCCATTTATTGATCACTAATAGCCCTCCCTTCGGTGGCCATGACCCTTTATTGATCACTAATAGCCCTCCCTTCGGTGGCCACGCCCCCTTTATTGATCAACGAGAGACCTCGCCACTGATGGCCACGCCCCTTTTATTGATCTCTAATAGCCCTCCTTTTGGTGGTCACGCCTCCCTTTTATTGATCCATAAAACACCTATTTGGTGGCCACGCCGCCTTTATTGGCTGATATTTCCCTTCCTTTGCTGGGCACGCCCCTATTATTGATCACTAATGCTCCTCCCTTCGGCCGCCACACCTCCTTTATTGGCCGATAACGCCCTACCCCTGATGGCCACGCCCCTTTTATTGGCCAATCAGGCCCCTCCTTTGATGACCACGCCCCTTTAATAACGATAACCCTTTGGCCACGCCCCTCATTCACTGCCCGTGTGCTTTGGCCACGCCTCTCCATTGAGACCACACCCCTTTCCATCAAACCACGCCCCTTTCCTTCAGGCCACGCCCCCGCCGCCCCCGCCCGTCCCACCGCGCATGCGCCGCCCCATCCCTTGCAGGAGGGCGGGCGGGCGGTGCCGGTGCCGGTAAGCGGAAAGAACCGCGCGTGGGGCGAGGCGGGGGGGAGCGTCCCGTGGCTGTCCCGCTGTAACGGCGCGGGGACGCCGTGGGAGGCCGCGGGTGGCCGTGGGAGCGGCGATTCGCCATGCCGCTCCGCGCCTTTTCTGGCGCCCGTGGGCGCGACTTTTGTCCCGCGCGCATGCGCAGAGAGGCGGTAGGTCCCCCCCCACCACAGGCCGGGTACGGTGGCCGAGCGGGGCCCGCCCGCCCGCGCCTTTTGTCCGGCGGGAGCGCAGGTGGGTCGTGAGGGGAACCGGGGCTGGCGATCCCACGGCGGCGATCCCGGCTCTCCGTGCCCTTCCCGGAGCTGGAGACACCGCGGCGGGATCCGGGGGAGCCTGTTCAGGGGATGCGGGGCCCACTGAGGGGGCGTGGGGCCCACTGAGGGGACGTGGGGCCTGCTGAGGGGACGTGGGGCCTGCTGAGGGGGCGTGGGGCCTGCTGAGGGGATGCGGGGCCCACTGAGGGGGCGTGGGGCCTGCTGAGGGGATGCGGGGCCCGCTGAGGGGGCGTGGGGCGGGCACCCATCCCAATCCTCAAATACCCCTGTAATCCCTTCTTTCTCCTCATCGCTGCCTTTTCCCCTATTAAATAACAAGTAAAAGCCAGCCGTGCCTTTGTGGGTGTATTTCTGGGGGCTTTGAGTCCTCTGAAGACCCCAAGGCGCTCGCTTTGTTTGTGGGCGGCGCTGGGGGGAGGGTTTGCACCAAAACCCGCTGTGGGCTCTCTCAGCCAGGACACGGAGGGGGAACCTCCCGATCCAGCACGATGGGCTCCAAGCAGATCGCCCAGGAAACCTTCGACGAGGCCGTGCAGGAGAACATGGTGGAGTTCGAGATGGAGCCCGAGGAGGCCGTGAGGGAGGCTGTGCTGCAGTTTGAGTCCCAAGGTGTCGTGGCCTGGGGGTCCCAGGCTGGGCTTTTGGGGGTCTGGAGGTTTGAGGGAGCCTGCACTGGGAGATGGGTCATCCACTGTGGGAAAGTGGAGCTGAGACACTGTTAATGCTGACCTGGTTTTGTGGAGTAATTATGACTGGGAAACTGGAACTGGAGGGTGGCATTTGGTCAGTGAAATGAAACTCCTTTTCCCCTCCCCAGCTGACACTCAGCTTTGTTCTAGGATGGATTTGACCATTATAGTCAGAACTTAACATTTCACCATCTCTGGGCATTGATCTTTACAAGATCTCATCTGTGATTAACTTGGCAGGTTTTGCCTTTAACTGTGACTAATCCTGCTTATTTTGCTCTCATTTTTCCTGTAGCTGGTATTAATCTTGGGTTTCTTTCCCCTTTCAGGTGTGGACCTGAGCAATATTGTGAAAGCTGTGCGCCAGCCTGCCTCTGAGAATGGGCAGAGGCAAAAGCATCAAATCCTGCTGGTAGGAGCACAAATTCATGTTGTCTCTAAGAAGCAAGGCTGTGTAATAGTATAAATAACCAGGAATAATGGCATGTCTCTTCTAGTTCTGCCTCTGTGCCATTTCTCTGGGAGCTCTTCAGCCCATTTATTCTGCAAACTAGGAATAATATAAAAATTCAAAGAGTTCCTTGCACTTTTCAAGGAAATATCTGTGGAAATGAGGCTGTACCAGGTCAGGGTTGGGCTCTGCTCCCAAGGAACAGGGACAGGAGCAGAGGGAATGGCCTCAGGCTGGGCCAGGGGAGGGGCAGGTTGGACATCAGGAGGAATTTCCTCATGGAAAGGGTGGTCAGGCCTTGGAAGGGGCTGCCCAGGGAGGTTTGGAGTGCCCATCCCTGGAGGTGTCCAAGGGACAACTGGATGGGGCACTCTGGGCAGGGGGACAAGGTGGGGTTGGGTCACAAGGCAGAGTTGATGATCCTGGAGGGCTTTTCCAACCTCAAGGATTCTGGGATTCTAAGGGCAAAATGCAGAAACTGCCTTTCCTAATCTGGCAGCAGATTCTGCTGTGGCCAGGTGAGCTCAAACCACAGATGGACTTCAGGGGAAGAACCAAAAGTAATGAGTGAGAGGTGTGAGGGTGATGAAAAGGCTGGCTGCAGTCCCTCACCAGCAAGGCTATAAAAATACTCATTAATATAAATACAAAAATGTAAAAAGGCTCATCATTGACACCTGTGAAATCAAAAAATCATGGAATGGTTTGGGTTGGAAGGACCTTAAAGCTCTTCTTGTCCCACCCCCTGCCATGGGACGCCTTCCACTAGAGCAGGTTGCTCCAAGCCCTGTCCAGCCTGGCCTTGACCACTTCCCAGGAGTGCCATGTGCTGGTTGCACCCAGTTCACCCTCTGCTGGTCATACTGGTGCCCAGTGCTGGTGTGACACTGGTGGCAGAAGCACAGAGAGGCCTCTCTTCCTCACTGCATTCTTTGCGTAGAGTTAAAACACTGCTTTTCCAGACAACCATTCCTTAGACACATCATTTTAAACTTCAGAACTGTTACCAAACCACCAGGCTGGACTGCCTGTGTGCAGCATTAACCCCTGCTCTCTCCCCCAGACTCTGGATTCCCTGGGGAGGGCCGTGGCTGACTCTGCCCTGGCCGAGCTGCCCGAGCAGCTGAGCAGCTTTGCGGCGCAGTGCCGGGAGCAGCTGGCCTTCCGCTACCTGGCCGGCCAGAACGGCGCCTACCCCGTGGTGTTCTCGGCCTGCCAGCTGGCCTCAGGGGACAGGGATCTGCTGCTCCAAGCCTTCTCCACCCTGTGTGCCCTGCTGGACGGGCAGCCGGACCTGCTGGACGCCGCGGGGCAGGAGCTGCTGCTGCAGAGCCTGCGGGAGCGGGGCGAGGACGCCGAGATGACGCTGGCCGGGATCCGCTGCGTGAGGAACGCCTGCCTGAAGCACGAGCAGAACAGGCAGGACTTTGTCAAGGGGGGCATCCTGCCCCTCCTCACCGGGGCCATCGTGCAGCACGGGGACAGTGCTGAGGTGGTCAGGACGGCGGCCTCGGCCCTGCGCATCATGACCTTCGATGACGACATCCGTGTGCCCTTCGGCCACGCCCATGACCACGCCAAGATGATTGTGCTGGAAAACGACGGGCTGAGGGTGCTCATCGAGGCTGCCAAAGGTGAAGTGAACCCCCCCTGTGGCTGTGAGTGCTGGTTGGGGGTGGGTGGGCACTGAACAGGCTCCCCAGGGCAGTGGTTGTAGCATCAGGACTGCCAGAGCTCAAGGAGCGTTGGGGTGATGCTCTCAGGCACGTGGTTGGGCTCTTGGAGATGGTGCTGTGCAGAGTTGGGCTCTGACCCTTGAGGGTCCCTTCCAGCTCTGTATAATCTGTGATTTCTTCTCTCAAAACCCTCTTGTTGTAACTTGAAGCTCTTCAAAGGCGATTCCGAGATTTGCCACTGAACTGGTGTTTAATTCTCTTGAGGAAATGTGCCCTGAGAGAGAGGAATCAGTACCCCCTTGGTGCTGCTGATAACCTCTGGAGCAGGCACGTTGTCAGAGCTATTTGTCACTGTATTTAGGAAGTATTTTACAGCCCAGAGCAGGCTGTTATCCCTGCTGAGGTGCTTCTTGCCAAGAAAAGATGTTTTGCCTCTGTCTGGAGACAGGGTTGAGCAAGTGTCACCTCTCCAATTTTAATATATAAAGGGAAATCCACTGTTTCCTGGGGTTTTTTTTAATGAAGCACAGTAAAGCACCTTAATTCCCTGCTCACAGTTCCTCCCTCCATGCTCTCTCTGCAGCCTTCACAGCTAACTCTGGTGTCCTCAGCGAGCTCTGTGCCACCCTGTCCCGCCTCTCTGTCAGGAATGAGTTCTGCCAAGAGATTGTGGACCTTGGGGGCTTGAATTTCATGGTGACCCTCCTGGCTGACTGCATGGACCACCCAGTGAGTGATGTGAAGTGGGTGTGGGCGTGGGGATGTGCTCTTCATTCCAAAGAATGGGATTCTTCTCCATGAATGAGCCTTAGACTCATTTTAGCTGCAATTAGGGTGGAAACCCAACCTCTGATCCCCATTTAAAACCTTATACACAGAATTAGGTTACCTGTGCTCTGCAGGGAAGAATTGTGAGCCCCTTGCTTGCAGTTGTCCCTCTGTCCTCCACGCTCAGCTCTGCTCCCAGAAAAGCTGAGTGTCTGGTTTCACCTAGAAGAGATTCCTGGGGCTTTGGATGCTCCACTCCCAGGGGTTGATGTTGGATTCTTTGGCAACCTCTGCCAAACCAACATTCCTTATTACTCTGCACCTGACAGTAGCCTTTCTCCTTTTCATGGGGGGTGCTGTGGCTTGCTTTCCAAAGCCTAAAACTCACTGTGCTGTGTTGAAACTGGTTCTTCTTGCTGGAGCAGGACGTGGTGAAGCAGGTGCTCAGTGCCATCCGTGCCGTGGCCGGGAACGACGACGTCAAAGACGCCATCGTCGACGCCGGGGGCACCGACCTCATTGTCCTCGCCATCAGCCACCACCTGGCCAACCCTCAGGTACCCCCTGCATGGCTGGGGATGCCCCCTGGCACGGGGGTGGAGCTCCCCTTTGGGGCTGCAGGATGGGGGTTTGCAGCTGAGCAAGGGACAGCCACTTGGAGAGCAAATGTTTGTGTCGACGGAAAGGGGTGTCCGCTTTGTGTCGGGGGTTTTCATATTCCTGTGGGTATTGTGGGGTGTCAAACAGAGTCACTGAGGCTGGAATTGAGGTTGGAAGAGGATTCCCCAGGGGTTGATCACAGCACCAAGGCTGCCAGAGCTCAAGGAGCATGTGGATTATCCCCTCAGGCACAGGGTGTGACTCCTGTGCAGGGCTGAGGGTTGGATTTGATCCCTCGTGGGATCATTGTGGGTCCCTTCCAAGATCATCATCTTAATTTACCCGCCAGAGCAGCAGGATGTCCCACCGAATAAAACTCCATTAAACCCCCCCCCAGAAGGCACCACCCCCCCTTTCCCCTTTCCCTCAAGCTGTGTCCCTTCAGCCAGCTGAGTGCCCTGCCCTTTGCCTTGCAGATCTGTGAGCAGGGCTGTGCTGCCCTGTGCATGCTGGCCCTGCGCAAGCCCGAGAACTGCAGCGTCATCATGGAGGGTGGCGGGGCCTTGGCAGCTCTGCAGGCCATGAAGGCACACCCCAGAGAGGTGGCTGTCCAGGTATGGGCCTCGGGGCTCCTGGGGTGGGCTGTGCCACCTCTTCCCTTGGCACTTTGTCCTGTCCTTGTCCAATTTCCACAGGTTTAGAGCATGGGGGGAATGCAGCCACTAAATGCAGGACCCTCCACATCTGTCGCTGGGATCTGAGGAAGGGGGTTTCAAACCCCCCTGAATTTAGGTCCATAAGGTCCCTAACCCTTTTCCTCTTCCAGGCATTACTTTTCCTCCTCTTTGAAAGAGTGGGATGGGGATAAGCTTTTTCAGAGCCAGCCCGTGCCATCAACTCTACAGTAAAACACCTGCATGGCAAGAATTTTGCCTCTGGTTTCTCATGCAAGTCTCAGTAGGTTCTGCCCCCAATTTTGTGCTTCACAGGGTTTTAAAATACCATAGCAAATATTTTTTGAAGGAGTAATTTAAGCTCAGTGCCAGGGAAGGTGCCTGGAGCAGAATAAGAAGGGTGGAAAGGTGGGGCTGCTGCACTGGAGAATTCTTAGTGCTACTTATTTAAATATTGAATATTATTATTTCAAGAACTCATTGGTATTGCCTGGCTGCTGCTGGAGATTTGCTGACAGAAGCAGGAGCTCCAGTTATGTAACCCTCAACAGGAAATAACTTCCATACCTTTGCCCATGGATTTCATTATTCCAGGACACATCCTGCTGCTGCCTGCAGCATCTCAATTTGCATTCCTTGAAAAGATGCCTCACTTAGAGCCAGGGATAACCTTTCCCTGCCAGGAGCCCTGACCTCTCCCCTTGCCCTCTCTCCTCAGAAACAGGCCTGCATGCTGATCCGCAACCTGGTGTCCCGGAGCCGGGACTTTTCCCAGCCCATCCTGGAGATGGGAGCTGAGAACCTCATCACAGAGGCTCGGGCTGCCCACAGGGACTGCGACGATGTGGCCAGAGCTGCCCTCAGGGATCTGGGCTGCAAAGTGGAGCTGCGGGAGCTGTGGACAGGCCAGAAGGGCAGCCTGGCCCAGTGACTCCTCCCTGGAAAAGCGAGTGGCGTGGATGGAATCTGCACTGACACCCAGCTGGAGTATGTGAAGCAAATGCCTGGCTCGGGAGGCTGCAGGCAGCTTTTTTTTGGGAGCTACAGCTGCAATGGCTTTGTGCATTCACAGGCTGCAAACCAACTCCGTGTAGTGATCATTCCTTGGATCATCTAATGCCTGAAGATGATCTGCTCCCCTCTTAGCCATGTTCCTTGTGTGCAGACAGGGGCTGCTCCCACGTGCTCTGCTTTGGGCAGCGAGAGCAAAAGTGGCTCATTTCTGGTCCAAATTTGGTCCCTACCGTGGCTGCTGCTCCCCACGTGTCCCTCTGCTCATGGAGCCTCGCAGCTGCCCACGGGATGGAGGAGGAGGAGGAATCTTGTCCTTTGTGAACGTGTTCTGTCCTGTTGTACTGTTCTCCTGTTCTTTTACTGCTGACCATACTCTGTGTCGCTGCTTTGTTTGGGATTTTCAGCCAACTTCACATTTGAAACAAGAGCAAAGCAAGGATTTGGGATGATATGGCCCAGAGGAACATTCAGGCTGTCCAGGAGGAAAGTTCATGCTCTCTCTGTGGTGTGACCAGGTCAGGGAACTGGTAGTGGGGGTGGTAGTTTCAAACTGGGCAAGCAGGAAGCACTGGGGAGCCCAGGCTTTGTCATCTCTTAGCAGGGCAGCACTTCCCTGGATGCAGGAATGCTCTAATATTAGAGGAGAGGCAAAGAACCACATGGACTGAGTTAAAACTGTGGATTTGGGGGCAGAACAGGCCCCAGAAGGCTCTGAAGTCTCAGCTAAAGGCTTGTGTGTTTGGCTGGGCTGTGCTACCAGCCCTGCTGTGGTGCTGAGCCCTCCTCCTGCACTGCTGCTGCTGTTGTGTGTGAGTGGATGTTTTTAATGTGACCCTCTCTGTAGAAATGTTGACCCTATAAAACATACAAATGTCCCGGGGTGGTTGGCTCTTTCTGGAGCCTTGTTGAGGCAGGAAAACGAAGGGGGTGGAAACACCTCTGTGCTGAGTTTGTAAAGTAAAGCCTCCTGCCAGCAGAGAGCAAAGAGCAGCGTGTTCTTCAGAGGGTTCTACCCCCGTGTTTGGGGCAGGAGAGGCTGCCTGGCCCCTGGGGGGGTTGTGCACTGCTCTGACCTCCTGGGCAAGGCCCTGGGGTGAACGTGCCCCCTTTCCCTGGGGCAGAGTGGGCACACGGGCATGGGGAGGAGACCCTGAGGTGCCCAGTGCTTTGGGTGTGCAGGAGGAGGTGTTTGGTGCTCCTGGGCCTTGCCTGGCTGGGCTGGGGGAGAATCAAACGGGGGGTTCCCTCGGGAATCCCTTCTCTTCCCCTTTGCCCTGATCTTGGTGTAACCGAGCTCGTCCCTGCAGGGCACCGGGGAGGGCAGGAGCTGCGGGATCCCCGGGCGCTGCCCGGTGCAGGGGGCGGGATCCCCGGGCTCTCCCAGTCTCTCCGGTAACCCCGGGCAGTCCCTCCAGGCTCTCCCGGTCCCTCCAGTATCCCTGGGCAGTCTGTCCAGGTCTCTCCCAGTCCCTCCAGTATCCCCAGCGGGTCTCCCTGCCCCTCCGGTATCCCCTGCCGGTCTCTCTGGTCACTCCCAGTCCCTCCAGTATCCCCAGCCGGTCCCTCTGGTCTCTCCCAGTCCCTCCGGTATCCCCAGCCGCTCTCCTTGTCCCTCCAGTCCATGCCAGTATCCCCTCCCTATCCCTCCAGTCCATCCCAGTATCCCCAGCCGGTCTCTCCCAGTCCCTCCAGTCCATCCCAGTGTCCCCAGCCGGTCTCTCCCAGTCCCTCCAGTCCATCCCAGTATCCCCAGCCGGTCTCTCCCAGTCCCTCCAGTCCAGGCCAGTATCCCCAGCCGGTCTCTCCCAGTCCCTCCAGTCCATCCCAGGATCCCCCCCCGGTCACTCCGTTGTGTCCCCGCCCCTCCCGTGCCGACACACCGCGCTGGCCCCGCCCATGGCTCCGCCCCTCCCCGCTCCCGATTGGCCTCCCTCGCTGTCAATCCGCGGCCGCCCAGCCACTCCGCGCTCTCGGCTCCGCCCCCTGCTCGCCGATTGGCTGTGGGGCGGCGCAGGCCCCGCCTCCCGCGGCGCAGCGGGGGCGGCCTTGGCGGTGGCGGCGGCGGCCGAGGCGGGCGCGGAGCGGAGCGGAGCGGTGAGTGCGGGCCGGGCCCGTGTGGGGAGAGCCGGGGCTGACACCGGCACTGACACCGGCACCGGCACCGCGCTGAGGGCAGGGCCGGCCCCCGGGCTGCGGCGCTGTGGCGGTGTGAGGCAGCGGGTGACATTGGCGCGGCCTCCCGCGGGGTCACCCCGGCCCGGCCCGGCCCGGCCCGCGGCGCTCCGGCTGCCCCGGCCCTCAGCGCGGGGCTGCAGCCGCCCCTCCTGCTCCGCCCCGGGGCTCGGGGCCGGCCCGGCCTGCGGGGGAGCGGCGGGGCCCGGCCGGCTGCGAGCTGCGCTCCTGCCTTGCCCTGCCTTGCCTTGCCTGTCCCACCTGCCTTGCCCTGCCTGTCCCACCTGCCCTGCTCTGCCTTGCCTTGCCTGTCCCACCTGCTTTGCCCTACCCTGCCTTGCCTTGCCCTGCCTGCCTGCCTGTCCCACCTGGCCTGCCCTGCCTTGCCTTGTGTGTTCATAACCTGCCTTGCTTTGCCTTGTCTGCCCTGCCTTGCCTTGCCTTCCTTTCCTTGCTCACCTTCCCTCCCTCCCTGTCTCCCTTCCCAACCCTGCATTCTCTCCCTGCTTCCCCATCCTTCCTTGTCCTGCTGGTCACCCTGCATGCCCTGCCAGCCTGTCCTCCTGCCCTCCTGTCCTCTCACCCTGTCCCCCTCCTGCCCTCTCACCCTGTCCCCCTCCTGCCTCCTGTCCTGTTGCCCTGCCCTCCTGCCCTCTCACCCTGTCCCCCTCCTGTCCTCTTGCCCTGCCCTCCCGCCCTGTCCCCCTGTCCCCCTCTGCTGCGAGGTGTCAGTGTCTGCTGAGCTTTCAGGCTCCCCTTCCCTTCCATCCTCCTGCCCAAAGCCGGGCTCAGCCGAGCGTGGCTCCACGTGGGACTGGGATTTTGGTCCTGTTAAGCTGCTGTGAACCTGCCCATGAGGCAGACTGGTGTTCCTGTGCTGAGGGGCAGCTCCCAGGGGACACAGAAGGTGTTAAACACAGCTCTCTCCCTGGTTTCTCCCACTTCAGCAAGAACAAAAACTCGCAGGGCAAGGGGGGCTTCCCTTCTCTGCCTTCAAAGGAAGGACTGGGTTTAAACTGTAACCCGAAAAGGCAGATGGAAAGTGCTGGAAGTGCAGGGTTAATGAACACTGTTCCACCTCCTGGGCTGCCTGGGAGCTGTTCCAGCCGAGCAGTCGGGGCTGCACTTGCTGGGGTGACCTTAAACCTGGGCCCTCCTGGAGCCTGCAGGTGTTTCACGGGTGTCTGTCCATGATTCATGTGTCTAGCCATGTTTCATGTGTGTCTGTGCATGTTCCACGTGTCTGCCCATGTTTCACGTGTGTCTAGGTGTGTTCCAGGTGTGTCTGTGCATGTTTCACATGTCTCTAGATGTGTTCCACGTG
>JAWMRB010000082.1:1515601-1526457 GCA_035584715.1 Xiphorhynchus erythropygius
CAAACCCTCCTGGAGCTCTGGCAGCCTTGGGGCTGTGCCCACTGCCCTGGGCAGCCTGGTCAGTGCCCACCACCCTCAGGGGGAAGGACCTTTACCCTTCTGGTGTAACTCCAGCCCTTCCCTGGGTCCTGGCCCTGCTCACACAGAGCAGGGGTTGGTGTTGACCCCCCAGTGCCCCCTGTGAACCCCTGTGAGCTCCGTGTACATCCTGAGCCCGGGCACAAGGTGGGTGCTGGTGGCTTCGGGATGACTTGCAGGTCTCACCCTGCCCCTCCCCAGCTCCCCAGTCCCCCCAGTCCCCCCTGCAGCTCCTCACCCAGTGTCTTGAGGAGCAGGGTGCAGTGCAGGGTGAGGATGATGGGCCCCAGGTACTGCAGGGTGACCACGGGCACGTAGCAGTAAATCCTGGTGATCTGTGGGCAGCGGGCACCGCTCAGGGCCGGCTCACAGGGCCGTGCCCATCTCCCAGCTCCCACTTCCCCACCTTCTGCTGGATCTCCAGGGCTGGGATCCTCCCAGCTTCCTTCCTCATCTGCTCCACCCAGCGCTCGGCCAGCCCCAGGTAGGCCTGCAGGTGGCGGCGGGTGCCGAGCAGGCGCAGCAGGCACAGCCCCACGATGCTCCAGAGCCGGGCCGTGTTGTAGGCAGAGTCTGACATGCTGGGGGAACAGGAGGGGCTGGCAGGGGCATCCTGGATCCACAGCCCCTCACAGGGGACCCCCTGGCATCTCCTCCTGGTTTGGGACCCCCTGGGATCTCCTCATGGCTTGGGAACACCTGGCATCTTCTCCTGGCTTGGGAGCCCCTGGGATCTCCCTCTGGTTTGGGACCCCCTGGGATCTCCTCATGGCTTGGGAACACCTGGCATCTTCTCCTGGCTTGGCAACACCTGGAATCATCTCCTGGGTTGGGACCCCCTGGGATCTCCTCCTGGGTTGGGACCCCCTGGAATCTCCTTCTGGGCTGGGACCCCCTGGAATCTCCTCCTGGGATCTCCTCCTGGGCTGGGACCCCCTGAGATCTCCTCCTGGGTTGGGACCCCCTGGAACCTCCCCCTGGGTTGGGACCCCCTGGAATATCCTTCTGGGCTGGGACCCCTGGCATCTCCTCCTGGGATCTCCTCCTGGGTTGGGACCCCCTGGGATCTCCCCCTGGGTTGGGACCCCCTGGAATCTCCCCTGGGT
Organism: Xiphorhynchus erythropygius; assembly: GCA_035584715.1. Taxonomy (NCBI): domain Eukaryota; kingdom Metazoa; phylum Chordata; class Aves; order Passeriformes; family Dendrocolaptidae; genus Xiphorhynchus; species Xiphorhynchus erythropygius. The sequence goes on from JAWMRB010000082.1 coordinate 1,516,786, forward strand.
TGGGACCCCCCGAGTGTGCAGCCCTCTGAGACACCATCACCCCCAACCCTCCCAGGGAACCCCCAGGCACAGACCCCCCCCAGGTTGGCAGAGAGGGGTGGTGGTGCTGGGGAGGGTGAGAGGCCCCCTTGGCCCCCGTGCCCCACTCACATCTGCACGGTGTCCTTGCCCATGGGGGCGTGGAGCAGGAAATCCCTGGAGATGGGCTTGATCCACATCACCACCACCAGCACGGGCGCCAGGAAACCCACGTGGAGCAGGACCCTGTGCAGGAGCTGTCACACACCCCCCTGGGCACCCCCAGCCCCTCCAGCCCAACCAGATCTCCCCCTCCAGGGAGGGTCCCACCCCCTGAGGTGCCACCACCAACCCTCTGCCCCCTTCCCCAGCCCAAAGTTCACCCAACTGGGTCAGGGGCTTGTCTGCTGCCATCCGGAGGGCGTCCAGGTGGGTCTGGGCCAGGCGCAGCCCTGGGAAGGTCAGGCAGGCCCCCAGGAAGGAGCAAAGGGCCACCAGCCCCAGCTTGAAGCCCAGCCTGGCGAGGGGCAGCCTGTGGGGGGAGAAGGGAGAGCTGGGGGGATGTGTTGTCTCCATCCATGGTGAGTTCCCACCCCAGACCCCCAAAAAGGCTCCTGAAAACCCCCGTGTCCCTCCCTGCCCAGTCACCAACTCACGTCCACTCCCAGCCCCGCGGCCTCAGGATGGGCTCCAGGTTAGTGCTGACCACGGCCAGGCCTGTGGGGAGTGACCCTGTGAGTGGGGAGTGACCCCCCCAGAGTGGGGAGTGACCCCCCCTGAGTGGGGAGTGACCCCCTGTGAGTGGGGAGTGACCCCCCGAGTGGGGAGTGACCCCCCCAGAGTGGGGAGTGACCCTGGGAGTGGGGAGTGACCCCCGAGTGGGGAGTGACCCCCCCAGAGTGGGGAGTGACCCCTGTGAGTGGGGAGTGACCCCTGTGAGTGAGGAGTGACCCTGTGAGTGGGGAGTGACCTCCCTAAGTGGGGAGTGACCCCCTTGAGTGGGGAGTGACCCCCGAGTGGGGAGTGACCCTGTGAGTGGGGAGTGACCCCCCGAGTGGGGAGTGACCCCACTGAGTGAGGTGGGACCTCCATAAACAGGGTATGACCCCCATGACTGGGGTGCCCCCAACGACCCTTCCCCCGTGCCCCCAGCCCACCAGACTCGAGGCCGAACTCCAGCAGGTCCTCCCGGATGACCAGGGCCACCATGGCGAGGAGGAGGAAGAAGAAGGCGAAGGTGAGGCACACGGAGCGCTCCCCGCCCTCCTCCGAGCGGAAATAATGGCGCATCACCATGAAAAACACCTTCCTGGGGGCGAGGGGAGGCTGTCAAGGAAACCAGGGAGCTTGAGAGGACCCCCCAGTCCCAGGGGGTCGTTAGCACACATAAAGCACCTCCATCATTCGGCCACCACCACCTTCTCTTCGGAGAAGGTCTCATAAGGCACCTTCACAGCTCGTCACTGAGTGGTTTATAAATCCCTAACATTAAGATTTCCACCTCAAAGGGGGGAAAACAAGGCTGGAGGGACCCCCAGGAGCCCAGCGTGGTGGGTGGTGGCAATGAGCCCAAAGGATACACGGAGAAGAGGACGCTCAGCAGGCACCAGAGCACGCCCAGGTTGGTCTCCCGGGCAGGGCTGGCCAGGCTGTAGTAGCCCTCGGTGAAGACGTACACAACGCTGGAGTACACGGCAAAGTCCACGAACCACTGGTACTCCAGGAAGTACCTCAGCACTGGGGGGACACAGGGACATGTCACCGCACCCTGGGGGCCCCACGGGGGTCCCTGAAGCCAGGGCAGGGTGGGGAGGTTACCCAGAGCATCCACAGCCGTGATGGGGCTGGTGTCCAGGTGTAGGTCGATGTCCCGGGGCACGGAGAGGGGCTTGTCCTCCACCACGCCGTTCATCCTCCTGCAAGGGGGAACCAAGAGCTGGTTTGTCCCTTGTGCCCCACAGTGTCCATCACGGGGTGTTTCTTGTCACCCAGCCCCAGCCCATGTGCTGCTGCACCCCCCCAGCAAAGCAGGACGGGTCCCACCACCCCCAAATCCACGTAATTCCTGTTTCCAGCCCCTGCTCACCTGTCCCTCTTGGCCTTGGGGCGCTGCTTCCCTGCCAGGGCACAGAGCTCCTCGTCCGAGGGGTGTTTGTAGCGGTACAGGCTGGAAGGGAGCCCGGCGTGGGGGGTCTCAGGGGTGCCAGGTGCCCCCCAGGACCCCCCAGGGCAGAGCAGGGAGGGGCAGAGCCCGTACCTGCCATTGCAGAGCAGCCAGCGGGCAAAGGAGAAGTGTGGGGCCATCTTCTGCAGGAGGCTGGCAGCCAGCAGGGTCACCACCACCTGCACCCCCATCACCGCCTGTGCCAAGGGGGGACACTGTGGGGTCACCCCGAGGGCCCAGAGATGGGGGGGACACTGCGGGGTCACCCCGAGGGCCCAGAGATGGGAGGGGACAATGCAGGGTCACACTGAGGTCCCAGAGATGGGGGGGACACTGTGGGGTCACACTGAGGTCCCAGAGGTGGATGGGGGGGCTGGGGACCCTCAGCCCTGTCCCTGCTGTGGGATCACCTGGCACCCCCCAGGTGTGCAGCCCCCTGGGACACCCTGGTCATGCAGTCCCAGGTACAGACCCTAACCCCTGCCCCAGGCTGGCACATTTTGGGCATGGACCCACGGGAATCCCCTGAGTAGGGACCCCTCGGGCACGGACCCCCTACCCAGGAGGGACCTTCTGGCCATGCAATCCCTCTGGGACCCCCCGGGCATGGACACTGCTGGCATGGACCCCCTGGAACTCCTTGGACACGGATCCCCTGGGATCCCCCAAGTAAGGAACCCCTGGGCATGGATCACCTGGGCATGGACCCCCTTGGGACCCCCTGGGCAGGGACCCCCTGGGCACGGACCCCCTGGGCACGGACCCCCTGCCCAGTCGGGCCCGTCTGGCCCTGCAACAACCCCTCTGGGACCCCCTGGACAGGGACCCCCTGGGATCCCCCAAGTAGGGACCCCTTGGGCATGGACCCCCTGGGCATGGAGTCCCTGGAGCCCCCGGGCACGAACCCCCCGAGTAGGGACCCCCTGGGCATGGACCCCCTTGGACCCCCTGGGTATGGATAACCTGGGCATGGACCCCCCGAGCAGGGACCCCCTGGGCATGGATCACCTGGGCATAGACCCCCTTGGGACCCCTTGGACACGGACCCCCCTAGCAGAGACCCCGTGGGCATGGACCCCCTTGGCACCCCCCGAGCAGAGACCCCCACCTAGCAGGGCCCTTCTGCCCATGCAACAACCCCTCTGGGACCCCCCAAGCAGGACCCCCCGTCGGTGCCCACCCCCCAGAGCCCCCTGCCCACGGACGCCCCCCGGGCCTCCCCCCGGCCCTTCCCGGCCCGGCCGTGCCCGGCCCGTGCCCACCATGGCGGGGTCAGCGCAAAGGCGGCCGCAGGAAGGGCCGCCCCGCCGCCTCCTCCGCCTCGCCAGCCAATCCGCGACCGCCTTCCCTTTGACTGACAGCCCCTCAACCAATGGGAAGATCGCTATGGGGCGTGGGGGCGGGCTCTGCACCTCCCAGCACCCCCGTGAAGCGTCGGGGGCCGCGGGTTCGGGTCCCGGGGCCGCCGGTTCGAGTCCCGGCCCCGCAACCCCCGCGTGGGGACAAACCCCCCATAAATCATTTAAATCACTTAAATCACGTAAATCACAGAAATCCAAGTGCCCTCCCGCACCCCTGCGGGGTAACGCCCAGGTGCCCGCTGGGGACCGCTGCCAGCTCCATCACTCCCCTTGCTCAGATGGAGGGGACCAGTTACGCTCACAGGCTCGAGTTGGGGAGAATTCAATTTATTACCAATCGAATCAGAGCGGGATAATGAGAAGTAAAACCAAATATTGAAAGCAGCTTCTCCACACCGCTCCCTTCTGCCTGGGCTTAATTTCATTCCCAAACTCGCTCCCCCCTTTGCCCCAGTGGCACAGGGGGATGGGGAATGGGGGCTGTGGTGGGTCCATCACCCTGCTGGTCCTTCCTCTTCCTGCTCTTTCCCTGTCCCAGGACAGGCTCTTCTCTCCACAGGTCCTACAGGAGCTTCCCAGGGGGACAGATCCACTTTTGGGCATCCCCTGTCTCCTTCCACTCCTTCACCGACCTCGGCTGTCGCTCTTTCTGGCTGCAAAAAATGCTCGGGTTTTGATTTCCCCTTCTTAAAAATGTTATTCCAAAGGAGAGGGCAGGGGTTTGGGTGGCAGCAGCTCCATCCCTGTGGCCTCCTTGTCCTCCTTCGCCCCGGGGCTGGCTGAGCTGGGACCTTCCCCCTCCCCGGTCCCTTCCCTGGAGCATCGGTCATGGAATCACAGAATCCTTCAGGATTTAGCTCGGAAAAAGCCTTTAAAATCGAGTCCAAGCGTTCCCCCAGCACTGCCAAGGCCACCACTAACCCGTGTCCCCAAGTGCCACATCCACACGTCCTTTGCATCCCTGCAGGGCTGGCGATGCCAGGGGACAGTCTGTGCCCATCCCACCTGCCCTGTCCTTTCCCCCGCGTCTTCCCTGTGGGATAAACGGGATCCTCTCCCGTGTTTATCCCCCTGTCCTGCCCCGCCACATCTGCCTGTGGGCACCGGAGGGCACGAAGGTGTTTGGGGCCGGGGCAGAGTCCCCTGGGCGCAGCTGGTCCAGGGTGATAACGGGGAAGGGGCATCAGTGCCCACCAGAACCCACATCCCAGTGCCAGGACCCGCATCCCAGTGCCAGGACCCGCATCCCGGCGGGATCCTCGAGCGTTCCCGCTGAGCTGGGTGTCACTGAGGGCTGTGACAGCCCTGCCCTGCAAGGAGCACCCGCTCAGCCTCTCGGGGGGCTCCGGTGGGTGCCCCTGGTCCAGCCAGGGTGCCGGGATTCCCAAAGGGTTGCCATGGATATGGATCTCCCTGGCGACGGGATGCGTTTCCCACTAGATGTCGCTTCCGCCCGTGCCCGGAGCATCCCCGAGGGTTGGGGTACCCAGATTTGGGGGGGTCCCACATCCCCTTCCCCCTCCACACACACCCCAGGGCACCCCCTGAAGTGCCCCCCACTCTGGGCAGCCCCTGCGCCAACGGGGGCATCGCGGGGCTTGTGATGCCAAAAATCCCCCCAGTTTCCCCCAAAAGTGACCCAATCCCTCCTGTGCCAGCCAAACCAGGGGGCGGGGGAAGCGGCCTCTTCCATCCCCTTTGCTGCCTCCATGCCCAGACCCCCCAAACCCCCCAGACCCCCCAAACCCCCCAAACCTCCCAGCTGCCCAAAGCGGTCCCTTCGCTTCCCTGGAAGGAATGCGGAGCCCCCCGACCCTCCCAGCCCCCACCGAGTCGGCTTTCAGCCCCCGCCGAGCCCCGGAGAAAGGGAAGGAAAGGTGGAAGATGGATGCTCGGGGCACCCCCAGCCCCCGCCGCCCTCCCCCGGGACACAAAAGCCCCTTTTGAGGGCTGATTTTACACCGCTCCCGCCGCGGTGCCCGAATTAGCATCAGCAAAGCGAGCCGAGGCCACGGGACGTTGTCGCTGCCGCTGGAAAGTCGGGAATTAATGGCTTTCCCACTGCCCAGCCCGCTCAGGGGGTGCCAGGCCCGCCGTGCCCCCCGTCTGAACCGGGAACGGGGGGTGGGAATTTCCCTCCGAGGGTTGGCATTTGCCACCCACCCTCTCCCATCCACCCTCCCAACGGGGGGACACCGAAATCCCAGCGACCGAGGGATGCCACCTCCGGGCGATGCTGGGGGGGGCAAGCCGGGCACCCCTCTCCGTGCCCCTTTCTCCCCCCCAAAACGTTTCCCATTGCGCACAAAGGCGGCGGGGCATTGTCCGGGCTGCATCGCATTACCCGGCGCTCCCTCCCGCAGAAATCACTTGTATTTCACGCTCCATTGAGCAGCTGCCTGTATATATTTTTCCCGTGTTGCACTTTTAGCATGACAAAAGGAGAGGGCCTGTGAACTCCTTGCTCTTCAGACCTCTCCGACACGTCCCCCCGAGCGGAGCCCCCCTCGGTTAGCATAACAAACTGCCACGCTCCCTCCGACGTGCTCCGGGCTCCCCTCCCGGCTCTTTTTCTTGGGTTTTTTTTGGCCCTGGGAATTTAATGTATAGCTCAATATTTGGGCGTCTGGGTCGCCGGAGGAGGAGGGCGAACGCGTGCTGGGAGTTGGGGGGGTGGGATCGGGAGCTGAGGATTTCCAGGATGTCCTTCCAGTGGCTCCTTTGGAGGGGCTGAACTGGGAATTCAGCGGGAATGCTGGTGGGATCGGGAGCTCAGGGTTTCCAGGATGTCCTTCCAGTGGCTCCTTTGGAGGAGCTGAACTGGGAATTCACCGGGAATGTTGGCGGGATGGCACAGCCCTGCCCTGGGGAAGCTGTGCCCGTCTGCTGCTGGAGCGTTTTTGGGGTGGAATTTGAGTTAAAAGACAGAAAAAAGGGAATTGTGGGGCCGGAGTGAAGTTTTGGGACCAACAGCACCACTGGGGCTGGAGAAACCAGTGGGTGAAGTGGGAGCTGAGTGGGGGTTTGTCCCTCTCAGGTCCCTGTTTCCCCAAACTGTCCCCCATCAGGACCCCCATCAGGAGCCCGGTGGGTGACAAAGAGGGGACACTTTGCCCAGGTCCAGGGTGGCACTGAGGAAGAAGAGGGAGCAAGGCTGAGGTGAGACACATCCCCACAGCCCCCAAGCCCGAAGCTGCTCCCGCCACCCCCCAGCCCAAAAGGGACAGGACATTGTCCCCTCTGGGGCTGGACACCCTCGGGACACCCCTCACCTCCCACTGTGGGGAAGGGGAGGGCTGGGAGAGGGAAGCTCATCCTGTTGGGAAGGAAACACCCCCTGGATATGGGGGGATCTGGGGGTCCTGCAAGGAAAAGGGACACCGTTCTGCTCAGACACCAGGCTGGGACACCACTGGGGGCTTTGAACACCTTTAATGCTCTGGAATTTTTTCCCTCTCCCTCGCTGACTGCAGATCTCGTCCTCCTGATGCCTTGGCTGGGTGGCAGCAGCTCCGTGTCCTTCCGGATTCCTGGGATGTCACCTCGCTGTCCCTTCTGGCTCGGAGGTGGGAGGGGACCCCTGGGTGGGACCCCCTGGGCACGTCTGGGTGTTTATTTGGGAAAGGAAGGAGTAAATCCTTACCCTTGGGGGTGGGAAGAGCTTGTCACGGGTCCTGCCCACGCTCCAAACCGAGCCGTGGTTTTTCTCCAACTTTTCCTGGTCACCTGGACCTGTCACCTGTTAATGGGAGAAACTGGTGTGAGCCCAGTCCCAGCCCAGTAAGAACCAGGGCCAAGTCCCCACGGGACAGATGAGAGGTGACTTTGTCACCAACATCCCAACTCACTTCCCAAATAATTTCTTTTGCCCCAATCCCTCTGTGCCATTGGGGGTGTTTCCATTGGGATTTGCCTCCAGCAAAGGGAATGGCAGGGATTTGGGATCAGTGTGTGTTTAAGTGGCTGGGGGACACCTTGGGACACCTTGGGACACCTTGAGAGGGGGCAGGTGGCAGCAGGAGCAGGGGAATCCACATCACTGCTGGTGTCTAATGGGGAGAAGAGCCCCCAGCTGGGCAGGAGAGGGGGTCATAGGATCATGGAATGGTTTGGGTTGGAAGGGCCTTAAAAATCATCCCATTCCACCCCTTGCCATGGGCAGGGACATCTTACACAAGCCCAGCTAGCTCCAGGTCCCATTCCACCTTGGACACTTCCAGGGATGGCACTTTCCAGGACGTGCCATGTCCTGCAAAGCTCCTGGGAGGAAGTGCTGGGTGCTCTGGGTGTTCCAGGTCCCCAATTCCCACCCCAATCCCACTGGTTGCTCCCAAATCTCCTCACCAGCTGCTGGATCTCCTGGGGACAGGCTGGTCCCTGGTACACGTGGTGGCACCTCTTCACTCATGTCCTTGTTGCTGCTGGAGCCTCGAGGGGGTCCTGGTGCCCCACCTGAGGGGTGCAGTCAACCAGGACCCTGGAGATGCTGGACACTGTCCTGTGGATGGACATGGAGGGACATGGATGGGGTGTCACACCCTCTCCCAATTCCAGCCTCCTGTGTTATCCCTCCTGCTGCATCTCAAATTCCTGAGCCCAAATTCCCCCATTAACACATTGGGGCATCCTCATGATCCCTGCTCACCCCCCAGTTCCTTCCTGGGGTGTTACAGCCATCCTGCATCCCATAAATCCCCCAAAAGTGGCTTTTCCTGCTGGTTCCCCCAGCCCTGATCCCCTGAGAGGGGTCTGTCCCTTTGGGGTTTAGGCTTGGGTGGGTCCCTGAGCCCCAGGAATGCCCACTCAGGGATGGCAAAGGTGGGAGGGTGTTTGCAGGTGCTGGTGCTCCAGTGGGAATATTGCCCTTGGAAAAGCTGCTCCTGGAAGGCTTTAGCCTTGGATTTTGCCAGAGCCTCCCCTGGGCTCTCCCTCCAGGATGCTGCAAAAGGGGGAACCTGCCAGAGGGGTCCCCTGAAAGACCAGACCCCTCAAATCCAACTTTCCCCACTGGAATTCCATCTCAAACTCCCTCACCCCTTCAAGGACAATTCCAAAGGAGCCTTCTCTGGGGGATGCAGATCCCTGGGATTTTGGGGCTCGCTGTGGTGCTCTCTCTGCCTTCAGGTAGCCAAAGGCTCCCCACCTGCCCCATCCCAGACCCAGGGCTGGATTTCTTTGGGGGTGAATTGATAAACCGAGGTGTTTGGGGTGGGAAACCCAAAATTCCTCATTTTTTGAAACGCTCAGCTGATTTTTTCCCTTTTTTCCAAGGCCTGTGGATGGTTTGGCAAAACCAAACCTGGTGAGATGTTCCCCCCCAACATTTCCTGGGACACGGAATGAGCCACCAGCATCTTCTCCCTGCTCCAACACGGGACCAAGACACCTCCTGGGGGGCAATTTGGGGGTTCAAACCTGGGTTTGGGGCACACTGAGGGGGCAAAAAACCCCAGGAGATAGGGCTGTAATGGGGGGACTGGGGGAACTGGGGGGGCTGCACTCCCTCCCCCCCCTCAGCCCTGCCCTCTCCAGCCTTGGAACAGTTTGAGTGTCCAGGAGGGAATTCATTTCAATAAATTTCCATAGGGATTAATTTCTCCTCTTCCCAGCACTGGTGGGGCTGAGGGTTTGTGTGAGCCTGTTTTGGGGGGACAGGGGAAGACAGGGAGGATGGGGGGCACCTTCCTGCCCCCTCAGCCCCTCATTTCCAGCTTTGGGAAGGGTTTTTGAGCCCATCCTCATCCTCACAATGATGGGAGGATCCATCCCTCCCTAATTCCCCAACTTTCCTCCAAGCAGAGTCACGGGGACTCGAGACTCGACCTTGGGTGACCCAAAACACCATCAAGGAGAAAATTTGGGCTGTGCAAGCTGCTGGAAAGAGGATTTCCCACACTGGAAAGGCTCTGGATGTGCCCACCCCACCAGGAGCCCATTCCTGGTCGTGTCCCCGTGCTGGGGATGTTTGACCTGGGTCCTTCAACCCTTAAAAAATCTGCATTTTTGATTTTCAGGATTCCCTGGGCAGAAAAGGAGGGATGGAGGGGGGTTCTCCATCCTGGCACAGGACAGGGGAGGGACACAGCCATGCCACCATCCTCTCCCCCCTGAAAAAAGGGATATCAAGGG